>JASPKZ010001586.1:1792500-2122500 GCA_030220185.1 Diploptera punctata | reverse complement strand
CTCGCTGCACACCTGTAATGCGAAATACAGATACCTGTCTTACAAATAACCATTGCACTGTAAAATCTTAAATTAGTTTTAAGTTCTGATACTGTTCTGAATTTATGGAATAAAAATGGCTAAAACGCATGTATCATTCTCATTAAACTAAAAAGTGAAAGCGATTGAAGATAAATGTAATTACCGGACCGATGCTCCAAAGTCAAGCTCTAGATGTGTTAAATCCCCATGGAATAACGATTCCAAGGCATCTGCATGTTGGCTGGACAGTTTTAAAAGAAGACACAATGTAGTGTGGAATGAAATTTGGGGGAATCAAAGTATGTGGACAAAAATGTATTTAGTGAATGGTAACCGAAACTACATACTTTAATTTCAGGACACGCACCTAAGAGACATTTTTAACGCTGACGAAACGGGACTGTTTTTTCGCGCGTTACCGTCGAAGTCCCTCATACATACTATACTTAATTTTTCAATGGCAATGGAACTACAATTAATCCAAGGTACTTAAAAAGACATATACGGTACCATATAGTCTAAGATTATTAAGTTTTTTTATAATGCGGAATTTTGTATAATGTATAAAAAAATTGGTCCAATGCGATTACGTTTTGAGCAAGTTTTACTGTATATATTATGATCATTTTTGGCAACTAGTAAATAGGATCAATGAAGTTGTAAAAAAGAAAATAAAAATATATTAAAACAACAATTTAAATAGTCTAATTCCTTTGGAACTCCCTAAAAAATCAAGTACCGACAATGGTGAAGGTTTTAAAATATTCTTTAGAGACAAAATAAAAACTAAATGGATTAGCATATATGAAGTTTCCCAATCTTAAACCATCTAGTTTTACACTTAATTGCTGTAGGCCTATGATATAATCTTAGACATTATTGTATGTCCGACATAGAATGTTTGTTATCAGTATTTCTTCGATTTATCGATTTAAAAAGTTACAATTAATAACAAAGTTTTTTACACTACCGTGAAACTGACCTAAATGACCGACTGCACGCAATGTCTCTCCTAAAATTTTCCTCTACTCGCTCATATTGTGCAGTGAATTAATAATTATTTGCTGACATGTCAAGTGACAGGTTGTTTTCAACGTACAAATACGAGTTCAAGGTCACGACTTTTGGGAATTATCAATTGCATGATATCACAGCATATTTATCCCAAAAACATATCGGCAGCATTCCATATAGCATTGAAGCAGATATTTGCTACCCCCATATAGACCTTCTATTACAATAATAAAGAAAACAATAATAATAACAATAAAACAATAATAACAATGATAATAATACTAGTAATGCTAATGATGAGGATGATAAATAATAATAATAATAATAATAATAATAATAATAATAATAATAATAATAATAATAATTATTATTATTATTATTATTATTATTATTATTATTATAATTTTAGTATACTAGCGTCACTGTATTGGATGTCTCGTGTTCAAGGGGACAATTCCGCAAAAATAAAATAGAATAAATAGTGACACATCTGAAAATATATTAACTACCTAACTCACTGGCACTACCGAACCCGTAGGTCCATGGCCGCGAGGACATTAGCTCTCCATACATCCCTCTTCTGTGGGAGCATGTACATTTACGATTACAAAATCATGCCGCTTACCATTTAGAATTATGTATGATATCCTATCACTGACAAACTTAATATCTCGGATAGCAGATAGGATCCTTCTTCTGACTAAAAAACTCGTTCCAAATTCAGGTCTATTTGCACCCCCGTAGTATAATGCAAAGCTTCCTGATTCCTGACTACCTTCTCCTGACCACCTAACTTCCTGTAAAGCGACTATATCTAACGGTGACTTATCATGGACATTTTGAAGGACTTTTGAAGAAGTGCTGATTTAAAGTATCTAGGAAAAATAATCACAAATAGGAATGAGATGCACAAATAAATTCAACATAGGCTCAATTCTGGAAATGCATACTATTACGCATTACAGGGACTCTTGTCGTCCCAACTCCTTTCAAAAAACCTTAAACTGAAAATGTATAAAACAGATATTCTCCCAGTTATATTATATGGATGCGAAACATGGACTCTTACTTTAAGGGAGGAAAGAAGATTAAGAGTGTTTGAGAATAAAGTTCTCAGGAGCGTTTTTGGGCCAAAAAAGAGACGAAGACAGGTGAATGGAGAAAACTACAAAATAGTGAGCTACATGATATGTGTCGGAAGTCAGATATAAGAAGAACAGTTAAGTCTCGTAGGCTGTGATGGACAATACATGTGGCACGTATGGAGGATGAAAGATGTGCTTCGAAACTTCTGGTAGGAAAACCAGAGGGAAAACGTCCGTTGGTAGACCAAGAATGTGATAGGAGAATAACATTATCCATGATTTGAAAGAAGTAGATTATATAGGGGATGATTGGAAAATATTAGCTCAAGATAGAGATGTATGGAGAGCTTATGCCCACGTGGCCATGGACCTACGAGTTCGATAGAGCCAGTGAGTGAGTTAGTTAATTTACTCCCAAGAAATCCATATTAACAATCTAGCATTGGTAAAACTTGTGCATAACAGCGCAGAGTTGCAGACTTGAGGTAAATGCAATAGGAAGGCTGATTTTCATCTTATTCAAAGACTTGATAATCTCCAAGGCTTATTGTGTTGTTATAAGCTATCTACATACAGCCTTATGAATAATGCATTTTCAACTTCATTATAGGCGTACTTCATTAATAAAACAACTATGAATATATAACTGTACATTATACAGCTAGAAAATTAATTATAACCATTTTTATCTTATTTGATGTTTAGTAATATATTTTTATTTTATCTAGTGTTAGAGATCTGTTTCTTTATTCTAGAGTTCTGGGTTTACACAGTTTTCTTACATTTTACAAAGTGTGTCTAGATGCCATTTTTGTCTTCTGACGTTTATTATGATTCGTCGGAAACTATAAGCAGAGTGCGGGGAAATAGTACAGAAATAGTATGTTTACATGTCTACTAGTATTCGTATTATAGCCACACGATGGTTGTACAGCGGCTCGCTTTGTTTCCCCACAGCTGTTATATGTAATTAAATACAAAGATTCCGACTACCGCCACTATAATAATTACGCATGTTAATCAATAAAACTAAATATATGGTCACATATAGACATACATTATATAATGGAAATGGACAGTTATTAACAAATGAGGGAACTTTTGAAGAAGTGGCTGAATTCAAATACCTAGGAACAATAATCACAAACAGGAATGAGATGCACAAGAAATTAAACATAGGCCCAATCCTGGAGATGTGTGCTATTATGCATTACAGAGACTTTTGATGTCCCAACTTTTCAAAAAACGTTAAACTGAAAATATATAAAACTATTATTCTACCAGTTATATTATATGGATGCGAAGCATGGACTCTTACTTTAAGGGAGGAAAGGAGATTACAAGTATTTGAGAATAAAGTTCTTAGGGAAATTTTTGGACCAAAGAGAGATGAACAGACAGGTGAATGGAGAAGACTGCATAACAGTGAATTACATGATCTTTATAGGAAGCCAGATATAATGTGAACAGTTAAGTCTCGTAGACTGCGATGGGCAGGACATTTGGCACGAATGAGGAATGAAAGACGTGCATGGAAGCTTCTTGTAGGAAAACAAAAGGGAAAACGCCCAGTTGGTAGACCAAGAATGAGGTGGGAGAATAACATTAACTATGATTTGAGGGAAGTAGATTATACAGGAGATGATTGGAAAACATTGGCTCAGGATAGGGATATATGGAGAGCTTATGTCCGCGCGGCCATGAACCTACTGGTTCAATAGTGCCAGTTAAGTTAGTTAGTTAATCATTGTCAAGCATAGTCACGCGGCACCCGCTTTTATATAAACGGACAACCATCATAGTGAGGCGATAATACTGTGCGACTTAACTATAAACTGAAACGTAGAGTGTATGGCAATTATTTGACGACCATAGTATCTACAGTTGACATAGCTAATTCACTGGCACTATCGAAACCGTAGGTTCATGGCTGCGCGGACATAAGCTCTCCATACATCCCTATCCTGAGCTAATGTTTTCCAATCATTGCCTGTATAATCTATTTCGCTCAAATCATGGTTAATATTATTCTCCCACAACATTCTTGGTCTACCAACTGGGCACTTTCCCTCTGGTTTCTCTGCAAGAAGCTTCCACGCTCGTCTTTCATCCTCCATTCGTGCCACATGTCCTGCTCATCGCTGTCTACGAGACATAACTGTTCTTATTATACAGATCACGTTGTTCGCTGTTAAGTACTCTTCTCCATTCGCTTGTTTGTTCATCTCTCTTTGATCTAAGTATTTTATTATGAACTGTATTCCCAAATACTCGTAATCCTTTCTGCTTTATTAAACTAAGAGTGTCCACCGCTGTGATCTCGAGGTAGCATGCTGCCTTGTCACGCAGCGGATCCGGGTTTGATTCCCGGTGGGGACAGGCTCCTGGGTGAGTTTTTTTTCGGGATGTTTCCTCACCTGTAAGATAAGCACGCTTTAGGGACCAATGGTCCCTGAAAATCATCCGACCATCACCATCATCCTTTATCATCATCATCATCATCATCATCATCATCCTCCTTTACCGGTGTGGAAAGCAACGGGAAGCTATCACACATAATTGTCTAGTAAAACTGCAAAGTATAGGATGTAAATACGAGTACTATGATTGCAGTGAAAGACCTGCCCTCGTGCAGAATTACTATGGATGGAAAGTAAGAGTCCATGTTTCGCACCCATGTAATATAACTAGGGGAATAACTTATACTCACTCACTCACACTATCGAACCCGTAGGTTCATGGCCGCGCGGACATAAACTCTCCATACATCCCTATCCTGAGCTAATGTTTTCCAATCATTGCCTGTATAATCTACTTCTCTCAAATCATAGTTAATGTTATTCTCCCACCTCATTCTTGATCTACCAACTGGACGTTTTCCCTCTGGCTTTCCTACAAGAAGCTTCCATGCAAGTCTTTCATTCCCCCATTCGTGCCACATATCCTGCCCATCGCAGTCTACGAGACTTAACTGTTCTTATTATATCTGGCTTGCTATAGAGACATTTAGTTCATTGTTATGTAGTCTTCTCCATTCACCTGTTTGTTCATCTCTCTTTGGTCCAAACATTTTCCTAAGTACTTTATTCTGAAATACTTGTAATCTCCTTTCCTCCCTTAAAGTAAGAGTCCATGTTTCGCATCCATATAATATAACTGGTAGAATAATAGTTTTGTATATTTTCAGTTTAACGTTTTTTTTGAAAGGAGTTGGGACATCAAGAGTCTCTGCAATGGATAATAGCACCCATTTCCAGAATTGAGCCTATGTTTAATTTATTTGTTCAACTCATTCCTAGGTATTTGAATTCAGCCACTTCCTCAAAATTTCCCTCATTGTCAATAGCTGTCCATTTCCATTATATAATGCATTTATACGTATGACCATATATTTAGTTTTATTGATATTTACTTCCAGTCCTAATTTCTTAGTGTTACTCAATCGTGTGTGCGTGTTGTCCTTTAGTATCTCCTCGCTATCGGCCAATAGTACTACATCATCAGCATAAACTAACAGCTTATTAATACCATTGAGTTGCAAGCCTTCCTCGTTCTCTAAAGATTTAATGGCATGTTCTAGTACAAAATTAAATAGTAGAGGAGATTGTGCATCTCCTTGCTTCAACCCATTCTGGATTTCAAAAGTGTCCGAAAACTGTTAGCCTACACGCACCCTACTCTTTGTGCCATTTAGACACATTCGTATAGGTCTAACTAACTTTTTAGGAATTCCGAACTCCAACAGGATACTATATAACTTCTCCCTCTTAATTGAATCATATTCTTTTTTTGAAGTCTACGTATAGTTGATGTACAGTACCATTGCATTCCCATTTCTTTTCTAAAATCTGTCTTATAGGGGAATAACAGTTTTACATATTTTCAGTTTAATGTTTTTGAGAGAAGTTGGGACAAGTGTCTCTGTAATGCTAAATAGCATGCATTTCCAGAATTGAGTCTATGTAAATTCCTGTGATCAATATACGGTTGACATAGGCAACGTAATAATTAATTTCAGTTCTGAAGAACAGGTGAATTAATACGGCTGTGAATATTGAAGTTTGTTGTCACAGTACATAGACTACTTCATGGCAATAGGTATCAGTACTTTGTCGTCCATCTTGACATTGCCCGACACAGTCCTTTCATTTTATAAACGAACTCAGTTTAATTTGTTTGTAACTTCACATCTCGGTACTATTTCCCCGCACTCTGGTTATAAGTAAGGCTAGAATTTTTATCATAATTAACGCCACGAGTGATTTCCAATTTATCTAGAGAATTTGGCATTTGTTAGGACTATTTAACGAATAAAATTAAGCTGTTTACTCACAAATCATTATTTAAATATAGTTATTTTAAAATATTTATATATTTAATGTAAATGGCGATGTTTGAAAACAAATGAGAAACGTTATGTTTCACTTGTTCATCACTGCAACCAGATCATATTTATTACCAAATAAAATCGCAAATTTGTAAGAATGCGCCCTAGTGGAGAAAAAATGAAACATCATTACAGGTTATTAATTAATTTCTGATGTCCTGTGATGTAAATATGTCAATTATATTTTTCTGCAACGTTAATTCCTGGGAAATAATACGTTTAAGAAAGTGAGACAGTGGTTTATTTCTTTTATGGTATAATTAATTGCTACTAATGTTTTTCCATTATATCTCGCAGGCAGAATCTGGTTCCATTCGTGCACTATATATACAATCTGGGAGCGATTTGATACAATGAGAGTGATATAATCGGGGTGAAAAACAACTGTGATTGGTTGTAAATCAAAATTCATTGAAATGTGATTGGTCATTGACTTGTCATTTGGGGCATGAGTTATATAGTCTATGTAACATAACATTCAATATACAAGGTATCCACAAAATCCTACTACCAAAAAATGAACCTTAACTCGTAAATTATTTGAGAAAGAGACAAGCAGTTTTTTGCAACGTATTCCACATATCTCAAAATTTTGTTTTGTTTTTACAAGACTTCAACATGTGCCCATGTAGTTGCCCTCGGGATGCCGAGTCGATATTTCAACTCCTTCCATACACGTTGCAACATACGAGTATCAACAACGTCAACTGTTTGCACACTCGCAACAATCCGTCTACGGAGTGTGTGAATATCTGGAACACGGGTATCGTAAACTCGATCCTTGACGTATCCCCAAAGGAAGAGGTCTAATATAATATTGTATACATGTATGTAATATCATTAGGTAAAACAAATAACAGTACATAGCATCTTGTAAGAACATGTAACATTAAATACATTAAAATTAAATTTTATATAAATTTTATATTAAACAAAATTAATGGGCTGTAGGATGCCTGACAATATTATGTTTTTACTTTTTTAAATTCAAAACATTTTAATAATAATAATAATAATAATAATAATAATAATAATAATAATAATAATAATAATAATAATAATAATAAAATAACAATAATAATAGCTTTATTTTACCTGGCAGAGTTAAGGCCTTAAGGCCTTATCTGCCACTCAACCTGGTTTTAAAAAGTACAAAAGAAAATAGTCTTACATCTAAATTACAATAAACATAAACGATTACATGTTATAAATATAATACAATTATTATGTATAATGTACTTTGATTTACTCTAGATTTAACGAATTAAATATAATAGAGTATGTCATCATCATCATCATCATCATCATCATCATCATCATCACTTCAGGGATTACGCAGTTGCCCGTTCCGACTTCATATTGCATCAGCCCAACGTCTTCTAGGTCGTCCAACATCACGTCTTCCTCTTGCTTGATAATTTCTTGCTAACAATGGATATCTCTCCTTACTCATTCCATCCATGTGATCAATCCATTTCTGTCTGTAATTCGTGACCTTATCCAATAAAGACTGTACTTTCAATTCTTCTCTTATATCCTCATTTCTTATTCTATCAAGTCTTGTACATCCTTTTACTTGTCTTAGAAACCTCATCTCCGCCGTCTGTAATCTATCCTTCTGTTTTTTCACTGGAGCCCAAGTTTCACATCCATACAATATTGTGGGAACCGCCATAACATTATACATTTTTATCTTGGTTTCTTTTCTAATTTTATTTTTTAATGTTCTCTGTATTGTTCCACACACCGTCTGAAATTTATTTATTTTGGAGTCAATATCTCTTTCCACATTGTAGCCAACATCACAGCCCAAATATTTGAAACTAGACACCTGTTCTATACTTTTAATAGAGTATGTACAAGATATATTAAAAAAACGAGAAAAAATATTGACATAGTATAAATTTAAATAAATAGAGAAAAAATAATTATTAGACAACAGGTAACTGTATAAGCATGACTTAAAAGTGCCAAGTGTGCGGCAACCCCTGATATTTTGAGGAAGGAAATTCAAGGAGCGGGCACAGGCTACTATGAAGGAAGTAGAGTAAGAGGAAGTGCTATGAAGAGGGATTGTTAGCAGAGGGCTTACAATGTGGAACCATGTGAGGCCTTCCTGATTATTTATTTATTTAGCTTTGTACAATTAGTCATGTTGCCTTCTCGTCCATTCAAGCAGAACAAACGTATATATACAGAAGTCAACATAGTTGGCCACGGTCATCTCTAGTACTTATGTTCCTAGCCTCTAGTCCCAGGAGCCGCGGTTTCAAACCCCGCTAGGGCCGAATACTTGCAGCATATTGCCTTAATCAATTACACTATGGAGTATCCCTATTATTATTATTATTATTATTATTATTATTATTATTATTAATATTATTATTATTGTAATAAATTCTGGAAATGCATGTTATTATACATTACAGGGACTCTTGTCGTCCCAATTCCTTTCAAAAAAACGTTAAACTGAATATATATATATATAAAACAGTTATATTAAATGGATGCGAAACATGGACTCTTACTTTAAAGGAGGAAAGGAGATTACGAGTATTTGAGAATAATGTTCTTAGGACATTTTTTGGGGCAAAAAAGATGAACAGACAGTCGAATGGAGAAAACTACATAATAGTGAGCTACATAATATGTATAGGCAGCCAGATATAATAAGAACAGTTAAGCCTCATAGACTGCAATGGACAGGGCATGTAGCACGTATGGGGATGAAAGAGGTGTATGGAAGCTTCTTGTAGTACATATAGAGGGAAAACGTCCAGTTGGTAGACCAAGAATGAGGTGGGAGAATAACATTATCCAGGATTTGAGGGAAGTAGATTATACAGGGGATGATTGGAAAATATTAGCTCAGTATAGGGATGTATGGAGAGCTTATGTATGAGCGGCCATGAACCTACGGGTTTGATAGAGCCAATGAGGTAGTTAATTAGTTATTGTAATATATTTTGTACTTCCCTTATCAGCTCTATATTCTGCATTATATTATTAATTTATAATTCTATTACGACCAGACTCATGGGCTAGTGGTCAACGTTTCTGACTACTGTTCATGAGGTCCCGGGTTCGATTCCCGGTAAAACCACAGGCATTTTTCCTTAAAGGTAATGTTAATCCTGTGGTTGCCCATGGTCTGGAATTTAGATTAAGTTTAGGTTAAGAACTCTGCTGGCACTTTATTATTTTTATCACCCATCATATTAACTGGGCAACGTAATTCTGCCTTCTTATTTGTAGTCTTATAGCCTAAGGGATACCTCTCCCTCTACATTTCAACCCCTAGTATAGACCTGAAAGATTATAAATGAACTCGTACATAAACAAGAAAGAAAGAACAATACATCTAACATAACTAAACTTGAAAAAGAATCTGATAACAACAAATAAAACATGGGTAACACTTACATATACAGGAAAAGAAACATCAAAATTAGCCAATACACTAAAAAAAAAAAGCACGCCGTAGCGTAGTGGTTAAGGCACTGAACTACAAGCCGGAGGGTCGATGGTTCAAGTCCCTTTGGGGTCAGGATTTTTAAACTGACCCAAACTCTCTGGCGGCACTATGGCCCTGGGGTCGACTCAGCCTCTAACGGAAATGAGTACCAGACGCTTGTTCTGGGGGTAAAGGCGGCCATCACGCAGGGCTGACAACCCGGCTGACATAAAGTGCCGATTGTGTAGAAAAAGTGGGAGCCTTAACCTCCTACTACCCCAAGGACCTCCGGGCCTGTTGTGGGATCACTTTACTTTTTACACGCTTTATATTAGCTTGATCTGTATCTATCTATCTATGTAACGGAATTTTTCAACGCGATTTTCACCCACTTAAAATCATGGGATCGACTTGAAACTTGTAGAGAACCCGTGACAATACAATAATTTCATATTTATTTTCTAAAATCCTGGCCATAATCATCAGAAAACCAAAAAAAAAAAAAAAAAAAAAATGTATCTATGTAACGGAATCTTTCAACGCGATTTTCACCAACTTAGAAACATTGAATCGACTTGAAACTTTGTATACTTGTAGAGGACCCGTGACAATACAATAATTTCGTATTTATTTTCTAAAATCCTGGCCATAATCATCAGAAAACCAAAAAAAAAAAAAAAAAAAATGTATCTATGTAACGGAATCTTTCAACGCGATTTTCACCAACTTAGAAACATTGAATCGACTTGAAACTTTGTATACTTGTAGAGGACCCGTGACAATACAATAATTTCGTATTTATTTTCTAAAATCCTGGCCATAATCATCAGAAAACCAAAAAAAAAAAAAAAATGTATCTATGTAACGGAATCTTTCAACGCGATTTTCACCAACTTAGAAACATTGAATCGACTTGAAACTTTGTATACGTGTAGAGGACCCGTGACAATACAATAATTTCGTATTTATTTTCTAAAATCCTGGCCATAATCATCAGAAAACCAAAAAAAAAAAAAAAAAATGTATCTATGTAACGGAATCTTTCAACGCGATTTTCACCAACTTAGAAACATTGAATCAACTTGAAACTTTGTATACTTGTAGAGGACCCGTGACAATACAATAATTTCGTATTTATTTTCTAAAATCCTGGCCATAATCATCAGAAAACCAAAAAAAAAAAAATGTATCTATGTAACGGAATCTTTCAACGCGATTTTCACCAACTTAGAAACATTGAATCGACTTGAAACTTTGTACGTGTAGAGGACCCGTGACAATACAATAATTTCGTATTTATTTTCTAAAATCCTGGCCATAATCATCAGAAAACCAAAAAAAAAAAAAATGTATCTATGTAACGGAATCTTTCAACGCGATTTTCACCAACTTAGAAACATTGAATCGACTTGAAACTTTGTATACTTGTAGAGGACCCGTGACAATACAATAATTTCATATTTATTTTCTAAAATCCTGGCCATAATCATCAGAAAACCAAAAAAAAAAAAAATGTATCTATGTAACGGAATCTTTCAACGCGATTTTCACCCACTTAGAAACATTGAATCGACTTGAAACTTTGTATACTTGTAGAGGACCCGTGACAATACAATAATTTCGTATTTATTTTCTAAAATCCTGGCCATAATCATCAGAAAACCAAAAAAAAAAAAAAAAAAATGTATCTATGTAACGGAATCTTTCAACGCGATTTTCACCAACTTAGAAACATTGAATCGACTTGAAACTTTGTATACTTGTAGAGGACCCGTGACAATACAATAATTTCGTATTTATTTTCTAAAATCCTGGCCATAATCATCAGAAAACCAAAAAAAAAAAAATGTATCTATGTAACGGAATCTTTCAACGCGATTTTCACCAACTTAGAAACATTGAATCGACTTGAAACTTTGTATACGTGTAGAGGACCCGTGACAATACAATAATTTCGTATTTATTTTCTAAAATCCTGGCCATAATCATCAGAAAACCAAAAAAAAAAAATGTATCTATGTAACGGAATCTTTCAACGCGATTTTCACCAACTTAGAAACATTGAATCGACTTGAAACTTTGTATACTTGTAGAGGACCCGTGACAATACAATAATTTCGTATTTATTTTCTAAAATCCTGGCCATAATCATCAGAAAACCAAAAAAAAAAAAAATGTATCTATGTAACGGAATCTTTCAACGCGATTTTCACCAACTTAGAAACATTGAATCGACTTGAAACTTTGTATACTTGTAGAGGACCCGAGACAATACAATAATTTCGTATTTATTTTCTAAAATCCTGGCCATAATCATCAGAAAATCAAAAAACGTGTTTTTGTATCAATGTAACGGAATCTTTCAACGCGATTTTCACCTACTTAGAAACATTGGATCGACTTGAAACTTTGTATACGTGTAGAGGACCCGTGACAACACAATCATTTCATATTTTGTTTCTAAAATCCTGGCCAGAATCATCCGAAAATAAAAACAAATGAAAACTGGTATAATAGGTTGCGGACTTGTCGAGTTTTTAGTCAATCGTTGTAAGAGCTCAGTTGGTAGAGCAGTAAACTCTTAGTGGTATATAATTTCAGTAATCCATACGTCGCTAGATCAAATTCGGCTGGGAGGGTTTTTTTATAGAAGAGTATTACTTTTAGCTCATACTACAATAGTATCGAATTTAAAGATATTTACATTTTTATCTTATTCTGTAAAATATTAAAAATAAAAAATAAATAATAGTTTTAAAAAACTAAAAGAACACGCTTTATTAGAAAACTAAAAATGAAAAATAATTTTAATTTCCAATACGCTTGGGATAAAATAAAGTGGTCAACAAAAAATCATCTCCAACACATATAGAATAAAATTAGAGTTATCAACAAAAAGAAAATAATTTTACCATCAAAAGCGTGGGGTGATTTTTATGATTTTTACATTTTCTTCTTAGAGAGCTTACTTTTACCAATATCTGTTTATTATCAAATATATTAATTGATATAGAGCACCCCACGCTTTTGATGGTAAAATTATTTTCTTTTTGTTGATAACTCTAATTTTATTCTATATGTGTTGGAGATGATTTTTTTGTTGACCACTTTATTTTATCCCAAGCGTATTGGAAATTAAAATTATTTTTAATTTTTTAGTTTTCTAATAAAGCGTGTTCTTTTAGTTTTTTAAAACTATTGTTTATTTTTTACAGCCCACCGCTCTACCAACTGAGCTCTTATAACGATTGACTTAAAAGTCCGCAACCTATTATACCGGTTTTTATTTATTTTTTATTTTCGGATGATTCTGGCCAGGATTTTAGAAAACATTTATGAAATTATGGTATTGTCATTGGTCCTTTACAAGTATACAAAGTTTCAAGTGGATCCAATGATTTTAAGTGGGTGAAAATCGTGTTGAAAGATTCCGTTACATAATTACACAAACACTTTCTTTTTATATTCTGATGATTCTGGCCAGGATTTTGGAAAACATTTATGACATTATTATATTGTCATTGGTCCTTTACAAGTATACAGAGTTTCAAGTTGATCCAATGATTTTAAGTGGGTGAAAATCGTGTTGAAAGATTCCGTTACATAATTACACAAACACTTTCTTTTTATATTCTGATGATTCTGGCCAGGATTTTGGAAAACATTTATGACATTATTATATTGTCATTGGTCCTTTACAAGTATACAGAGTTTCAAGTTGATCCAATGATTTTAAGTGGGTGAAAATCGTGTTGAAAGATTCCGTTACATAATTACACAAACACTTTCTTTTTATATTCTGATGATTCTGGCCAGGATTTTGGAAAACATTTATGACATTATTATATTGTCATTGGTCCTTTACAAGTATACAGAGTTTCAAGTTGATCCAATGATTTTAAGTGGGTGAAAATCGTGTTGAAAGATTCCGTTACATAATTACACTGACATTTTTTTTTATTTTCTGATGATTCTGGCCAGGATTTTGGAAAAAAAATTATGAAATTATTGTATTGTCATTGGTCCTTTACAAGTATACAAAGTTTCAAGTTGATCCAATGATTTCAAGTGGGTGAAAATCGCGTTCAAAGATTCCGTTACATAGATAGATGCAGGTCAAGCTAATATAAAGCGTGTAAAATAACATACAGAACTAATAACAAATTAAATAAGTTAATAAGCAATAACATTGAAGAAAATAACATTTTCAAAAGCAAAGGAGTATATAAATTGACATGTAAAGATTGCAACAAATTGTATATAGGAAGAACAAACGGAAGAGTTAACATCAGATTCAAATAACATTTTCGAGACTTTATTCACGCAAAAGGAAAATCAAGCTATGCAAAACACGTTATCCATGAAGGACATCGTATATTAGATATTGTAAACACCCTGACAGTAATGCACAGAGAAAATAATCAAGCGAAGATAAACGTACTCGAGGAGATGGAAATCTTGAAAGCAGTTAACAACGACCATCTGATAAACGAAAACGAACCCGGTACGTGTAACCCCCTCTACCAGATCTTCAGTGAAACACCAGTTTTGAATCGTGCTGTTGGTGGGACTAGTCCCGAAAGCGCTACAGATAAATAACTAATCAAGTTGAGGAGACGGACCTTTTAGGTAAATATTCAAAAAAATTATACTCTACATTTAAAGAAAGCGGTTTGTATCAGCGCTTAGATAGTTATTGTCTGCTACAGACGATCATTTTACGGCCAGTTATAAGTTTAGTTTTACATAGAATCACTTCTAAATAAAAATTCACATTTGAAATGCCTCTTCAATAATAAGTGAGTCGATATTTATAAATAAGTTCTAATCTATAGCGTGCTGCTCTAGGGCAGGTCCTTCACTGCAATCATAACATTTTTATGCTATGCTTTACAGCTTTACTACGGAATTACATGTGTGGTGCTTCCCGTTGCCTTCCACAACGGGGATGATGATTATAAAAAAGGCCATTTGGGCCTCAAAGCTTCCTGACATTTGTCTTATAGGTGAGGAAAACCCCGAAAAAACCTCACCCAGGAAGCTTGCCCCGAACGGGAATCGAATCCGGGCCTGTTGCGTGACAAGGCACAGCGGTGGACTTAAGTCGGTTCATCATCTTCATCATCATCATCATCATCAACAACAATCACGGATTAAGCCCATGTGGCTTGTTCCGGACTCATAGATTCTCATTCAAAAAGTTGAATCCATCTCTTTTTCGGTCTACCAACATTCCTTTCTCCTTTTGGTTTGTAATTAAGTATATTTTTGGTGTGAAGTCATCTTTAATTCTTTGAATATATTCTTTTTAGTTTTTTTCTAGACTCTTGTATTGTATTCAATGTTTAAAAATATTTAGCTCATTTCTAATAATCTCCACTTCTTTTATCTAGAAGTTTGCAGCCAGCTACACTTCTCAGAAATCTCATTTCAGCTGATTCTTTAATCTTCTCTTCTCTTTTAGTTAAAACGCAAAATTCACTACCATACAACAGTAAGAGGACTGTCACAGCTTTATAAAATTTTAGTTTTGTTTCCTTTCTTGTATGTTTAAATATTCTCTTAATTGTGCCACATATATAATTAAATTTACGAAGTTTGTTAAAAGGATCTTCATTTTTAAAGTAGGAGATTACATAACCCAGGTATTTAAAATGGTTCACTTGTACAACGGGTTTCCCCTCCAGAATTATTTTAGCTCTTATGGTACCTGATTCTTTAAAAGCCAAGATTTTCGTTTTACTTATTGATATTTTGAAATTATAATTATGTATAATATTAGTTAATAGTACGAATTCATCTCTTGTTCTCCCAATACAACAGTGATGTCACTGACCAATCCAGTTTAGAATGAGCGAGGAATAGATTTTTTTTCTTACACTTTGTACAATGAGTGGAGTTAGACTGTAAGGGCAAGGGAACAAGTGTGCGCATACTTTGTAATGTCGCGAGGGGGAGAAGATCCTGCATTGTTGCGTCTTTCAGATGTAATTAGTAGGACTCCCCCGTTGCAGTATCGATCTCTCGAAACAACCACGCACTGCCTGACAACACCGCCTCCCAGACGAGATCAACACACCTAAAAATAAATCGTCTTCAACCGTTCGCCAGATTCATAATTGAGTAATACAATAGCCATCAGAGCATAATACCACATTAAGAAATTTCCATGTTTTAACTATAACGACTAAGCGGTGCAGTCGCATGACTAAATTTATTTATGATAAAGCGAATGACTGATGAGGTATAAACGGCGTCAAATTAAAAATTATACATACTGCAATATATTTTACTTTGTTAAGAAGTATTAATATGGCAACATAGTTTATCATCATCATCCAGGGATTAAGCCTGTTGGCTCGTTCCGGTTTCATGAAAGCTAGAATTGTTAAAATTGTTCAGACCATCTTCTGTGTGGGCGTGTGGGCGTCCAACATTTCTCCTTCCGTGCGGTTTATAATTTAGCAATAATTTTGGAAATATTTCTTCTGGCATTCTATCAATATGTTCTTTCCAGTCGTTCCTGTATTTAATTATTCGGTCTGTAAGTTTGAAAATATTTAGTTCCTTTCTTATATCTTCATTCCTTTTCTTATCCAGTAGGACATTGGCATCTTTTAAAAGAAATCTAAATTTATATTTGCTCTAAACTCGATTTCATTATTATCCAGTGTAAGGTATATATATTAATTGGTGTTTCTCGTATAATATATCATATTTATATAATAATATATTTATATAATAATAATAATAATAATAATAATAATAATAATAATAATAATAATAATAATAATAATAATAATAATAATAATAATAATAATAATAATAATAATAATAATTATTATTATTATTATTTTTATTATTATCGTATCATTATTGTTATTACCCTATAAAATGTTTTTGTACATGACATTTACATTGCTACATTATTGTATCTTTAACTGTTTATAATTAGTATAGTGTATATCTATATTTGTCAAATATTTATTTGTATTTGTGCTGGTTGAGTGGAAGAGAGGACCTTATGGCCTTAACTCTGCCAGAATAAATAAGTATTATTATTATTATTATTATTATTATTATTATTATTATAGAGTATTTCTTAAAAAAATCTCGTCTCAACTGCTTCCAATCTTTGTTCTTGTCTTTTCGTGATCGTCCAACATTCAGATACATACATTGTACATAAGGACTTTATTAGTCTAAAAGTAAAATACATACAATGTTATTTACAAATATGTGTCGCACGGGCAGTAAGCCGTACGCGCTGTTGACAGTCCGTTACAATAAGTTGATGTTTGGTAATAATATACTTAAAACAAAAAAGAAAACACAGTAATATTACAATTAGATAACAATACAATTACATTATACATTAACTTAGTTATGTAGAATTATTATGAATTAATGGTATTGCAATTTGTTAACATATTTATTTATTCATGAATGAGTGTTGTTCTTATTTTCCGCGTTTTGTTCAGAAATCATCAATACAGAAACAGTCATTACTTTATAAAATTTCATTTTTGTTTCTTTTCTTGTGTTTTAAGGGTTCTTTTAATAGTGCCACGCATTAGATTAAATTTATTTATTTTGTCATTAATATCTTCAGTTTTAACATATGATAAATTGAAACCTAGATATTTAAAACTGTTACATCCAATAATTCACGGTACAACGCATATGGTTATTCTGTTTTGAATATTTACATAATACAGTATATTTAGGCCTACAGTTTATTTATTCACACTCGCAGAATAATAACTCCCACACACTATTTTCGACTTCACTCTTCAGATCATCTTCACGGGTCGACATCTCGAGCATGAGTCGCAGATCAAATTACAACTCTCTCGTGACTGACTGTCAGTCGTCTAGCATACCTTCATGTATACGAGGCCGAATTATCTGGAAGTTCAGATCTTTCTCGAATGGAAACCTCGAGAGACAGATTCTTCTAGGAAGCACTGGATAGACATCTAAAAGTTCAGTCAAGATCTTTCTCCAATGAAAACCTCAAGAGATTGATATTTCAAGGAAGCGTTGAATAGATGCATCTGAAAGCGATCTTTTGAGAAAGAACAACTGGAGAAATCGTTGCGAGTTGTACACATGACTCACGATCTACGAATCTGAATCCTTTATGACTTAAAAAGGCGAAATTTTAGACTCGACCTCGACATTCAAAGGCGGTCATTTGAGCAAAGGATCAACAATGCATCAAAATTTGAATTCTTTTTTTATATTCAGTGCCACCAGTTTGTCATTTCAACATATCTGGTATTCTCTCCTGGCATCGGCGTATTGTAACATAATTCTGAGGTTGGGGCGCGTGAAAGTTTGGGATAAGCTGCCTCTATGATATGAAAGGTGATGATGGTGGTTATGATAATAATAATAATAATAATAATAATAATAATAATAATAATAATAATAGCTTTATTTTACCTGGCAGAGTTAAGGCCTTAAGGCCTTGTCTACCACTCAACCAGATTTTTAAAAAAATACAAAAAAAAAATAGTCTTACATCTAAATTACAATATGTTATGAATATAATACAATTAATATTTATAATGTATTTTGATTTACTCTAAATTTAACGAATTAAATATATACAAGATATATAAAAAAAGGAGGAAAAGATTAATGACATAGTTAAAATTAAATAAATAGAGAAAAATTAATTATTAGACAACAGGTAGCTGTATAAGCGTGACTTAAAGGTGCCAAGTGTGAGGCAACCCCTGATATCTTGAGGAAGGTGATTCCAGGAGCGGGCAGAGGCTACTGTGAAGGAAGTAGAATAGGAGGAAGTGCTATGAAGAGGAATTGTTAGCAGACTGCTATCTTGTGACCTAGTGTCAATATTGTGGTAAGAGGATAACTTCTCAAATCTGGGATGTGCCATGACAGGCCTTATTTTTAAACCTAATGTAATGAAATAAAAAGAATCGATTTCATTAGAATAATTTTAAATTATGAATTAGAACGAATGCTAAAATTACAATTTTTGGTTGCAACAGGATCAAAAGTTTTTATCGTGTATTTGGCGTTTAATTCATTGACAGACAAAATAGTATTTTTTTTAATAACCGCGCTACTCTACTGTGAGCAGGACGTGCAGTATGAATGCATTAATTAGTTTCTTTTATGTTCATTCATCAGGTGATATAATTGCCATCATTATTAAATCGATTTAGTGAAATTGTATCAACCCTTGTATACCGTAGGCTATATCGAGAGTCCGGTAATGTGATTCATAACTGTTATTATTGTGAGAGATCAGTGCATCCATCATCGATAAGCATCTTGATTTGCAACTACATTTATCTGTCAGCATCATGCTTTAAAAAGTAAGAGCTACCATTATTTTATTATATTAGACTACCGTACCCGGCAGACTTTGTCATGCCCTTATCCCAATATTTATCTGAAGTTGAAATACGAAAAGATGTTTAAACATAAATTATTCATTACAAACTTTAAAGAAAATAGAAATAATAACAAAAATGACAATCTTTACTCACACAAGCACTCATGTATACCTTTTTAGTCCAGTCTAGGGTTAGGGTCCATACCCCCGGATACCCTACCCTGGCTTACCGGACCAAACACAAAACAACACAGCTCTCCTCGAGCTGACGTCATCCAGACGATAACAGAATAACTCAATGAATGACCGTTTACCACTTGGTTCACCTATTTGAGGGTTCCGAGGAAGAGGGGAAGTTGCGCATTACAGGCAAAGCAGAGGGAAGGGATAGGAAGGTGAGTGGGAGTAAACACAAAGAGAAAGGAAACTGGCACAGTTCATAAATCTCACTGTAGAGGGAGGATAACAGTTCATAGAAGTAACGTACCGAAATAGTACTTTCGGTACACCCTAACGTTCAATCCTCGTGTTATGGCCAGACAATAAAAGTTACTTTTTACCATAAAATACACTAATTAAGACGTAATTAGATATTATTAAATAAGTTCGCAAGATCTCTCACAGTCATATGTAGTGGCTCAAGTAGCGTGCATGATATCACAATGTTGTCATGTGAAATATGTCGATAATGCAGATGACTACACAACAGTCTATAAATAAAAAATCCTATAACCCGATCGCAGCGCCACCTACCGAATCCAATTGTGAATGTAAACCATCCAGGGACCCACTCAAACACACGCAAAAAAAATAATCAAAATCGGTCCAGTCGTTCAGGCAGTTTTTAATTTCGGATTCCAAGTAAACCTTCACTTCTAATTGTCGGATTTCGCTCAATTTTTGACAATATCTACATTGGTTTATTTTAATAGGATATACTGAGTTTTGTCGTGAAACATCGAAAAACAATGACCGCTAGAGCGATTTTTCAATTTTCACTTCAGGTGAGCTCCTATACCTAATGGCTTTAGAGGGTCCAATTGTGATTCTAAACCATTGAGAGACCCAATCACAAACACACAAGACTTTTCATCAAAATCGGCCCAGTCGTTTAAGATGAGTTCAGTGACAAACACACGTATACAAGAATTATATCCATCCATCCATAGTAATTCTGCCCGAAGGCAGGTCCTTCACTGCAATCATAGCATTTTCATGCTATGCTTGCAGCTTTACTAGGGAATTGTAGGTGTGGTAGCTTCCCGTTGCTTTCCACACCGGTGAAGGATGACGATGATGATGATGATGATGATAAGGATGATGATGAGCATATGATTTCGGGGACCGTTTGGGCCTTAAAGTTTTCCTGACATTTGTCTTACAGGTGAAGAAAAACCCCGATAAAAACCGCACCCAGAAAAACTGCCCCGACCGGGGATCGAACCTGGGCCCGCTGCGTGACAAGGCAGCACGCTACCTCGAGACCACAGCGGTGGACAAGAATTATATAAATATATAAAAACAAGTAGAGATATGTTCGGGATTTAAGATTGACACGTCAACCTATTATACGTTTCTTGCATTACCCATCTTTACTTTATGGAATGTATGTGTGTGTGTACCCCATATGCCCACATGGGGACATGGGTGCTCCCTAGCGTAAGTTTATTGACCAAGGTAATTTATATTTGAAGAGAAAAATTATACGCTCAGACCGGGACTTGAACCCGGGACCCTTGGTTCTCTAGACCAAGTGCTCTACCGACTGAGCTACCTGAGCAAGTACCGATCTAAACGCAAATCTTTCTCTATATACATTGTAATTCCCATCCACCAAATGCTGTGAAGCCATGCTTCTATCTTGCAAATGGCGGCTCCTTTATTAAGAAGACATATTTGGGAATTATACATTACAGCCGAGGTAATTTAGTTACGCTAATTTACCTTACTTACTTACTTACTTACTTACTCACTGGCACTATCGAACCCATAGGTTCATGGCCGCGCGGGCATAAGCTCTCCATATATCCCTATCCTGAGCTAATGCTTTCCAATCATTCCCTGTATAATCTACTTACCTCAAATCATAGTTAATGTTATTCTCCCACTTCATTCTTGGTCTACCAACTGGCGTTTTCCCTCTGGCATTCCTACAAGAAGCTTCCATGCAAGTCTTTCATTCCCCATACGTGCAACATGTCCTGCCCATCGCAGTCTACGAGACTTAACTGTTCTTATTATATCTGGCTTCCTATAAATACCATGTAGTTCATTGTTATGTAGTCTTCTCCATTCACCTGTTTGTTCACCTCTCTTTGTTCCAAAAATTTTCCTAAGTACTTTATTCTCAAATACTTGTAATCTCCTTTCCTCCCTTAAAGCAAGAGTGTCCATGTTTCGCATCCATATAATATAACTGGTAGAATAATAGTTATATATATTTTCAGTTTAACGTTTTTTAAAAGGAGTTGGGACGTCAAGAGCCTCTGCAATGCATAATAGCACGCATTTCCAGAATTGAGCCTATGTTTAATTTCTTTGTGCATCTCATTCCTATTTGTGATTATTGTTCCTAGGTATTTGAATTCAGCCACTTCCTCAAAATTTCCCTCATTTGTCATTAGCTGTAGATGCCAAAAGTGACATGTGGTTAGAGCTTCGCCTCAATGAGACATCTAGTAGGCAATTAAGGCATCATTTGGATGAATGAAGGTCAGTTAAATTCTGCAGAGAGGCCTTTTTATTAACGCTTGAGGTTCTTTTACGAGCCTGAAAATCTTCATACTCCCTCCCGGAGAACATGTCCTTTGGATTTTTCCATCCTAAAAATTCATAGACCCCGCCGGGTATGAATGAGTTTAAATTTACTCTACGATGATATATAGTCTATTATGATGTTTAAAGTTTGACACACACGACTCATACCGCCATTTATTTGGGGTGGACCTAAAGCCTCGAGGAGGGATTACAACTCTCCATTTGGCCCTGTTCTGCCCTAAACTGAGACACAGGCTCGTAGTCATGAGGAATTATATGGGTGTGCCCCATTAGATCACCACAACCACATATTTTAAACATCTATTCTCTAAGTTAGCCTATATGGAAGCGAAACATGGACTTTTACTTTAAGAAATTAGAATCAATAGACTTCCAAAGGAGATCATGCGGGATCTCTAAGTTGCAACATGTGACAAGTGCAGTAATTCAAAGAAGAACTGAAAGGTTTCTTTACAAGTGATGAGAGGACATATACTAGGCAGTCATGTTATGGCCATGAGTAGAGCGAGGAATTTTATGAAAATTTATGTTTTAAACTATTAATCAGAGAATGATGAGACAAAGTGTCTTTACATTTTATGATGTGTAGAATCAAATAAATCCAATAGGCCTAAAATTTTTCATATTTCATGATATTTCGGCAAAATTTTCATAGAATACGAACAAACAAACCAATAAACTAACAAACAAACAAACAAACATTCATTTTTATATATTAGATTACTTTGAGTACTGACCAAAAACTTCAAAGTACAATACAAAGGTAGAAATTAACTGCCTTAGAAGAAGAAAAGGCGACATAAGATTAGATCGGATAAATAATGAAGGTATGAGAACAGAGTTTAATATATATATATATATATATATATAACGAAAGAATAATGACAATGCGATTTAAGCATAATAGAGGACATATGACAATTATAGCAATATATGCACCGGAGGAAGGGAGAGATGAAGAAACAAAAACATTTTATACTACTCTACAAAAGGAAATAAATAAGATAAACAAGAACGACATAATAATATTATTAGGAGACTTTAATGCTAGAGTGGGGAATCAACCAGTGGCAAATGTAATTGGGATCCATGGAGAAAATGTTATAAATAAAAATGGACAAGAATTAAAACAATTCGCAATTTTTAATGATTTTAAAATAACAAATACATTTTATAAGAAAAAAGATATTCACAAATACACATGGTCAGCACGAGGTTTTCGTTCACTGATAGATTATGTGTTAATCAGTAAGAAAGCATCATCATTATTAACAGATACGAGAGTATTTAGAGGAAGTGACATCTATTCAGATCACTATTTAGTAATCTCAAAAATAAATATATTAGCGAGATGGAAGAAAACTAAACACAAATATAGAAATAAAGAGACCACATTCAAAGTACATTTATTACAAGATAAAAGTATACAAAATCTGTATCAGAATAGGCTAAATGAACAATTAATATTAAAACCTACTTCCGAAGAAATAAACCGAGAATGGGATAATATAAAAGAAAGCATTGATAAAGCAGCATATGAGGCATTAGGAACAAAATATAAAATATATAACAAGAAGGGTTTAAGAATATGGAATGAAGAATTAGAGAGGATAATAAAAGATAAAAAAGAGGCTTATCACAAATATTTACAGAATAGAACACCAGAATTAAGAGCTGATTACAAACATAAAAGTGCAATAGCCAAAAGAGAAATTAAGAAAGCACACAAGGTCAGTTGGGATAGATATATAAGCAGACTAGAATACGATATACATGGGCAGCAAAAAATAGCCTATAAAGTAATAAAACATCTAAATAAACAAGAAAAAAGATACAATACAGATAAATGCAATTGAGGAGAAACAATGGGAAGAACATTATAAAAAACTGTGGTATAATGAAAATAAAATAACTAAAGATAACATATATGAGTGTGAGATAGGAATAGATATGATAACAATGGAAGAATTAGAAGAAGTACTGAAAACAACAAAGAACAGAAAGGCAGTTGGAATAGACGGAATTAATATGGAATTAATAAAATATGGAGGAATTTTTTTAAACTGAGATTATTACATTTTTTAAATTTATGTTGGAAACAAGCAACAATACCAGAAACCTGGACAACAGCAATAGTACAATCTATTTTTAAGAAAGGAGAACGCAAAGACTGCAACAACTACAGAGGAATAAGCATTTTAACTGCAGGCTACAAAATATACTCAAGAATCTTAACATTTAGGTTAAAACAAATAGCAGAGGTAATGTTAACAGAAGAACAAAGTGGATTCAGACCAGGGCGTTCATGTATGGATAATATATTTACGATAAAATAATTTATAAACAAAAGAAGAGAATATAACATAGAAACACACATAGCTTTTATTGATTTTGTCAAGGCATTTGATAAAATAGACAGAGGAAAACTCTGGACAATTTTAAAAGAAAAAGGAATTCTGAAACACTTAATAGCAGCTATAAAGAGTTTGTACTGGAACACAAATTTTGTTATAAAAACTAGAAATGAAGTAAGTAAAAATAAAATTCATACTAATCAAGGAGTTAAACAAGGATGCAGTATCTCTCCAGTTTTGTTTAACCTATACATCAATGATATAATAAAAAAAATGGAACGAAGAAACAAATAAAGGAATAAAATTAGATAAAACACACTACTTGAAACATTATTATATGCTGATGACCAAGTAATAATAGCAAATACGGAAGACGAGCTTCAAAGGAATATTTTTAAATTACATAATATATGTGAACAATATAATCTCAAAATATCCATAGAAAAAACTAAGGTAATGGCATTCCAAGGGAAAAATAAAATCATATCCAAAATAGTAATAGGAAACAAAATCATAGAACAGGTGAACCATCTCAATTATCTAGGATGTGACATTTCATTTAATTATGATAATGATATAACTAATCAAATAGCAAAATTCCAGGGAATATGTGGTACGATAAAACGAACACTAAATAATAAAACAACAAGAGAGACCCAATTGAAATTTTATAAAACATTGGCAGTACCGGTACTGCTCTATGGATCAGAAGCCTGGATTCATAAAAAAACAAGATCTAAGTAGGATAACGGCGGCAGAAATGAAATTTTTGAGATCTGTTAAAGGGTGCACTAAGGAAGACAGAATCAAGAACACAGAAATAAGACAGGAACTTGAAATATTTGCAATAACTGATAAAATGGATGCATATAGACAAAAATGGAAGCAACACATAGACAGAATGAATGAAGACAGATAGGCCTATCCAAAACAAATAACAAAATACAAACCTAAAGGCACCCGAGATGTGGGCAGACCTAGAAAGAGATGGGCTGAAGTCGGAACGGGTCAACAGACCTAATCCACGAATGAAGATGATGATGATGATGATGATATATATATATATATATATATATATATATATATTGAATGAAAAATCAAAGAATGTAGAGATAAATAGTTTAGACATGAGAAAGAATTAATATAACAATATTATCAAAAGCAGCTTTTAACTACAAAGCAAAGAGGTTCAAGGAATGTAGGAAGGCCAAGTGAAAAAATGGACAGAACAACCGTGAGGCGGAGCAGGCAGTTTGTCTAGCTCTTGAAGAAGAAGAAGAAGAAGAAGAAGAAGAAGAAGAAAAAGAAGAAGAAGAGAGTAAAATATGTATTTACTGAATGAAATAAATCAAAGAATATAGAGATAAATGGTTTAAACATGTAGAAAGAATGAAAACAAGATTACCAAAGCAGCATTTAACTGCAAGCCAAGATAATCAAGGAACGTACGAAGGCCAGTGAAAAAATGGACACAACAACTGTGGAGGCGGAACAGGCTGTTTACCTAGCCCATGAATAATAATAATAATAATAATAATAATAATAATAATAATAATAATAATAATAATAATAATACTAATACTAATAATAATAATAATAATTTAAATATCTTGGTGAAATAATTCAGGAAAATTGAATTGAAACTAAAGCCAATAAAAGTAGATGCCAAAAAATGGAAACAGCATTTTGGCTTACTCACAACACTTATAATTAAAAATGCATATCTTTACATACAAAATTACGACACTATAACACTGTAATTAAACCAGACTGCCTCTATGGAGCAGAAACATTAATTTTGAACAGAAAAAAATATATCTATATATTTATAGTGAAAAAAAGATTGCAAAATTATAAGAAAAGTTTTAGGTCCATAATTCATAAGTGAAGCATTTAGACTCAGAACTAAAAAAGGAAATAATGTATACAGGCATTCATAGTGATATTCGAAAACGAAGGTTAAAATTTGATGGCAATATTAAACGAATGAACTCAAATAGGCTTACAAAACAGAGAGTGGAATTCTACGAAAACAGAAGTAAAGCTCCAGTGAATACTATGAAGTGGATTGACGAAGTCAAAAAGGACTTAAAAATGGCAGGAATTACTAAAGAAGATATCCCAAACAGAGATATATTTAGAATTAAGGTGAATAAGTGGCAAGTTCACCAAGAGGACAAACCGAAGAAAAAAACTGGAACCACTTGGGCAGATGACAGAAAACAAGCTCATACCAAAAGAACGAAAGGAATTTGGGCTCAAAGGTAACGCCTCTAAGTACTTTGCGTAGTCCTACATGGGCTCATCCGCAATAAAAAAATAATAATAATACTATATATTTAGAGTTAAATGTCACCATAATTAACACAAGTTTAAAAATGTCACTTAACTGTAATCAGATACATAACTTATGTATTACAAACTAATTTTTTAAACATTATTTACGAACGTCTCCCCTTAATTTATGCTCAGTTACAGCAGCAATAATGCCAAAGTTCTAGTGTATTATGATTTTTAAAACCACGATTTAAACTTTTACAGTCTGAAATTTAGCTAATATTGGTATAATTTAATTTGGTTGTTGTTAGGAGCTAACAGTAGGATCTGTATTTATGTCGGAGCGCTGACAGGTCCCGTACATCATGAGAAAACAAGGAAGCTGCGCATGAAATGGAAGAGCGGCCAGAACCACCGCAATACCAGTTTCATTCTCGTTACGTCATCCCACAAAACACAACATTTCGTATTATTTACTTGAAAATACCAGTGGCTAAATTGGTGAATACAACTACTCTATTGTGTAATGGTTAGCATATCTGGCAGGCATCTCAGAGGTTCCATTACCGGATAAAGAAGCAGCAGCAGCAACAACAACAACAACAACAATAATAATAATAATAATAATAATAATAATAATAATAATAATAATAATAATAATAATAATAATAATAATAATACATTTAAGAATGTGCAAACAGTGGTTTCTTTTTTTGGTGGTATAATCAATTGCTACAAATGTTTTTATATTAACTCCCGCATGCGGCATGTGTTGACATTCATGCACTATATATACAATCTGGTAGCCGTATTTCTCGCAAGCTCAGTCACTGCAAAATAATGGTCAGACCTGTTCAGAATATTAAAAAGGAGGAGCTTTCTTTAATATGGTAAATATAACACAGATAAATATTTCGTGAAACACGACTCTGATTGGTTGTAAAACAGAAATCATTGAAACGTGATTGGCCATTGACTCCCATTTGGGGCATGAGTTAAATAGTCATCATTAACTTATTCATTAAGTTTAAAATTAAGGCCTCTCCTGGCGCATCATTACCATAATCACCTATTACATGTCACTGGGGCAGCATAACTCCGCCTTCCAGGCGCCCCAACTTCAGAATTGGGTTACAATAACGC
Source organism: Diploptera punctata (assembly GCA_030220185.1). Classification (NCBI taxonomy): domain Eukaryota; kingdom Metazoa; phylum Arthropoda; class Insecta; order Blattodea; family Blaberidae; genus Diploptera; species Diploptera punctata. The sequence goes on along the minus strand of JASPKZ010001586.1, from coordinate 2,094,614 downwards.
CACGCCAGGAGAGAAAACCAGAATGTCGAAATGACAATGTGGTGGCATTGAATAAAAACAATAATTACAATAATAACAACAATAATAAAAATAATATATTCTTTCTTCATTATTTTAGTTTAACCTCTTCGTTTTAAAACTGCAAGAGGTTTAGAAGAAGAGCATTTATTATGGTTGATATCCATGCTTTTTAGGGTATACCGTCCCGTGCCGTAGCCGAGTTGTTGAGGTAAGAAACCTTGGCGCAAAGCTACGGGACTTGGGCTGGTTTCAAGGGGGAAGACATTTTCTCATGGAATTTCGGCCAGTATGGGACCGGTGCCCACCCAGCAACATGAGCTGCAATAAGTAACGACTCCAGGTTGTAAAGACTAGCATACTCACCCCTATGCTGGATATATGATCGTCTCCATCTGTGATTAACACATGTGGATGTGAGGCCAGCAGCCGGCTGGTAGGCCAAGGGCCTTCTAGGTCTGTCGTGCCGTGGAGTTTTAGTGTTTCCGAAGCTACCTTACATCATCATCCGAAAGCCAAACTTGGCAAGATCCCACGTGATCGACTATTTCGATTGAGGTTATAAGCGGTTTCCCTCAATTCAAGAGCAAAAAATGCTGGAATAGAATCCCAAAAGGTCCGCTTCTAAGTTCACTTTGCTACCATGTGCCAAAAACGTATAATTTAAATTAAAAATAAGAAAACATCTGAGATAAAATATTTTACAGGAACCCGGGGTTCTACCTACTCGTATAATGGAGAGCCAAAACGGATCGCTCATCGCCAACACTTAGGCCCTATGTGATGACCGCAGAGCTTTCTATCTATCTATCTATCTCCCCCATGTGGACAGAATTCCAATGTTTTTCTCGATAAAATAATAATCCATCCATCCATAGTAATTCTGCCCGAAGGCAGGTCCTTCACTGCAATCATAGATTTTCATGCTATGCTTGCACCAGCATAAAATCGTGACTAATTATTAGTCTTGTATTTTTACTAATTCTACTTATTGGGTTGTTCCACGAATGAAATCAGGGGTCTCTTGCTAGGGAATTGTAGGTGTGGTAGCTTCCCGTTGCTTTTCACAATAATAATAATAATAATAATAATAATAATAATAATAATAATAATAATAATAATAATAATAATAAATAATAATAATAATAATAATAATAATAATAATAATAATAAAATAATAATAATAATGATAATAATAATAATGTTAATAATAATAATGATAATAATAATAATAATGATAATAATAATAATAATGATGATAATAATAATAATAATGATAATAATAATAATAATGATAATAATCTCTCTATCTATCTTCGGGTTTTTACAGCTGCTGCCGTCTTCCCGTGCCAAACCTCCAAAGCCTACGGTCTTGGGCATCTTCGATGCTTAGCCCTCTAGCTTGCATTACTGTCTTCATGTTTTCCTTCCATGTTAACCTTGGTCTTCCTCTTTTCTTCTTTCTGTTAGGATGCCATTCATATAGTTGCTTCGGCCATCGCTCATCTTCCATTCTTAAAACATGTCCTAACCACTTTAATTCCTTTTCCTCAATTCTTTCAATTATGCTTTCTTCTGCTTCCATTTTGTTTCTAATTTCCTTATTTGTGACACGTTCTAATTTAGACTTTCTGGCACTTCTTCGTAAATAATCCATTTCTAGAGCTATTAGTCTATTCTTGTAGTACTTATTGATTGTCCATACCTCACTTCCGTACATTGCAACAGATTCCACCAATGTTTTACCAATATATTTTTTTGTGTCTTTCCAAATATGCTTATCCCACCATATGGAATTTAATGATGATATTATTTTGCTACTCAATTCAATTCTATGTTTTATGTTCTCTTTGCCTATACCTTCGATGTTATCCATAATCATTCCCAAATATTTAGTTTGTTTCACTTGCTTTATTTGGATTCCATCTTCCAATACTAAGTTTTCTCTTTCATTGCTATTTATTGCCAGATATTCTGTTTTTTGTAAATTTACTGTGAGACCCCATGATTCATATGTGCTTTTCAACCTTTTTATCATGAATTCCATATCAAAATTGTCTTGCGCTAAAACCAGTTGATCATCGGCAAATTGTAATGTCAGCAAAAATCTATTGCCTATTGGGATCCCCATACCTTTGCAGCTTTGTTTCCATTTCGTTAATATAAATTCTACATAAATATTAAATAAAATTGGTGATAGACTGCACCCTTGTTTCAATCCCTTTGAGGTGTTTATAGGATTAGACATTATATTTCCCATTTTAACATAAGCGGAGTTATCTTTATAGGTGATAATAATAATAATAATAATAATAATAATAATAATGATAATAATAATAATGATAATAATAATGATAATAATAATAATAATAATGATAAAAATAATAATAATTATAATAATAATAATGATAATAATAATAACAATAATTTTTATTTATATACAGAATTTTAATGTTTACACATCTTTCTGTGCCTAAAGTTTTATTTTTCTTCTCCACTCGTCTCTTTCCATCCAATCCATGTCCTCCAGTCCCGTTGCTCTCATTCCAGTTCTTATTTCCTGCATCCACGAGTTTCGAGGTCTTCCTCTCCTCCTTTTTCCAGGTGGACACAATTCCAATGTTTTCCTGGGTAATGTTTCTTCTTGCATTCGTCGTACGTGCCCATACCAATTTAATTGCTTATACTGTATATAATAATAATAATAATAATAATAATAATAATAATAATAATAATAATAATAATAATAATAATAATAATAATAATAATAATAATAATAATAATCTTCACTCGTAAATATCTGGAAACATGTCTCCTTCACTGCTCTTTAACTATTAAAAGACGATTAAAACCAAATACAACTTATTTAAAACATTTTTGACAATGCGTTAGCTCGTTAACCACCGCTTTAGCTCTTGGAGCATGCGCAGTGGGTCATAACAGGGACACTGCGTTTTGAAGCCGCTCATTTTTTTTTTTGCTAAGTGTACATGTAATTCGCCTCCCTAAGAAAGAATTGATGTAATTTATGTAATATTTCTCGGGTTTGCTTACCCTGAACTTTACGCTGAGGAATTGTTATAAAAAGCAAGAAAACACTAAATAGAAACAAAATACAATCAAGCACCTAATTGCAATATATTAAAAAAACACGCAGTTTGATAAGTCATACAGCGATTATTTATTTTATTTCTTTGAAAATTTATTTTTATTTAATGACATTATATAATGAGTCCTGGCAATGAAATTCCAACCCAGGAGTTACATTGAGAATTGGAGAAAACCAGGGAAAAATCCTCAGTCAGGGTGGTCGGCATTGGAATTTGAACAAGAGATTTCCTGAAAACATGTTCGTATCCGCGTATATCATAGAATTAATGCTTCATCCCATTACGATAATTTAAATTGAGATTTCGTAGTTCACCATATAGATTTCAAGCCATTACCTTAATATCTTCTCCAAAGTTTGGGCCTGTTGGCCCGTTCCGCTCCTCGAATCATAATATACTACAGGTCGTTTTGGTCTTCCTAAATTTCTTTGGTATTACTTACTTACTTACTCACTGGCACTATCGAACCCGTAGGTTCATGGCCGCGCGGACATAAGCTCTCCATAAATCCCTATCCTGAGCTAATGCTTTCCAATCATTCCCTGTATAATCTACTTCCCTCAAATCATAGTTAATGTTGTTCTCCCACCTCATTCTTGGTCTACCAACTGGGCGTTTTCCCTCTGGCTTTCCTACAAGAAGCTTCCATGTACGTCTTTCATTCCCCATACGCGCAACATGTCCTGCCCATCGCAGTCTACGAGACTTAACTGTTCTTATTATATCTGGCTTCCTATACAAACCATGTAGTTCGTTGTTATGTAGTCTTCTCCATTCACCTGTCTGTTCATCTCTCTTTGGTCCAAAAATTTTCCTAAGTACTTTATTCTCAAATACTCGTAATCTCCTTTCCTCCCTTAAAGTAAGAGTCCATGTTTCGCACCCATATAATATAACTGGTAGAATAATAGTTTTATATATTTTCAGCTTAACGTTTTTTGAAAGGAGTTGGGCATTAAGGTTTATAATAAAGCATCTGCTTTGATAAACGATTATTTTTCGTGTTTAGTTATCATATCCATCCATAGTAATTCTGCCCAATTCTGGAAATGCATGCTATTATGCATTGCAGAGACTTTTGATGTCCCAACTCCTTTCAAAAAACGTTAAGCTGAAAATATATAAAACTATTATTCTACCAGTTATATTATATGGGTGCGAAACATGGACTCTTACTTTAAGGGAGGAAAGGAGATTACGAGTATTTGAGAATAAAGTTCTTAGGAAAATTTTTGGACCAAAGAGAGATGAACAGACAGGTGAATGGAGAAGACTACATAACAATGAACTACATGGTCTTTATAGGAAGCCAGATATAATAAGAACAGTTAAGTCCCGTAGACTGCGATGGGCAGGACATGTTGCGCGTATGGGGAATGAAAGACGTGCATGGAAACTTCTTGTAGGAAAGCCAGAAGGAAAACGCCCAGTTGGTAGACCAAGAATGAGGTGGGAGAACAACATTAACTATGATTTGAGGGAAGTAGATTATACAGGGAATGATTGGAAAGCATTAGCTCAGGATAGGGATGTATGGAGAGCTTATGTCCGTGCGGCCATGAACCTACGGGTTCGATAGTGCCAGTGAGTAAGTAAGTAAGTAAGTAAGTAAGTAATTCTGCCCCAAGTGAGGTCCTTCACTGCAATCATAGCATTTTCATGCTATGCTTGCACCTTTACTACGGAATTATAGGTGTGGTAGCTTCCCGTTGCTTTCCACACCGGTGAAGGATGATGGCCATATGATTTCGAGGACCGTTTGGGCCTTAAAGTTTTCCTGACATTTGTCTTACAGGTGAGGAAAAACCCCGATAAAAACCTCACCCAGAAAAGCTGCCCCGACCGAGGATCGAACCCGGGCCCGCTGCGTGACAAGGCAGCACGCTATCTCGAGACCCCTGCGGTGGACAGTGATCCTATAGTATGTCATTATTAATTGATTTAATAAAGCAATGTATTTTGCATTAAATGTAAGTATAATTATACACTTTTTAAATGCGAGATATTAAGATAATAATAATCATTTATCATAAGTAATGCCACCAGTGATTTCCAAATTATCGATAAATTCACGACTCACGAAGTGAGGAATGAATTTATCTAGAGAATTTGGAAATCAAGAGTGGCATTTGTTAGGACTGTTTAACGAATAAAATTAAGCTGTTTACTCACAGATCATTATTTAACTATAGTTATTTTAATATATTTATATATTTAATGTAAACGGCGATGTTTGAAAACAAATGAGAAGCGATAGGTACGCTTCATCTGCTTCTTTTGTTTATCACTGCAACCAGGTAATACTATTTATTGCCAAAGGAACGCAAAATTAAACACATCAAACTGTATATTAATTCATTTCGGATGTCGTATGATGTAAATATGACAATTATATTTTTCTGGGAAAAAATACATTTAAGAAAGTGCAAACAGTGGTTTCTTTTTTTGGTGGTATAATAAATTGCTACAAATGTTTTTATATTAACTCCCGCATGCGGCATGTGTTGACATTCATGCACTATATATACAATCTGGTAGCCGTATTTCCTGGGGGCTTAGTCACTGCAAAATAATGGTCAGACCCGTTCAGAATATTAAAAAGGAGGAGCTTTCCTTAATATGGTAATTAGTAACACTGATAAATATTTCGTGAACCACGATTCTGATTGGTTGTAAAACAGAAATCATTGAAACGTGATTGGCCATTGAGTCCCATTTGGGGCATGAGTTAAATGATCACCTTAATATCAAATGTAAAAAAATGTACGATATACTAATAACTTTAATTTAGAGTGCATTGTTCTACCAGCCTGAGCAATAAAAGGAAAAAACATACAATATGATAATTACATATAACTATGGCAACTGAACATAACGGTCAGCATATTAATGAAAATAATCAAGTAAGAAATGCTGTGATATTAATTTCAAGCTATCCATTGACTGTACAAAGATAAAGAGATTAAATGAGAAATATTCAGATAATTAATGCATAATTATACAAGTTTGATTTCATATAACACACTAGAAACTATAAAGTTTAATAATTCTGATAGCACTGCCACCTATTCGTATTAGATAGAACTATATGAAACCCCCGGTTGACATCGCTTCTGGAGTCAGGTGGAATGCTGCAGTAGCTTAGATTTGATGGAAGTACAATAAGAACATATCAAATATTAAAAATCAACTCTCTAATATAAACGTAAATGTGAACTATTAATAGTCAAACTTTAGTTGCAAAATACAGCCAAAGCTACATATCACGCGGTATCTTAATATGTTGTTTTGTAAGTTATAGTTTTACTAGAAAGTATTTGAGGATACTAGGGTTTGTTTAGAGGAATTTCTAACATCGTTGCATTTTATTTAGAAGTTCTGTATTTCAGTCAACTTCATTTGTGGTAGCTTAAATATATATATATATATATATATATATATATATATATATATATATATACACTAGTTGTCTTGTTTACTTTTACACTATGCACGAGAGTTAACATTTATTTCAAATGTCGCAATTTGAGTAATATTGTATACGTCGAACACTCGTAAATATCTAGAAACGTGTGTCCTTCACTGCTCTTTCACTATTTAAGACGATTATAACAAAATACAGTGTATTTAAAACATTTAACAATGCGTTACCTTGTGAACAACAGCTTTAGCTCTTCTAGCATGCGCAGTGGTTCATAACACGGACTCTGCATTTTGAAGCTGCTCATCTTGCCCATGCATGAGTAAAGTACTGGAGTGAGGGAGGATGCGGCGCGGACGGCGGGTAGTGAGGGTTTTCCAGTCTGCCAATATAGGAGTTGTATTTTTTCCCTATGGTTTAAATGAGAGATGTGACGCTTGATTTTTAGTGTCTTGCTGGTAAAAATGGTAGATATTTTTTTGGGCACGCCATTTGTACATGACTATTTAACTCATGCCCCAAATGGGAGTCAATGACCAATCACATTTCAATGATTTTTGATTTACAACTAATCACATTCGTGTTTCGACTAAAATTTACCAACTAAAATTTATCATAATAAAGAAAGCACCTCCTTTTTAACATTCTGAATAGGTCATAGCATTATTTTGCAGTGACTGACTCTCTAAGAAATACGGCTACCAGATTGTATATATAGTGCATGAATGTCAACACGTAGCGCATACGAGAGATAATATAAAAACATTTGTGACAATTGATTATACCACAAAAAAGAAAAAAAAAACACTGTTTGCACTTTCTTAAACGAATTATTTTCCACGAAATGACGCAGAAAAATATAATTGACATATTTACATCATAGGACATCAAAAATGAATTAATACCTATAACGCTGGTTATAAATTTCTCCACTAGGGTGCATTCTTACAACATTGCGATCTTTTAGCAATAAATAATATTATGATCTGGTTGCAGTGATCGAACAAAATAAGCAAATGAAGCGTATCAATCGTTTCTCATTTGTTTTCAAACATCGCAGTTTACATTAAATATATAAATATTTTAAAATAACTATAGTTAAATAATGATTTGTGAGTATACAGCTTAATTTTATTCGTTAAATAGTCCTAACAAATGCCACTCTTGATTTCCGAATTTTCTAGGTAAATTCACTCCTCACTTCGTGGGTCGTGATTTTATCGATAATTTGGAAATCACTCGTGGCATTTCTTATGATAATGTAGGTCACCGTTATGTAGTCTTATCCATTTCTTCTCTCTTTGGTCCAAACGTTGTCCTGAAAACTTTATTTTCAAATACTTGTAAACTTTTCTCCTCCCTTAAAGTAAGAGTCCATGTTTCGCATCCATATAATATAACTGAGAGAACAGAAGTTATCTATGTTTTTAGTTTTATGATTTTTAGAGAAGTTTGGACGACAAAAGTCCCTGTAATGTATAATAACATGCATTTCTAGAATCGAGCCTATGTTTAATTTGTTTGTGCATCTCATTCCTGTTTGTAATTATTGTTCCTAGGTATTTAAATTTAGCCACTTATTCAAAATTTTCCTCATTTTTTCATTAAATGTCCATTTCCATTATATAATGCATTTATATGTGACCACATATTTAGTTTAATAAGGAAGACAGGGAGAATGAATTTTAATTCAGAATTTTGGGCAACATTTTAAACTGTTAAAATCACGAGAACCATGTTACATCCTTATTCGATGGAGATAGTAAATTATTGATTCACGTCCGTTATATATGGTCACGTTACGTCAGACGTAAGCAGAAGTCGAACATGTCGCACGAAGTAAAATGTAATCACGTGACCAACTCCCCATTTAAACTTCTGCATTTTTTTTTCGTTGGCACTCGTTACTCAAAAATAATAATAAATTGTTTCTTGTTCTTGGTTCAGTGGCCGAAACCTATCTTGAAATGTCTTCCAGAGAAGCATTATCATAAGTAATGCCACGAGTGATTTCCAATTTATATAGAAGATTTGGAAATCAAGAGTGGCATTTGTTAGGACTATTTAATGAATAAAATTAAGCCGTTTACTCACAAATAATTATTTAAATATCCATCCATAGTAATTCTGCCCGAGCGCAGGTCCTTCACTGCAATCATAGTATGTTCATGCTATGCTTTGCAGCCCTACTAAGGAATTGTAGATGTGGTAGCTTCCAGTTGCTTTCCACACAGGTGAAGGATGATGATGATAACGATAAGGATGATGATGATGGCCAGATGATTCTCGGGGACCGTTGGGCCCTAAGCTTCCTGACATTTGTCTTACAGCCGAGGAAAAACCCCGAAAAAGGTCACCAAGGAGCCTGTCCCGACCAGGAATCGAACCCGGGTCCGCTGCGTGACAAGGCAGCACGCTACCTCGAGACCAGCGCAGCGGTGGACTATTTAAATATAGTTTTTAAAAAATATATTTATATATTTAATGTAAATGACGATGTTTGAATACAAATGGAAAATGTTTGGTTATTTTCATTTGTTCATCACTGCGACTTGATCATAATATATTGCCAAATAGGATCGTAATATTATAAGAATGCAACCTAGTAGAGAAAAAATGAAACACATCAAACTATATTTTTTAACCAACATTATAGGTTATTAATTCATTTTTTTGGAATAAATTCAGTAAAAGCAGTATTTAAAAACACAATTGTTGAACACACAATTATCAAATGTGTAGGTCGAACGAATCTGTTCATTATTTGCTATATTCAACGTATTTGTTAGATAGTCAGTCACTTCAAAATAATGCTCTGACCTGTTCAGAATGTTAAAAAAGGAGGAGCGTTATTTATTTTAGTAGAACTTTAGGCTTACTGACAATAAGGATTGTTGTACTTTCATATTAATTTGTCCATTTGGTTTGAATAGCTCTTTGTAAAAGCCGCCTTGGCACGTGCCTGCAGTAAAAAAGTTGCCGATGGGTTAATAAAGGATACTAATCTTTGTAATATACCGATTGGATGCGCGAATAAATAAATTTTAACCGCGAATACAGGAACTGTGTCTCAATTTTTAACCCGCGAAAAAAGAGAACCGCGAATAAGAAGCTTTTACTATATATCGAGGCACCTGGAACATGCATTTACGACCATTGATTCTTTATCTCAAAATACTCAGTTTACAGCCCTACGCCGCTATATAATTTAGATCCTAAATGTTCGAGCCATTCCGTTTTTCCCCCCCAAGAATCATAAAGTAAAAAGTAAAAGTAAAGTAGTCCCACTACAGGCCTCGGGAGGCCCTTGGGGTAGTAGGAGGTTAAGGCTCCCACTTTTTCTAGACAATCGGCACTCGATGTCAGCCCTACGTGACGGCTGCCTTTACCCCCAGAACAAGCGTCTGGTACTCATTTCCGTTAGAGGCTCAGTCGACCCCAGGGCCATAGTGTCGCCAGAAGGTTTTGGTCAGTTTAAAAATCCTGACCCCATCGGAACTTGAACCCTCGATCTTCCGACTTGCAGCGCAGTGCCTTAACCACTATGCAACGGCGTGCCCCCCCAAGAATCATACATAACTAAAATAAAAAAGATCACTCTGTATACTGAAATAACAAAGGAAAAGTTGTTTTAGGTTATAAGCCTAATTCTCTCGCTTTCCAAAGTAGAGTAGGGTGGAAGACGGATTTAACAAAGAGATACGGCCTGGTTTCACTTATTTAGAGCAGCAATTTGCAAGCTTATCTGACGGAGTGAAACCGCGAAGCAGATTTCCCTCAGGACGTTCACGCAAACGGCTGATTCAATATTTCAACTCTAATTTGGGCCGTGTTGACGCGGAAAAAAACAACCATTAGTTTGTAGCTATCCGATAAAATCGTCCAGAGACTTCTGAGGGTCCATGGATGTCTTATAAATGTGAATCATTCTCTTTCAAATATTTCAAAACATCCATCTTCCATACTATTCTTCAATCTTCATATCTTTTCCCAATCATATGGTATTCTTTATTTATTCTGTTCCATTGGATTATGGTCTTAGGCTCTTTCTTTACAATGACGGAATCCATAGTAGAACTTGTTTCTCATCATCATCATCATCATTATCATCATCATCATCATCAACAATCACGGATTAAGTCCACGTGGCTTGTACCGGTCTCATAGATTCTCATTCGAAAAGTTGAATCCATCTCTTTTTCGGTCTACCAACATTATTGTCTCCTTTTAGTTTATCCATCCATAGTAATTCTGCCCAAAGGCAGGTCCTTCACTGCAATCATAGCATTTTCATGCTATGCTTGCAGCTTTACTAGGGAATTGTAGGTGTGGTAGCTTCCCGTTGCTTTCCACACCGGTGAAGGATGATGATGGTGATGATGGCCATATGATTTTGGGGACCGTTTGGGCCTTAAAGTTTTCCTGATATGTGTCTTATAGGTGAGGAAAAACCCCGATAAAAACCTCACCAAGGAAAACTGCCCCGACCGGGGATCGAACCCGGGCCCGCTGCGTGACAAGGCAGCACGCTACCTCGAGACCACAGCGGTGGACTTTTAGTTTATAATTAAGTATAATTTTTGGTATGCATTAATCTTTCATTCTTTGAACATGTTCTTTCCAGTTTTTCTAGAGTATTTTATTTACCTAAAAGTTAAAAAATATTTAGCTCATTTCTAATATCTTCACTTCTTCTTTTATCTAGAAGTTTGCAGTCAGCTACACTTCTCAGGAATCTCACATTAGCCATTTCTATGATCTTCTTTTCTCGTTTAGTTAAAACCCAAATCCACTACAATACAACAGTAAGGGGACTGCCACTGCTTTATAAAATTTTAGTTTTGTTTCCTTTCTTGTATTTTTAAATATTCTTTTAATTGTGCCATATGTATAATTAAATTTTTTAAGTTTGTTAAAAAATCTTCATTTTTAAAATAGGAGATTTCATAACCCAGGCTGTTTCTTCTTCTTAATATTCTTTCTTCTTCCTCCTCTTCTTCTTCTTTTGGTTCTTATTGTTTCCATGGATTAGGCAGCAATCCCATTATCTACTTTTTCATTTTCTGCGAAAAAAACAAAGGGTTGGAATTTTCCCTCTGTGAACTGATCTGTCCAACGACTATGATGTCGATCTAAGTCTCTGTTTCTGCAGGGTGATAATTTATTTTTTTGTTGGTAAACGGCGTTCTGGCATCCTAAGAACATGCTGTCTCCACTTATGTTAATGAAGCTGGACTTTCGCCATCATTTCTTCAACACCCCATTGAGTTCTAATATCGCTCCTCATTTGGTCTCTCAAGGTAACACCTGTTATTGACAGTAAACTTCTCATTTGTGATGTGTTGAATCTGCTTTTATCAGTTTGTCGTATTGTACAACATTCACTACCATATAAACGAGATGGTTGAGATAGTATATTAAGAAATCTGGGTTGAATATTCTTTCGCATTTATTTTCCAAAATCTCTTCTCAAAACCCATTTAAGCAATTGCACTTTAAACCTCGGTAAATTTCTGGACAAAACGCGGAAAATAAGGACAACACTCATTCATGAATAAATATATGTTATCAAAATGCAATACCATTAATTCTTAACAATTATATATATATTAATTGGTGTATAATGCTATTGTGTTATTATTTAATTGTAATAGTATTGCGTTTTCTTTATGTAATAGTAAAGTAAAAGTAAAGTATTCCCACTACAGGCCTCGGGAGGCCCTTGGGGTAGTAGGATGTTAAGGCTCCCACTATTTCTAGACAATCGGCACTTGATGTCAGTCGGGTTGTCAGCCCTGCGTGACGGCCGCCTTTACCCCAGAACAAGCGTCTGGTACTCATTTCCGTTAGAGGCTGAGTCGACCCCAGGGCCATAGTGCCGCCAGAAGGTTTGGGTCAGTTTAAAAATCCTGACCCCGCCGGGACTTGAACCCTCGACCCTCCGGCTTGTAGCTCAGTGCCTTAACCACTACGCTACGGCGTGCCCCCTTTCTTTATGTAATTGTAATGTTAATGTTTCTTTTATGTAATTGTAATGTTAATGTTTTTCTAGTGTATAATGCTATTGTGTTATTATTTAATTGTAATATTATTGTGCTTTCTTTATGTAATTGTAATGTTATTGATTTTTTGTTGTTTATTTTTCTTTACACTAGTACCAATTATTACTTTATTGTAACGGACTGTCAACAGCACGTACGGCTTACTGCCCGTGCGACCCATATTTGTAAATAATATTGTAAATATCTTACTTTTTGTCTAATAAAGTCCTACTACTACTACTACTACTACTACTACTTACTTACTCACTGGCACTATCGAACCCTTAGCTTCAAGGCCGCGCGGATATAAGCTCTCAATACATCCATATCCTGAGTTAATGCTTTCCAATCATTTCCTGCATAAACTACTTCCCTCAAATCATAGTTAATGTTATTCTCCCACCGTATTCTAGGTCTACCAACTGGGCGTTTTCCCTCTGGTTTTCCTACAAGAAGCTTCCATGCACCTCTTCATTCCCGATACGTGCCACATGTCCTGCACATCGCAGTCGACGAGACTTAACTGTTCTTATTATATCTGGCTTCGGAAAGATCATGTAGTTCATTGTTATGCGTGATAAGACAGCACGCTACCTCGAGACCACAGCGGTGGACTAATACAGTATAATTATTTTTATTACATTATAGTTATTGAGGTTGGCAACTCCGAAATGTAGGAAGTTGAACTTGCAATCATGGTCGCCATTGCTGTAAGTACGACAAAAACGCACTATCGCAAAAAACATTTTACTCTAACGGTAATCGAAACTGATCCTCCGGAGCGGAAATGTTTCAACCGAGCACACCACAACGACGGCCGACGTCACAATCCTAATAATACATATATTAAGAAAAGGTTCCTTGAGTCGTAAGGTAGAAGTTGTTAATTTGATGTAATTGTAGATGTGATTTCGGCCGTAATGACAAACTCAGATTTCTGTTAAGTTAGTCTGTGAATTAAACTTAAGCAATTGAATGTCAGTTTCCTGACGTTCATTAATTTGCGCTCAATTACAGCAGCATTCCTTCTGCCACTGCCACAGTGAAGCATGCACGTGCTCAAGTTGCCCTATTCATTCCTCGCGTTACAACGTAATCCCAATGTTCCATACAAATTACAACTTACAAAACAAAAATAATCCCTTAACAAGAAATTATATCGTATTACTCGATAAGTGTGTAACTTAATGTACCACATTCAAAATGGATGGGTAATTTAATCAAGATTAAAAAAAAAAATAAAAACGACTATGATAGGAAATATGTTGGACAAACAAGAAAATATACAGAGTGTCCCATTCAAACCTCCCAAATATTAATTAATCATAACTAACAAAGGGTGGGGTTGTACAAGACCAGCTTTTTTACTTACGCGACTTATGCCATTTTTTATATAATTTAAAGTATTACAATGTGGTAGTCCCGCGCCGTAGCCGAGCGGTTAAGGTAGGAAGCCTTGGCGCAGAGCTACGGGGCTTGCGCTGGTTCGAGTCTCCATGGGGAAGAAATTTTCTCATGGTATTTCGGCCAGTATGGGACCGGTGCCCACCTAGCATCGTGCGGCAATTGGGTAGCTACAATAAGTAGCGGCTCCAGGTTGAGGAACCAGCTATAACGGCTGGGGGACTGGACATGCTAACCACATGTCACCCCTACACTGGCTGTTGATCATCTACCTCTGTGATTGACACATGTGGATGTGAAGGGCCAGCAGCCGGCTGGTAAAAGGGCAACCGCTGAAAAGTGGAAAGACCCTCAATCGGCAATCGAATCGGACAATGTGGTAATAATACCATTTATCTTCGAGAAATTACCATCGTCAAAATATGTAAACGTATCATGAAATTAACTAGTGTAAATATGATTTTACGTTGTAACCGTCAGACATCTTGAATTTTCATAGAATAACTGATACGAAGAGGTAATTTATTTTACGTATGAAATCACATTTAAAATGTATGGAACCTAAAAGCTAACCTAACCTAATTCAATTACTGTAACCTACATCAAATACTCTAGCCTAGGTGAATTCCAGGCAACGCCCTTTTTATTATTTTACGCGGTTAAATAATTAAACGATACATTCGGACATAATTTGTTGAAACCACAGATATGCTTTAGCAGTGGGTTTATCGCTGGTTAAAAGTAAGAACTGTTGTAACCTTTGTGGCCATGACAGCAAATAGTCCCACTTTATTTTCATATTTACGAGTAAAATAAATAAATGATAATTGCTTCTTCGAAAGTAAATACGTTTAATATAATGTTCTATTAACATATCTTGCAATTAGATACTTTGGAAACACCATCTTGAAAGAATGAGTTCAAATCGGATCCCCAAAGCTGTTAATAATTATATACCAAGAGGACGAAGTTCACTGGGCCGTCCTATGAAACGCTGGAGGGAACATTTTCTATAGGATCGTAACAGGCCTTGGCCTAATACTTGGAAGGAAGAAGAAGAAGCAATTAGATACTGTGAAAGTGGGTAAATAAAAAGCTGCTCTTCTCCCACCCGGCCTAACAAAGTATGCGGAATTATGAAATGAAGCCGACATTAAACTAAACAGAAACTCAAAGAATTTTCATTGCCACACACTAAAACACCTCTATATGTGCACCATTAGTAGCACGAGCAATATGAAGCCTGTATTCGACTTCGTGTCACGTTCTGTCCAACATGTCCATAGGTACCGTTACAATTGTGTCAGGGATACGGGTTCGTAAATCATGAAGATCTTGTACTGGAGTCGCAAACACACGGTCTTTTACATACCCCCAGAGGAATACGTCCAGTGGAGTGGTCTCTGGCGAACGTGGTTTTATGTCATTATTGTCCAACATGCGACAAATTAATTAACTGCAACAATGAAAACAAAATATCTTTGAGTTTCTCTTTCTTTTAATACCAACCTCATTTCATAATTCCGCATACTTTGAGAGTTATGATCAATTAAAATGTGGGAGGTCAGAATGGGACCCGGTGTATTTTAACCAGATTCAATGAATATATTGCACATTGTGAAGTGTTTTACAGAATCTCGGAAATTAGAAACCTGGCTATCGCTTGATTTTTAAACATTTCCTCGCTTCTGTAAAAACCTCGCATCGTAATATAGGTCTACTATTACTTTATTCAACATTCGAATGCGAATAAAATAAATATTTATATAATATAAAACTGTAATAGTTTTATTTAATAAATAAAAATAATAACTAAACTATAATTACCAGTTTAATTCTCATTACGTCATCTCACGTAACACAAGATTTCGTATTATTTACCTGAAAATACCAGTGACTAACTAATTAACTATCTGGCACTATCTAACCCGTAGGTTCATGGCCGCACGGACATAAGCTCTCCATACATCCTTATTCTGAGCCAATGTGTTCCAATCATGCCATTATAATCTCGTCCCTCAAATCACAGTTAATGTTATTCTCCCACCTCATTCTTGTTCTACCAACTGGGCGTTTTCCCTCTGGTTTTCCTACAAAAAGCTTCCATGCACGTCTTTCATTCTCCATTCGTGCCACATATCCTGCCCATCACAGTTTACGAGACTTAACTGTTTTCATTATATCTGGCTTGCTATAAAGACCATGTAATTCATTGTTACGCAATCTTCTCCATTCACCTGTCTGGTCTGGCTAAATTGCTGAATACAACTGTTCTATTGTATAATGGTTAACATGCCTGGCAGCCAACTCGGATGTCCGGTTTTCATTTCCAGACATAACAACAACGATAAAAATAACAAACTCACTGGCACTATCGAATACGGAGCTTCACGGACTCGCGAATATAAGCCTTCCATACATCCTTATCCTGAGATATTTTAAAAATAATTATTTTTATCATTCATCTCCTTCAAATAATGGTTAATGTTATTCTCCTATCTTATTCTTGACCTACTTCCTTGGTAACTTCCCTATGGTTTATAAGATGATTCCTTGCCCCTATTTCATTCTCCATTCGTACCTATGTCCGGACCATCTTCGTGTTCGAGTCTTAATTGTTCTTATTATATCTGGTTGCCCATAAATATCAGTTAGCTCGTTATATAATTTTATTCATTTACATATAAAACAAAATAAATTAATAATATCAACAACAATAATAATAATAATAATAATAATAATAATAATAATAATAATAATAATAATAATAATAATAATAATAATAATAATAATAATAACTCACTGGCACTATCGAACCCGTAAGTTCATGGCCACGCGGACATAAGCTCTCCATATATCCATATCCTGAGCCGATGTTTTCCAATCATCCCCTGTATAATCTACTTCCCTCAAATTATAGTTAATGTTATTCTCCCACCTCATTCTTGGTCTACCAACTGGGCATTTTCCCTCTGGTTTTCCTATAAGAAGCTTCCATGCATGTCTTTCATTCTCCATTTGTGCAATAATAATAATAATAATAATAATAATAATAATAATAATAATAATAATAATAATAATAATAATAATAATAATAATAATAATAATAATAATAATAATAATAATAGTGAGGTCGGAGAGATTTTATCATCAGATATTTCGGAAATAAATTGTTTGTTCAACATTGCCAACATAATTTTTTTATTTAATGAAATAAAAATAAAACACAGTTTTATGTGATTTTCATATTTATTAAAATATAAATTAGTTACAGCTGTTTCGGTACTTTGTACCTTCTTCAGACATGATAAATTAATGAATTTTGTTATTATAGTACATAGCAATTGTAACTATGCAACAAATTTATTTAGTTATTTTTATTTTTTTAATATTTTTTTTTACAATCTCTACTATAAATTTAAAAGAGGCGATTCATTCAAATCTAGTTGGGAATTTAACAGCTTATTACCACTTTTCAAAGGTCCAACTTCTTTTCTTTGTCACAAACATGTAATTTTTTTTATGTTATTACCAGTAATCTATCTATAATGGCGTAGCCCATTGTTGAACCATAACCTCTCCTTTATAAGGAGTTACTGGACCAATTAATTTTTAGTTCCCTTATTGGCTCATAGATATCGTGGATGGCATGCGGTCAACACACTGACCAAATGAGACATCTACAAGGCAACTAAAATATTACTAGGGCGTTTATGTCAGTAAATTTTGCTTAGAGGCCTCTTTATTCAGGATCAAGGATCTTTTACGAACCTGAAAATCTTCAGACTTGTGACCGACGGATTAATGTCCCTCCCGGAGGACTTGCTGCTTGGATTTTTCCGTCCTAAAAAATCCATCGACCCCGGCAAGGTTTTAACCCGCGATCCTCATTACCAGTAATGGTTTATTTAAAATTTAAAGAGTTAAGGCCATAAAGTCCTTTCTTCCATTAAACTAGTGAAAAAAGCTTATAAGTTATAAAAACATAACACAAAGAAACACTAATTTTAAATGAGTATGAATAGATTTATACAATGAAACCGATGCTAAAAATAACTTACATTCATATTACAAGGGAACAAAGAGAATAAAAAACACCAATTAATCTGCTGTGAAACCAGTTACAAAAGAAAGAAATGTCTTTTAAAAGAAGGCAATGCCAGGAACTTCATTATTTTCGTTGTCCTAATATTGTCAGAGATTGAGAGGGATATTAAATGGATGAGTCGGTCCCGATGGACTAGAGATTATCATGCTTGCATTAGGTTAATTGTCGGTCGCCGTGGTGTAGACGGTAGAGTCCCTAACTTCCACTCCGGCGATCCAGGCTCGATTCCCGGCGGGGTATGGGATTTTAAATCTCCACCTTGGACTGGGTGTGTGTCCTGTCCATGTGTCTGTATGTGAGAATAAAATAGAGTTAACAAAAAGGAAGAACAGAGAAAATTATATATATACACACGGTATATATAAAGGCGCGCGAGTTCAAACCTGGTCTAAGTCGATGGAGTATTCAAGGCGTACAGTTATGAACGTAGCTTATTTTGGTCACAGGTCAATCATCGCTACCTTGACTTCTATCTATCTTCGGGTTTTTACAGCTGCTGCCGTCTTCCCGTGCCAAACGTCCAAAGCCTACGGTCTTGGGCATCTTCGATGCTTAGCCCTCTAGCTTGCATTACTGTCTTCATGTTTTCCTTCCATGTTAACTTTGGTCTCCCTCTTTTCTTCTTTCTGTTCGGATGCCATTCATATAGTTGCTTCGGCCATCGCTCATCTTCCATTCTTAAAACATGTCCTAACCACTTTAATTCCTTCTCCTCAATTCTTTCAATTATGTTTTCTTCGGCTTCCATTATGTTTCTAATTTCCGTACTTGTGACATGTTGTAATTTTGACTTGCTGGCACTTCTGCGTAAATAATCAATTTCTAGAACTATTAGTCTATTCTTGTAGTACTTATTGATTGTCCATACCTCACTTCCATACATTGCAACAGATTCCACCAATGTTTTACCAATATATTTTTTTTGTGTGTTTCCGAATATGCTTATCCCACCATATGGAATTTAACAATGATATTATTTTGCTGCTCAATTCAATTCTATGTTTTACCTACCTTGACTTAAATTTTTTAATCGTTCCCTTTGTACCTCGCTTCTCTCAATTTCTGTTTAATGCTATTCTACCACGTCTTTATAGGAAGCTAGATAAGAGAACAGTTATGTCTCATAGACTGCGATGGGCAGGACATGTGGCACGAATGGGGAATGAAAGACGTGCATGGAATCTTCTTGTAGGAAAACCAGAGGGAAAACGCCCAGTTAGTAGACCAAGAATGAGGTGGGAGAATAACATTAACTATGATTTGAGTGAAGTAGATTATACAGGGGATGATTGGAAAACATTTATGGGACATAACTGTTGTTATTTATTTCGCAATGTTTCACATCTTTCTGAGCCAAATTAATCTACAGTCATTCTCCTCTACATTCTCTGTCATTCCAATCTGCATCTCCAACTCTTTTTACACGATTTATATTAGCTTGACCTGTATCTATCCATATAACGTAATCTTTCAACGCGATTTTCACCCACTTAAAATCATTGGATCGACTTGACGCTTTGTATACTTGTAAAGGACCAATGCAATAATTTCATAAATGTTTCTAAAATCCTGGCCAGAATCAGCAGAAAATCAAAATAATAAAAACAGGTATAATAGGTTGTGGACTTATCAACTTCTTAATCAATCTTTGTAGGAGCTCAGTTGGTAGAGCGGTGGACTGTAGTGGGATATATATTTCAGTAATCCATAGGTCGCTAGTTCAAATCCGGCCCAGAGGATTTTTTAGCTCATACTACAATAGTATCGAATTTATCTTATTCTGTGAAATATTAAAACTAAACAATAAAAAATAAATAATAGTTTAAAAAAACTAAAACAACACGCTTTTTGTTAAGTTCATACAGACCTTTCTGTAGATTATCTTCGGAATTTGCTATTATTATTTGGTCATCTGCAAACAATATGGTGTTTAATTTTCTATTTTCTGATATTCTTATTCCAAATTTATATTTTCTGTTCCAGCAACATATTACTTCATTGATATAAATTGCAATGAGTGTAGGGGATACAATATCATACAATTTTAATTGTTTTTTAAAAATGAAATACGCAATTAAGGTTTGAACATTCATCTTTTGTTTAATTTATTATGACAACTGGTTTTTAATAAGATAGTACAGCTTACTTTATGCAATTTTCTCCGTTCACACTAGGAGTAAAATTCTTCGGAGGCAAGTAAATTAATTGCCGGTAATGAATAAGCCACTTTGTCCCATGAAGTGCTAGGGCCTCCTGCAAGATGAAGAGTTCATGTTTCTTGATTCACGTAGGAATGTGAAAACTGTTTATTTTAATCCATATTTGGTTCTTCTTCCGGGCTTATAGGCCGTGGTCTGGTTGTCTTCTTACTCGACGTTTCGTCTACTGCTGCGGTAGACATCATCAGGAGATACTGCGTGCTTTCTGTGAACTCCTCAACAGTCGGCTGCAGACTGGCTGGTCGTTGGAAACTGTCTCTCTGTTTATAGCTAAACCCCGGGTGGAGGGGAGGTTTTCTGCGCGCACCGAGTTTTGCGCTGTATTGCCGTTTGCAGAAGTCATAGGCTTCGTTGTCGTGTTATGCAGTGCTGGGATCCAAATTTTGTTTATCTTCAAGGTTTCTTCTTTTTTGTTGAAGGAATTTTTATGTTTATATATTTCTATGGCTTCTCTGTATAGTCTGGTGTAGTAATGTGATGTTTGTGATAATACCTGTGTATCTTCAAATCTTATAATATGTTGTTGGTTGTTCATCAAGTGTTCCGCTACGGCCGATTTTTCATTTTGTTTTAACCTGCAGTGTCTCATGTGTTCTTGTAATCGTGTGTTGATCATTCTTTTTGTTGTACCGATGTACACCTCTCCACAACTGCACGGGATACGATATATACCGGCATGACTCAAAGGATCTCTAGTGTCTTTGGCTGGGCGCAGTATATTGCTGATTTTTTGTGTTGGTTTGTAGGTTGTTGCTATGTTGTATTTCTTTAATATTCGTCCCATTTTCTCTGTTGTTGTTTACCATTTATCTCTTCCTTGTTTTCGTTTTCGGGCCTATATTTCTTGGGATTTATGGCTCGACGAAAATCTGTTTTGCTGTATCCATTGGTAAGAAAAGCTGCATGGAGATGATTGATTTCTTCTTGCAGATACTGTGGTTCCGAAATCCTTTTGGCTCGTTCAACCAGGGTTTTTATTATCCCGCGTTTTTGTCTAGGATGGTGGTTAGACTGTTTGTGTAGATATCTGTCTGTGTGAGTACTGATTGGAAAACATTAGCTCAGGATAAGGATGTATGGAGAGCTTATGTCCGCGCGGCCATGAACCTACGGGTTCGATAGTGCCAGTGAATAAGTAAGTAAGCAAATGTGTTTAGTGAATCTTAAAGACTCTGCACCTCGAATTTCATGAGAGAATATTTAAAAGTGCATCTTAAGAGACAATTCTTTAGAAACTGTATAAAAAATATATTTAAAAATCATAATTCTGAAACTATTGTACTTATAAACACCAAACTTTACAGAAGCACTTTTTCTTCTTCTTCTTCCTTCCAAGTATTAGGCCAAGGCCTGTTACGATCCTATAGAAAATTTTCCCTCCAGCGTTTCATAGGACGGCCCAGAGATCTTCGTCCTCTTGGTATACAGCTTTGGGGATCCGATTTGAACTCATTCTTTCAAGATGGTGTTTCCAATTTAGTTGGTACTGTTTAATATATTCCAAAATTGGCGTAGTCTTCAATTCTTTTAAGATATCGGTGTTGCTTTTCCGATCCCATCTGGTGTAACCCGTTGTCCTGCGCATGAATCTCATTTCACAAGCCGTTATTCTGCTTTCATGTTGTCTTTTAGTGTCCATGCTTCACTACCATAGGTCAACACTGGTCTAGCCAAAGTGTTATATAAACATAATATGGTGTTTTTTTATACAAGGGATGGCAGAAACACTTCTAAAACACATAATGCATGTGATAAATATTTCAGAACAATCAGATGAAAAAAAAATGAAATTCACCAGTCGGTCTCCTTAACCCTTAAATTCGCACTAAGGATACATCAATTGTTTTATTTTATCTGATAGTTTTGATAAAATAGAAGAAAGCTAACGATAAGAAATTACTGAAATGTGTGTGGAATTACACAATATACCCACTTTAGCCTCACTATGATAGCTGTCCAGCGGCTCGCTTTGTTTCCCTGCAGCTGTTATATAATTAAATACAATGATGCCGACTACCGCTACTATAATAATTCTGCATGTTAATCATTGTCAAGCATGTCGCGCGGTACCCGCTTTTATATAAACGGACAACCATTATAGTGAGGCGATAATAATAATAATAATAATAATAATAATAATAATAATAATAACAACACAACACTCATGACGATTTTGTTTTCAGTGCGGTCAGCCACATTTATCTTACTGATACAAAAAAATACTGTTTTTTCAAGAGTTACCGTAATTGAAAGAGTCATTTCGAAAAGGGATCATCTTCTATTTTTCTGATATTCACTTTTTTCGTTATTCTATGTTTACATACAGACTTCCATCGTTTCCTCGTGAGAACGGAACAACTATATTATTCCTTTACCACTTTCTGACTTTATTCAGTAGCATTTTGGGATTTAAATGCTTTATGAAGACAAGTTGAATAAGTTTTTTTTTTTTTTTTTTTTTTTTGTTCTCCTTTAAAATTTGATTTGATATCAGATGTAAACCCTTGCACACGTCCTTGGGGCTTGTCCGTTTGGGGAATCACTGAGAAACATTCGGCACCACACTATTCGAAACGTGATGGCAGAAGCCTTGCGAGATTATGGATACACAGTTTATGAGGAAGACCGCGGTGTGGCCATTATTTGAAGTAATATATGAAAATATATATATATATATATATATATATATATATATATATATATATTATTGCATTTAGACCATATTCTAAAAGTGGTATGATTCGTTTTGAGATTCACAGTGACCAATATCTGAGGAAGTTGACTCTGAAAAGAATGCCATATATATGAGCCAACAATTGACTATTACAAAGATAAATACCAATTAGATAGGATAACTGTCACAGGATTGATGATCGGGGCAAGAGGTACTATACCAGGATTCTTAGTTAAATTTTAGAATTTCGTAGATTTGGACAGAGTGTATCTTTCTAAAATTGCTATCGCTGCCATTAGAGGATCAATTTCAATTTTAAGAGACCATCTTTACAAAATTTATATTTTATAGAACTTACTTCAATTACAATATGAATTTTTTTAATGTATTTACAAAACGTATTTCATCAATTTCGAAAATTAATTGTCTGTATCACTTTGTTCTTGTGGCAATTCTCATATGAGGAAAGTTTTATATAATAATAATGCTCCCTTTTCGAAATGACTCATTCAATTATGACAGCTCGTTTTGCAACTCTTATAAAACGGTATTTCTTGTCGCCTATATTACATAGTGGACAGCAATTTGTGTGTCTAGTTAGAATCAGAGACATGAAAAATGCAGCGAGTTGAATTGGGACATACACATGATTGTCACTAGAATTATATTCTAGAAGTTAATGTGATGATGGCCATGGTGATGACAGTAAAATTTAATATTGTTGTTAGGTTGGCAACAGATAGCGGATGTCCGGCAACTGACAGGCTGTGACGACCTGATGTGTGCTGTCTCCAATTTCATGCTGATTCGATTAGCAAAATACTAAACTGACTCACTGGCTCCATCGAACTCGTAGGGTCATGGTCGCGCGGACATACGCTCTCCATACATCCCTATCCTCAGATAATGTT
Organism: Diploptera punctata; assembly: GCA_030220185.1. Lineage (NCBI taxonomy): Eukaryota > Metazoa > Arthropoda > Insecta > Blattodea > Blaberidae > Diploptera > Diploptera punctata. The sequence goes on along the minus strand of JASPKZ010001586.1, from coordinate 2,070,708 downwards.
TTCTAATCATTCCCTATGTAGTCTACTTCCCTCAAACCATAGTTAATGTTATTACCATTCCTCATTCTTGGTCTACCAACTGGACGTTTCACCTATGGTTTTCCTACAAGAAGCTTCCATGCACCTCTTTCATTTCCCATTTGTGCAACATGTCCTGCCCATCGCAGTCTACGAGACTTACCTGTTATTATATCTGGCTTCCTATAAAGACCATGTAGTTCATTGTTATGTAGTCTTCTCCATTTACCTGTCTGTTCATCTCTCTCTTTGGTCCAAACATTTTCCTAGGAACTTTATTCTCAAATACTCGTAATCTCATTTCCTCCCTTAAAGTAAGAGTCCACGTTTCGCAACCATATAATATAACTGGTAGAATAATAGTTTTATATATTTTCAATTTAACGTTTTTTGAAAGCAGTTGGGACGTCAAGAGTGTTTTTAATGTATTTCCAGAATTGAGCCTATGTTTAATTTCTTTGTGCATCTCATTCCTATTTGTGATTATTGTTCGTAGGTATTTAAATTCAGCAACTTCCTCAAAATTTCTCTCATTTGTCATTAGCTGTCCATAACGTAATCTAACTATCTTCATAAAATAAATATCAGGATATGTGAATTAGGAATGCATTTCATAATTGTATCTTATTCGGATCAGAAAGCTGGAGAATAAATGAAAGGATGCAGAAAATAATCTTGGCGACAGAAATTTATGGATTACGGAGAAGTATGAGAATATCCAGGCTATAACATATTCGAAATACATATATCAGACAAGAAATGGATGCACAAGAAACTGTTATCGATAGGATAACAAAGAGAGCTCTACAGTCGTATGGACATGTACAACGGATGTCGGAAGACCAGTGGCCTAAACAGGTGTTGGATTGGATGGTACCAGGCAAAAGGAAGAGGGGGAGAAGTAGAAGAGCATGGTATGAGGGAATATATGATGCCATGATGAAGAGGGGTATGGAAGATGGTCAATGGGAAGATAGGAGTCTCTGGAAAGCAGGAATCAAGGGCAAACTGCTTTAAAGTGGAAAGCCTGTATTAAGTATTAAGTATCTTATTCGCTATCATCCATTTTCATTCACAGAGGACATTCCTCTCAAAAACTCTGAATTATTCTTCAATACTTCTCTAGTGTCCAACACTTCTACCATATGTAAGGCCAAAACATAATATCGAATTTTCGATATTTATACAACGCCAGATTATTTTTAAATTCAACAAATATCTTCTTCTTCTTCTTCACTTCCTGGTTTAGGCAAGAGTTGCCTGTTCCCTCTTCACTAATAGATCTAAGACCATCTCTTCCGAGGACGTCCGACATCTCTTCTTCCTCTTGGAAAATAATGGAAGATTTTATTTGGTAATCTACTTTCTTCCATTCTTTCTACATGTTCTTTCCACTGTATCTTGTTGTTAAATATCTTTTCTTTTATGGAGTAGATCTGCAGTTCTTCACGGATATCCTCGTTTCTTATCTGGTCCAGTCTAGTGCTGCCTTTTACTCTTCTTTGTCAACCAAATTCAACAAATATGACAAATTAAATCATTGAAATATAGATTTTTGCTGACATTACAATTTGCCGATGATCAACTGGTTTTAGCGCAAGACAAATTTGATATGGAATTCATGATAAAAAGGTTGAAAAACATATATGAATCATGGGGTCTCACAGTAAATTTACAAAAAACAGAATATCTGGCAATAAATAGCAATGAAAGAGAAAATTTAATATTGGAAGAAGGAATCCAAATAAAGCAAGTGAAACAAACTAAATATTTGGGAATGATTATGGATAACATCGAAGGTATAGGAAAAGAGAACATAAAACATAGAATTGAATTGAGTAGCAAAATAATATCAGACATTAAATATTCCATATGGTGGGATAAGCATATTTGGGAAAGACACACAAAAATATATTGGTAAAACATTGGTGGACTCTGTTGCAATGTACGGAAAGTGAGGTATGGACAATCAATAAGTACTACACGAATAAGACTAATAGCTCTAGAAATGGATTGATTTACGAAGAAGTTCGCAAAAATTCTAAATTAGAACGTTTCACAAATACGGAAATTAGAACCATAATGGAAGCAGACGAAAGCATAATTGAAAGAATTGAGGAGAAGGAATTAAAGTGGTTAGGGAAATTTTAAGAATGGAAGATGAGCGATGGCCCAAGCAACTATATGAATGGCATCCGAACAGAAAGAAGAAAAGAGGAAGACCAAGGTTAACATGGAAGGAAAACATGAAGACAGTAATGCAAGCTAGAGGGCTAAGAATCGAAGATGCCCAAGACCGTAGGCTTTGGAGGTTTGGCACGGGAAGACGGCAGCAGCTGTAAAAAACCCGAAGATAGATAGATAGAAATATAGATACCTGGTAGGTGCCTGAAATAAATTATTTTTTAACTTTTAAAAACTTTAGACCTTTCGGAAACCGGCTTCCATCGTCAGCATAACGGTGTGCGCTAACTCCTGCTGATGATGGAAGTCGGTTTCCGAAAGGCCTACATTTATTAAAAAGTTAAAAATACCCAGTTGAAGACGGCACCTGCCAAATAGACTGTCTATTATATTACTTTATTTTGTGACTATTTACCACAACGGAATTCTATCAGTATTGCCACCATATTAGAAGTTGATGTTTTTTTGAGAGCATCATAGCATATGTTCAGCGATCTAGAAATCTATTTATTAGGAATTGTGGATCATTGTGCTCGCATCCAAATGGGCTTTCGTAGTCTCTTAAGTAAAGTAGCACCAAGGGAGCAGATTTTTACAACTTTGTTTCCTATCTTTGGTTGTCGTGCTTCAAATCTACAATTATTTTGCTCTTTGTAATGAACTTGGAAGAGCACATTTCTAAAAAAAAAATCTTAAAATAGACGGGTTAAATTTACAGTCATGTAGGTCAAATTTTCTTTGTCTTTCTTCAGAATTAACATAATACTCGTACAAAAAATACAAAATACAAAAAATACTGAATTAATTTGCAAACAAACAAGTGATATATTCGTTTTAATTTATTCATCATTATCACCATCATCATCATCATCATCATCAATAACAACAAGAATTAAGCCCAATGACCTGTTCCAATCTCATTATAGGTCAGATTGGTCCTTCCATCTCTTCAATGGTATTCCCAACAATCTTCTCCCTTTTGGTTTATAATTATACATTCATCTTGGTATGCCACATGTAATCTTTTTTTTTTTTTTTCCAAATGCCCCAGGTTTGTCTTTCGACATTCATGGTTTATCTCCTGGCATGACGTACTTGTAACCCACTTCTGAGGTTGGGGCGCCTGGAAGGCGGAGTTACGTTGCTCCGATGATATGATGGGTGATGATAATGGTACGCCAGGAGAGTCCCTAATCCTAAGCGTAACCTAAGATGAATATGAATGATGATGATTGCGATGGCCATATGATTTCGGGGACCATTTGGGCCTTAAAGTTTTCCTGACATTTGTCTTACAGGTGAGGAAAAACCCCGATAAAAACCTCACCCAGAAAAACTGTCCCGACCGGGGATCGAACCCGGGCCCGCTGCGTGACAAGGCAGCACGCTACTCCGAGACCACAGCGGTGGGCACATGTAATCTTTAGAAGAAAATATATACACCTACAGAGACAGACGACTACAATATGTATGCCGAATGTCACCAACTATTGTCTGTCCAGCCTAAGAAAACACACTGGTATTTAACTTCCGAATGTATTACTCCGCGCAGCACGTGTAAAAGTACATGCGACCTCCGTCAGCTGCTTGTTACAAGTCGATAAATTAATGCACAACAATCGTTTTAATTTTTTCAAGGTTGCAGGTTGTAATAACATACACAGTGGTATGTCGAAAACGAATTAAATTATCTTCTTCTTCTTCTTCCTTCCAAGTATTAGGCCAAGGCCTGTTACGATCCTATAGAAAATTTTCCCTCCAGCGTTTCATAGGACGGCCCAGTGATCTTCGTCCTCTTGGTATATAATAATTATAAACAGCTTTGGGGATCCGATTTGAACTCATTCTTTCAAGATGGTGTTTCCAATTTAGTTGGTACTGTTTAATATATTCCAAAATTGGCGTAGTCTTCAATTCTTTTAAGATATCGGTGTTCCTTTTCCGATCCCATCTCGTGTAACCCGCTGTTCTGCGCATGAATCTCATTTCACAAGCCGTTATTCTACTTTCATGTTGTCTTTTTAGTGTCCATGCTTCACTACCATAGGTCAACATTGGTCTAGCCAAAGTGTTATATAAACGTAATCTGGTGTTTTTTTGTACAAGGGATGGTTTCATAACTTGATTAATAATTCCTAAACTTTTATTATAACTAGTAATTTTTTCAGGGATATCTTTTTCATCCTAGATAGAGAGATAATATCCAAGGTATTTAAATTGATTAGATCTCTCTAAACTTTTATTCTGGAGACAGATTTTACTTTGTATGGGGTCCTTCCCATGAAATGTCACAATTTTAGTTTTGTTAATTGATATTTCCATATTAAATTTGGCACCTATTTTTTGTAAATTATAAATTGATCGTTGCAAATCATTTTCGGAAAGTGCCAGAAGCGCTAAATCGTCTGCAAAAAGAATAGCATCGAGTTTGAGGTTCCTATTGATGGGTATATATCCTCGTTGTGTTTTCCTCCATTCATTTATTAATTTATTCATATATATAATGAAAAGCACCGGTGAAAGTCCACATCCATGTCTTACTCCAGTGCTGATCTTTTCCCAAGAAGATAATTTGCCATCTTGTTTAACAGAGATTTCATTATCTTTATAATTGTTAATAATAGTAATATTAAATTAAGTAACTCAAATCAAACTTTTAAATTAAAATAACAGTAATGACGACGAACGTTTCTCAAGTAGTTACGTCTCGAAGTTCCTGTCTAGCAAGACATTACAGTATTTCTTTTCACAAAACAGAATCCTATATCTGATAATAGTCCATCGCTGTGGTCTCGAGGTAGCGTGCTACCTTGTCACGCAGCGGGCCCGGGTTCGATCCCCGGTCGGGGCAGTTTTTCTGGGTGAGGTTTTTATCGGGGGTTTTCCTCACCTGTAAGACAAATGTCAGGAAAACTTTAAGGCCCAAACGGTCCCCGAAATCATATGGCCATCATCATCATGATCATCCTTATCATTATCATCATCATCCTTCACCGGTGTGGAAAGCAACGGGAAGCTACCACACCTACACAATTCCCTAGTAAAGCTGCAAGCATAGCATGAAAATGCTATGATTGCAGTGAAGGACCTGCCTTCGGGCAGAATTAATATGGATGGATATCTGATAATGGAGTGTGTGAAAACTAGATCTCTTGAAAGTAGTAAATCAGGGCCTTCTTTCACTATAGTCAGAACTTTATTTAAGGTAGGTGGCTCATTGTTAAAAAAAACTATACATCTTCTAACGAACTGCACACTTCAAAATATCGTTAACTTCTCATAAAACAGGTTTAAGCTTTTCGTCTTCTTGTTGGGCGTTTTCATATTACCAGTTTCTCTTAATTTCCTGCAATATGTACAACACTACTCTCGGACACACCAGTATATTCTGCAGTTGCCTAAACCTGTTTTAGAAGTGGTGGACGATTTTGTGAAGTGCACAGTTCGTTATAAGGTTTTTTTTAAACAATGAACACTTACTTTAAATAAAGCTCTGTTGTGAATGAAGACCCTGATTTACTCACTTTTAAGAGGTCGAGTCTTCACACGCTATTTCATCAGATGTAGGATTCTCTTTTGTGAAGAGAAATACAATTAATAACTTGCTAGACAGGGGCGATATTGTAATTCGGAGGGGTAACTATGTCAGGTGTCGATTATCATAAGTAATGCCACGAGTGATTTCCAAATTATCGATAAATGCACGACTCACGAATCAAATGGAAGTATAGTTAGTGAATGGAAATCGAAACTACATACTTTAATTTCAGGATACGCGCCTAAGAAACATTTTTAACGCTGACGATACGAGACTGTTTTCTTCGCGCGTTACCGTCGAAGTCGCTCGTACATACTATACTTCACTTTCCAATGGTAACGGAACTGCAATTAATCCAAGGTACATAAAAATACATATACGGTGCTCTATAATCTAAGATTGGTTAATTTTTTAATAATGCAGAATGTTCTCTAATGTGGGGGGGGGGGAATGATTCCATGCGATTCCGATTTGAACAAGTTTTACTGTATTAGAAATTCTACTTACTTTCTGCCTCAATGCTATTACTGATGGGTATTGAGGCAAACATTATCCAAAATGTTCATCTGAAACCATATACTGGCTCATTGCCAGTTTTGTGGCTATCGTTATCGGATTTTATCGTTTGGCGATAGTTGCGTTTTAAACATAATATCGATTTTACGGCACGAACCGAAAATCGAATCCAAAAATTGTGTGTAAACTTCGGACGGGAGAAAGACCATCATTAACTATTCATAATATCATATAAAATGGCGTCGGAATCCCATCATTTGGCAAATTGATTGAACATTTACTATAATAAATGTCGTGGTATCAAATCCAAGCGTTGTCCTCCCTCTATCCATAAAATATACTTAAACATGATATATTATCAGATAATTAACAATTATCTACTTTAATTTGTCATAATCTACATCAATAACGATTGTAAACTAACTCTAGCTAGAACTCTGCCATCTATGTTTGAGCTAAAGAAATGCTAATCTAACAATGCTCGAGCGAAACTTGTTCTTACGTAGGAAATTTCTCTACAGTAATTATTTCATTACATCCAAAATTTAAATAATTCAAAGACATTTAAAATGTTATAATCATCTATATATAGGCCTATATATTAAAATTAGGCCTACATAAAAATATTCATTGCTCTCAGATCTGTTATCACTTTTGTATACATTGTAAATTTTCGTATATATTTTACAAATGATTTATTCTTATACATTATAAATAATTATTATTCTTAGAAATTTATCAACAATTAAAAATCTATTTATTTGTTTACACACTTCCACAATATTCGCATTACTACATGCGAAAATATTTACTTATAAATGCAATCTAGTCATGTTCCGCGCCTGTTTAAGGCATGATACTTGACTTGCGCTTGTTCGAGTCCCCAAGGGGGAAATAATTTTCTCATGGGATTTCGGCCATTATGGAATCAGTTCCCACCAGCACTATGAGGAGTTTATGTAGCTGTAATAAATAGCGGCTCCAGGTTGAGAAAACCAGATATAAGCATATAACGGGGGGAGGGGGGAGACTCGAAATTCTGACCACACGTCACTCTATAACTGGTTAAATCATCGTCCACATCTGTGATTAACACTTGTAGATGGAATATTCCATACGAAATTGGCAAAAAAAAAGTGAAAATTGAACTCACATGTTTAAAAGTTAACAATTTTTTTACAGTGAAATTTTATGATATACTGAATATCTGAACCGAATTTCAGATCTTCGTTTGATGTAATTAAAGAGTAATAGAGCTGTCAAATTATCGTATTGTTTTAAAAAGTCTCTTTCATGAAATAAATTTCTCGAAGTATAACTACTCCCTGAACTTGAGAAGATAGTCACATTATAGATGATTTTATGCTCTATCGCTTGAAAATTAGTATGTTAATATTTACCTTTTTCTGATGGGCGTAAATGCAATTAATATGCAATTGACCTTTCTCATCAAAAATGTTATAAAATAAAAAAAATATCACATTATTACTTGATGACCAGTTAATTTTTTGTAACTAGTATTAAATATCAATAAAACTAAATATATGGTCACACGTAGAAATGCATTATATAATGGAAATGGACAGCTAATGACAAATAAGGTAAATTTTGAGGAAGTGGCTGAATTCAAATACCTAGGAACAATAATCACAAATAGGAATGAGATGCACAAAGAAATTAAACAGAGGCTCAATTCTGGAAATGCGTGATATTATGCATTGCAGAGACTTTTGATGTCCCAACTCCTTTCAAAAAAACATTAAACTGAATATATATAAAACTATTATTCTACTAGTTATATTATATGGGTGCGAAACATGGACTCTTTCTTTAAGGAAGGAAATGAGATTACGAGTTTTTGAGAATAAAGGTCTTAGGAAAATTTTTGGACCAAAGAGAGATGAACAGACAGGTGAATGGAGAAGACTACATAACAATGAACTACATGGTCTTTATAGGAAGCCAGATATAATAAGAACAGTTAAGTCTCGTAGACTGCGATGGGCAGGACATGTTGCACGTATGGGGAATGAAAGACGTGCATGGAAGCTTCTTGTAGGAAAACCAGAGAGAAAACGCCCTGTTGGTAGACCAAGAATGAGGTGGGAGAACAACATTAACTATGATTTGAGGGAAGTAGATTATACAGGGAACGATTGGAAAACATTAGCTCAGGATAGGGATGTATGGAGAGCTTATGTCCGCGCGGCCATGAACCTACGGGTTCGATAGTGCCAGAGAGTAAGTAAGTAAGTAATAAAGTGGTGGGATGAAAGGAAACTACCAAAAATAATTATTCTCCCTAAAATTTCCTATGTGTAGACTGCCCGCAATACGGTTCGCATAAGTAAAGATCGCTCGTACAAACAATGACGGAGCTTCTTGGTAATAGTCCTTTGTGCACTTCCAAACATTTTTTATTGTTATTATCATCATTACATTATTTTTATTATCATTATTACTATTATAACATCATCATCATCATCATCATCATCGTGGACTAGTGGTTACTCTGCACGCCTTCGATTCCGAGGTTCGCGGGTTAAAACTCAATAGGGATCAATGCATTTTTAAAGGAGTAACATTTCTGAATGTAGCTTTCCCCAAAGGGAAGGAAATCCGCGAGCCTCGTATCGTAGATTTACGGTACGTAGGAGAACCTCGCGCTTCAAATAAACTGCTACATAATGACCTCACACGTTAGTCAGCGTAATTAAATGTAAAAATCTTGATTGACATCTCCAGTAGGCGATTAATTTTGTGCTGATTTTGGCTAATGTATATTTTAATTTAAATTACTAAGCATCTACGAATTCAAGCTTGTAGGCCTATTAAAACATTATTTTCTAGAGAGTAGATTTGTAATGTGTTGTAATATTCTAAACTTGTTTTCTTTATGTAATTGTAATGTTAATGTTTTTAGTGTATAATGCTATTATGTTATTATTTAATTGTAATATTATTATTGTGTTTTCTTTATGTAATTGTAATGTTATTGCTATTGTGTTATTACTTAATTGTGATATTATTGTGTTTTCTTTATGTAATTGTAATGTTAATGTTTGTAGTGTATAATGCTATTGTGTTATTATTTAATTGTAATATTTTTATTGTGTTTTCTTTATGTAATTGTAATGTTATTGCTGTTTTCGTTTATTTTTCTTTACACTAGTACCAATTATTACTTTATTGTAACGGACTGTCAACAGCACGTACGGCTTACTGCCCGTGCGACCCATATTTGTAAATAATATTGTAAATATCTTACTTTTTGTCTAATAAAGTCCTACTACTACTACTACTACTTGTACACTACATCAATGTCTGATTTTGAATATTGCAAGGATCGTTAAGCTATCATTAATAATTTATAACAATGAAATTTATTGCCTTTTTTTTTTTCAGAAGAAAGAAAATACATATGCATTTACATTGCGCGCGGGCCTGCTTGGTCGTAAGTGCATTATTTTTCCATGAATAAAAAAAATAAAACTAATCATAATATATTTAATACACAAGTGATCTTGGTGATAAAATATTAAAATATATATACAGTCAATATGCCCATTTCACCAATTAATGTTTTAAAATGGTCAACAAGTTTCCACAGCCAAGCTGTCATTCTCAAGACCAGATATTGACTCAAATCATAGTATAAACAAATACCTACAAATACACCTGCATCAAAAACAATAACAGGCTACATATAAGTAAAATCTATGTCTACACTACATCACAATAATACATATCTACACTCATCCATGAAAAGACCATGTGTATAAATAAACAAAAAAAGTCTCATTCTGTACATTAATATTAAAAAAAATTGCTAGAAAACAAATTAGAAAAAAAGAAACACACACATACACCCACACACCCCCAAACATATACACACGCGCACGCTAATACCCCCCTCCCTCCGTCACTACAGACATCAAATGCACTATCAGACTATTCAACTTATCAGACCCACTTATTATATACCATAATTAAAGATCGAAAACAAAGACCATATTGAGATTCTTCTTATTGATAATACATATATCCTTAATCTACAATTTTGTTATATCTCAATTTCCTTACTGTACCAACAAATTTGCATGTTTTTGGTTCACTCTCGATCCGTCCTAAAAGATCCCAACACGCCACTCTCCCTCGATCCGAAAGTTTCAGTTCCGTCTACAGGGTGAGAATTTATAACAATTTTCATGCTGTTACAAGTAATATTTAAGAGGGTATAAATATATTTTATTGGCTTGGCATCACTTACTGATCTTGCATCCCCTACTCATGACATATCAAAGATTATATTAAAATACACGAGATAAGCTAAACTATTGTTTCTTTTGTTCAATACCACCTGTTTGTCATTCGACATTTCAGGTATTCTCGCCTGGCATTGGCGTATTGTAACCCACTTCTGAGGTTGGGGCGCCTGGAAGGCGGGGTTAAGTTGCTCCAATGATGTGATGGGTGATGACGATGGGTAATGATGCGCCAGGGGAGGCCTTAAACCTAAAACTTAATCTAATGAGGTGAATATGATATTGATGATAATGATGGCCAGATGATGTTAGGAGACCGTTTGGGCCTTAAAGTATCCTGACATTTGTCTTACAGGTGAAGAGGTGAGGAAAACCCCGAAGAACCTCACCCAGGAAACTTGTCCCGAGCGGGGATCGAACCCAGGCCCGCTGCGTGAGAAGGCAGCACGCTACCTCGAGACAACAGCGGTGGACAGCTAAACTATTGTTATAGTACTTAATTTAATACCTAAACTTCCCATTATTCTTCTTTTATAACACAAAATGTATATCTCTACGATTATTCTCTCATTCCAGAAACATTTAAGAAATTGTAAAATTATATATTAACACATAATACTGTAGATAACTATTATATACTAATACAAACGCAATTAAAATTATATTTAACTTCTAACTCACCGTTTAGTCTTTGTAGATCTGCAGTTTAGTTAAAAACAATACAATTATTTTAAATTTGACTGTGACACTATTCAATGGCCTCCTAGAAGCCCCGACTTGACACCCCTAGACTTGTTTTATGGGGATACGTAAAAAAAAAACATTGTGTGCAGTGAACCGATCAGAGATCTGCAACATTTAAGACAAAGGATCTCTGATGCTGTTGCAACAATCACGCCTGCGATGATCTCAAATAGTTCCTGAGCTGTGATTGTTTGAAATTGCTGCAACCTTTTTCGATGACCCTGTATAAGTGCTCAGACTTTAAGTATGAATTCCGTGTAGTAAACATAATCAAAAGCCATACATTTTGGGCCGCAAATGTACAGTTTTTTAGAAACAATCGTACAGCAATTTATTGGTACAACGATAGAGCTTGGTCTCTGTTTCACAGGGTACATAAGAGACATGAAATGAAACAAATTTTTATTTTAGATTTTTGGTTCATTGTTAAAAAACTATGCACCTTATAACGAACTGCACACTTCACAAAATCGTCCACCACTCCTAAAACAGGGTTAGACTCTTCCTCTTCTTTTGGGCGTTTTGGCATTACAAAAAAAAAAATAATTCCCTGCGAATGTATAGCTACAATACTACTCTCTGACACACCAGTGTATTCTGCAGTTAATTGATCTATATCTTTCACTCCGGTGCCAGAATTATGCTCCATAAACTTACAAAATATATATAACACCATATGTTTTTAATTTTATTCATTTTGAGAATTTTCCTCATCATTGAGGTTTTTCTCCAATCAATCTTAGTAATTAACATAAATAAAAAAATATATGAATGACGATGTACTTATAGACTATCAGTTTGCAACAAACATTCACAAATTTCCCTTAATTAAAGTTTTCTACCCTCTGTGTCTTGATCTGTTACACCAAATTTCCTCATTGAATTTTGAATGTTATTCTTCCAGGTTGTTCTTGGTGTTCCTTTTCTGCTCCTCCTTTGAATTTTCCATGCGTAGATAGCCTTTGGTTGTCTTCCATCCTGCATTCTTGTTACATGTCCATACCATTTTAACCTTCTGTGATCAATCTCATCCATCATACTTCTTTCTGCATTCATCCATTTTCTAAATTCAGTATTTCTAATTTTTTCCAGTCGAGTGGCAGCTCTTCTCCAAAAATCCATTTCAACTGGATTTATTCTGTTCACATGTGTCATTGTCCAAACTTCCGATCCATATAATCGTTATGACCACGTGTCTCCTTCATTTCAGGCCTTATCATGGCTACGCCTAAATGACAGAAGAACTTTACATTCACATACCTTACTATTCCAAATTCTGCACACATATTTACCAACTTATTTAACAACACGTTTTCAACATTTATCGGCTCATCACAATTTAAGAACAAGATCACAAGACTCTTCTTTACTTTTGATACCACAACACAGGACCTGTCTGTACTCTGAATCTTACACAATATCTATGGCTAGAGCATGGAACTCACTTCCCAGTCATGTCAGGGACTGTCAATCGCTATCATTATTTAAATCCAAATTAACTGATATCTTAAGTTCGACACAATGAAAACATTAACTACATAACAACTATATAGAGCATTCTATTAATAATCATGTAGGAAGCTACTTACTTTATTTTATATAATTTTAATTTTATTATATTCTATGTTTTTGTTAGTATTAGCTAGTATTAGATCCATCATCATTGTATTTTGTTTAGTCTGTATTTTAATATCTTAAAATTGTAATATGTACGTAATTTTTGTATAATTTTACTATTCACTGGTTGAGTGGAAGAGAAGGCCTTATGGCCTTAACTCTGCCAGCTAAAATAAATTATTATTATTATTATTATTATTATTATTATTATTATATAACATTATATTTTCTAGTATGGACTTGTGTTATTATTTAATTGTAATATTATTGTGTTTTCTTTATGTAATTGTAATGTTATTGCTTTTTTGTTGTTTATTTTTCTTTACACTAGTATCAATTATTACTTTATTGTAACGGACTGTCAACAGCACGTACGGCTTACTGCCCGTGCGACCCATATTTGTAAATAATATTGTAAATATCTTACTTTTGTCTAATAAAGTCCTACTACTACTACTACTACTACTACTACTTATAAATTAGTTTTGTTCTGTTAATGATGTTTTTACTCCATAGTATAGAGTTTAACATTCCTATGGTTTTCCTTCAATCACTAATGCTTCTTTGCTGTTTCTTTATTTGCTGTTCCAGCTTTCTCTATAATTGATCCAAAATAACAAAAATTATCGCTCTTCTTTATCTTTACCCCGTCAATATACGTATAATTCATCTGGGTCATTTGTTAAATACTGTGTTTTGTACTTGTTGATTTTCAAATCCTATTTCTGATATGTTGACAACTGATTGCACATATAATTTGTATCTTTTTCACACTCTTTAACAATTTCTCTTTGTGCTCTTTATAATTTTAATCACACATTTTATTATCGAGTTAAGTTACCATAAACGACACGACTGCCACCATATTTGTAACTGTCATTCGCAACTTCCTTTCAAGATTCGATCAGGTTCAAACAAATGCGAATTTTTAGTTACTTTCCGACCTTCGAAGAAACATGTACGTGCATACTGAATTATAATAAAAAACTAGTTAACATTAAATAGCTCCCAAATATTGTAATTACATGATAATCCGAATACATTATCTATTTTTTCCGCATCCGCTGTGAACACTGCGCTGCTTTTTTTTACCATGATCGAATCGCAGTAACTGCAGCAGTCATGTGCTTCGGGATTTCCCGTTCATTTGATTTCCTCAAGTGTGTTCTATAGGCTGGACAGACTATAGAATCCCTAATGCAGTTCTTTGGTATCGCCCACGAGAACGACGACGACGACCTGGATGTCCACAAAACGACTTTTAGACTATCTCTAGTTGAGACCGAAACAGGTCAAAATTTGCCTATATGCAATAATGGTGTTTGATAATGTAGGGAATGATTTAAACAAACTTGTAACTTGTTAAACAAAAGTTTGACCTATTATGACTTCAGAGATAAATATTCAATGCTTTCTCTAGTTTCATTAAAATTAATAGAATAGAATAGATTTGAATGCAGGCTTTCACGGCCGGTAATCATGATGTTGAGTGATTCCGGGTTCTGTGGCCGTGGTCCATAGTTGGTGGACCACGGCCACAGAACCCGGAATCACTCAACATCATAGAATAGATTTATTTAGCCTGGTAGAGTTAAGGCCATGTGGCCTTCTCTTCCACTCACCAGGACAAATAGGCCTATATATTACATTTAAATACATAAAACATCAATAACAGTACGTATTAGATAATTAATTATCATAAGTAATGCCACGAGTGATTTCCAAATTATCGATAAATTCACGACTCACGAAGTGAGGAGTGAATTTATGTAGAGAATTTGAAAATCAAGAGTGGCATTTGTTAGGACTATTTAACGAATAAAATTAAGCTGTTTACTCACAAATCATTATTTAACTATAGTTATTTTAAAATATTTATATATTTAATGTAAACGGCGATGTTTGAAAACAAATGAGAAACGATAGGTACGCTTCTACTGCTTCTTTTGTTTATCACTGCAACCAGATCATACTATTTATTGCCAAAGGAACGCAATATTGTAAGACTGCTCTCTAGTGGAGAAAAAATGAAACACATCAATCTGTATATTAATTCATTTTTGATGTCGTATGATGTAAATATGACAATTATATTTTTCTCGATTATTACCTGGGGAAAAAATACATTTAAGAAAGTGCAAACAGTGGTTTCTTTTTTTGGTGGTATAATCAATTGCTACAAATGTTGACATGTAAGCACTATTATATACAATCTGGTAGCCGTATTTGTTATAGGCTCAGTCACTGCAAAATAACGGTCAGACCTGTTCAGAATATTAAAAAGGAGGAGCTTTGTTTAATATATGATAATCCTAACACTGATAAATATTTCGTGAAACACGACTCTGATTGGTTGTAAAACAGAAATCATTGAAACGTGATTGGTCATTGACTCCCATTTGGGGCATGAGTTAAATAGTCTTGTAAAACTAAACAATAATGAAAATAATGTCTAATAATACAATCCAATTAAATACAATTAAAAGTAAACTAATGGAATAATGTATACTCAAAGGAATAAGAGTTCGAATCTCCTATACATGAATATAAAACAAAAAATATATACAAATAAAATAATAAACTCTAATGAATTTATCTATCGCTTATATATAAGACAAATCTTAATACTATTTTTATTAAATAATAAAACAATTATTAATAGTTAAAAAAGTAATATTAGTGAGATGTTTCTGTTAATAATTTTAATTTTCAATTTGTTTCTGAAAGATGGTAAAGTTTGGCAGTCTTTGACATAGGGTGGAAGAGAATTCCATGTTCTAGCAAGAGAAACTGTAAAATATTTCGAGTAATAGGTAGTGTGATGAGGAGGGATATAAAGGACACTGTGCTCAAGGGATCGGGTATCTAATTTATGTGTATCAGAGAGTCTAGTGAAGCGGTGTGCTAAATAATAAGGTAATAATGTGTATTATATTTTATAGAGAAGATTTAGGGAATGGGTAATTCACAGAAACTTTCTAACAGAAAACAACACTGCATCTCTCAGTCTCAAAATGTATGTAATTGTACAGGGTGTAACAGGACCTCACCGACAAAATGAGAGGATAATTTTTTTCTGAAGGAACATATAGTCGCAAACAAGTCGTTTATGAGTTATGCGCAGATGAAGGTGTTCGCCCGTAAGGATCGGAATTGAATACAAAAATTGTACACATATCATTTTACTGAAAAATACACTTTTTTACAATAAGTGTTCAAACAATGTGTTTTGACGACGCCAAGAATAATCCTGCCATGATCGGCCGTGATGGCCGATCGTTGCTGCGTCGAAATCAAGTATGCAATGAGGCACAGGGTCGACTGTTTGAACACTTATTGTAAAAACATGTCTTTTTCAATAAAATGATACGTGTACAATTGTTTGTTTTCAATTCCGAACTTTGATCCCAGGTCGGGGCAGTTTTTCTGGGTGAGGTTTTTATCGGGGTTTTTCCTCACCTGTAAGACAAATGTCAGGAAAACTTTAAGGCCCAAACAGTCTCCGAAATAATACGGCCATAATCATCACCATCCATATCACCATCATCATCATCATCATCCTTCACCGGTGTGGAAAGCTACCACACCTACAATTCCCTAGTAAAGCTGCAAGCATGGCATGAAAATGCTATGATTGCAGTGAAGGATCTGCCTTCGGGCAGAATAACTATGGATGGATGGACGGTTGAACACCTTCATCTGCGCATAACTCATAAACGACTTGTTTGCGACTATATGTTCCTTCACAAAAAATTATCCTCTCTGCATGGCCTATCATCCCTATCATTTTGTCGGTGAGGCCCTGTTACACTCTGTATATAAATTATGTTAAAATTAACTTCCAAATTAATACCAAAATTACTGGTTAGCTTCCGCACATATTAACATAACAATAAAAATTACGGTTGTATTGGCATTTCAAAATAATGTATATAAATGAGTTAAGCCATTAACAGAAATAACAAATGTTCAGCTGACATGCGAATGTTGTAATGTTTACATGTTCATCCTTCCTTTAACACGAACTGCTCCCCTTGTATCGATTATAATTGTTCATTTATTTATCGCTTTAGTTTCGTTCGTCCATTTTATCAATTACCTTTATATTCAAGTTTCAATTTAGTATTTTATTCTAACCAAGGCATACTCCAAAAAAAACTCCTTTTTTCTTTACATCTTTTTTCAGCAGTGGTTTAATATTGAATATTGAAGAAGACCTACATTTTAAAATAAAATACAACAATTTACCTTAGTGACAAGTTATATAGTATCCTGCTGGAGTTCGGAATTCCTAAAAAGTTAGTTAGACTTATACGAATGTGTCTGAATAGCACAAAGAGTAGGATGCCTGTAGGCAAACAATTTTTGGACACTTCTGAAATTCAGAATGGGTTGAAGCAAGGAGATGCACTATCTCCTCTACTATTTAATTTTTTAGTACAACATGCCATCAAATCTTTTGGGCCTACAATTTAATTGTATTAATAAACTGTTGGTTTGTGCTGATGATGTAGTGCTATTGGACGGTAGAAAGGAGATACTAAATGACAACACGCACACACTATTGAGTAACACTAAGAAATTAGGTCTGGAAGTAAATATCAATAAAATTAAATATATGGTCACACAGAGAAATACATTATATAACGGAAATGGACAGCTAATGGCAAATGAGGGAAGTTTAAGTGGCCGAATTCAAATACCTAGGAACAATAATCACAAATGGGATTGAGGCGCACAAAGAAATTAAACATAGGCTCAATTCTGGAAATGCGTGCTATTATGCATTACAAAGACTCTTGACGTCCCAACTCCTTTCAAAAAACGTTAAACGAAAATAGGATAAAACTATTTATTATTCTACCAGTTATATTATATGGATGCGAAGCATGAACTCGTACTTTAAAGGAGGAAAGGAGATTACAAGTATTTGAGAATAAAATTCTTACGAGAATTTTTGGACCGAAGAGAGATGAACAGACAGGTGAATGGAGATACTTCCTAACAATGAACTACATGGTCTTTATAGGAAACCAGATATACTAAGAACATTTAAGTCTCGTAGACTGCGATGGGAAGGACATGTGGCACGAATGGGGAATGAAAGACGTGCATGGAAGCTTCTTGGAGGAAAACCAGTGGGAAAACGTCCAGTTGGTAGACCAAGAATGAGGTATGAGAAGAACATTAACGATAATTTGAGGGAAGTAGATTATACAGGTAATGATTGGAAAACATTGGCTTAGGATAGGGATGTGTGGAGGGATTATGTCCGCGCGGTCATGAACCAATGGGTTCGATAGTGCCAGCGAGTTAGTTAGGTGTAAGGTTTAAAAAATCGTTTCTGCGGATGTACTTGTGCCTTGGAACATATCAGTATAATCTCTAAAACTTAGTGTAGGTTCCCGAAAGCTAATCAATTTTTTGTGTGGACCTAGGCCCATTTGGCCCACCTCCTGGCTAAGCCACTGATTATCAGTCAACTGTTATTCACGTGACAACCAGATTAAAACTTCATGCTTGGTTCCCAACCAGCAAAACGTCGGCCAGAAATCAAATCCTCCTTACTCCATAATTAAAAAAAAATCAGGAAGAGAAGAAATCTTATAACTGTTTGATTTTTAAAACTTTTAAGTCAAAATCTATTATACGTGGGCTGTAACAAACATAGTGGCAACACTGCTGTAGAAGTGAAACCAGGTGTTTCATTTACATTGAAACTTTTATTGTGCAATTCAATATGACTTGATTTAGTTTTTATTAATTTTATGAATACCTAATTAAAAATAAATAAATTTTTAAATATAATTGCCTTTTTGTATCCAGACGGAGTTACTTGTTGTAACTTCATCATCATCATCATCACTCCAGGGATTAGGCAATTGCCCGTTCCGACTTCATAATGCATCAGCCCAACGTCTTCAAGGTCTTCCAACATCACGTCTTCCTCTTGCTTGATAATTTCTTGCTAACAATAGATATCTCTCCTTACTCATTCCATCCATGTGATCAATCCATTTCTGTCTGTAATTCGTGACTTTATCCAATAAAGGCTGTACTTTCAATTCTTCTCTTATATCCTCATTTCTTATTCTATCAAGTCTTCTACATCCTTTTACTTGTCTTAGGAACCTCATCTCCGCCGTCTGTATTCTATCCTACTGTTTTTTCACTGGAGCCCAAGTTTCACGTCCATACAATATTGTGGGAACCGCCATAACATTATACATTTTTATCTTGGTTTCTTTTCTAATTTTATTTTTGAATGTTCTCTGTATTGTTCCACACACCGTCTGAAATTTATTTATTTTGGAGTCAATATCTCTTTCCACATTGTAGCCAACATCACAGCCCAAAGCGCTCGTAACGCTTCCAGGAGACATTTATCTTACTGAGAAGCTTCATGGAAATCAGCCGGATTGTTGTAACTTCCCGTCACTTATTAACATATGTCTTACCTATCTTACAGTAAATGGATTTGTCCGTACTGCTGCTAATCAACTACGTTATGGAGTGTCATGTTTTCTCATACAATTATTATTACATATGTGAGGTACTTTAAAATAATATACAAGATTTTTCAGAATAAGAATTATAGACTTCTAGGGGTTTTAGATGGGTCTTAGTAGATAAGGTTTTGATAAGGAACCCATGTTCGGAAACGTACCACTTCGATGTAAAATACGTTTGAAGATTGAAACACAATGGGCTGATATCGTGTGTCTTGTGTTTGAAAATAAGTATTACAGACTTACATCTGTCGTGTCGAAGGAAGATCTTCTTGCATGAATTCTGGCAGCAGCAGAAATTATTCAGCACACCCAGATGTTGTGTATGAAAACATGCTTCGCAGGTATACTTTGTTGAACGAAAAACAAGGTCGCCACGTGGAACCGCACTTGTAATACAACCCCTAGAAGTCTGTAATACTTTTTCTAAAACACAAGGTACACGCTATCAGCCCATTGTGTTTGGATCTTAAAACCTATTTTTACATCGAAATGGTACGTTTCCGGACAAGGGTTCCTCATCAAAAGTGTATCTACCAAATCCCTTCTACAACCCTTAGAAGTCTGTAATACGTATTCTGAAACACAAGACACACGATACTCGTATCAACCCATTGTGTTTCGATCTTCAAATTTATTTTAAATTAAAAATACTCTTTTCCGGACAAGGGTTCCTTACCAAAACATCTACATAGTCTCCTCTACAACCCCTAGAAGTCTGTAATACGTATTCTGAAATACCCTGTATATATATTAAAGAAATAGTACCCTGTATAATTGTATTTGCATTTTGTAAATAAGAATGACATGCCTGGCTACTTGTTACAAAATGAGCTTGAATTAACGTTTAAACTATGGCAGTAATTTTCAGTTTATTGTTAATTTGATTATAGAGATTGCCCCCTAGCGCTTATTAGCATCATTTCAGTTGAGGGGAAATTTCTAATTTTCTTAAATAAGCATAATAGAAAGGCGGAACATACTTAAACCCAGAGCTCCATGGCAAAGTATATGGGAACCAGCTGTAGAAACAAAATTACTCTCTCTCTCTCTACATATATATACTGTAATAATAATTAGAGAGAGATAGAGAGAGAGATAGAGAGAAAGATAGAGAGATAGAGAGAGAGATAGAGAGAGATAGAGAGATAGAGAGAGAGATAGATAGATAGATAGAGAGAGAGAGAGAGAGAGAGAAGAGAGAGAGATATAGGAATTCAGGGAGGGATATGATTTGCCGAGGCAGAAAAGGAAGTAGGCTTTAGTTCGCATATCTTAAGGGGGCACAGATCCGTTGGACAGACATAGTAGTAATAGTAGTGGTATTAATCAACTCACTGGTAATATCGAACCAGTAGGTTCAAGGCCACGCGGACATACGCTCTCCATAAACCCCTATCTTCAGCTAATATTTTGAAATAACTCCTTGTATAATCTACTTCCTTCACATCATAGTTGACGTTTTCTCCCACCTAATTCTTTGTCTACCCACTGGGCGTTTTCCCCTCTGATTTTCCTAAAAGAAGCTTCCATGCTTCTCTTCCATTCCCCATTCGTGCCACATGTACTGCCCATCGCAGTCTACGAGATTTAACTGTTATTATATCTGGTTTCCTATAAATATAATTGTTATGTAGTTTTCTTCACTCGCTTATCTGTTCACTTCTCCTTGGTCCAAAAATGTTCCAAGAACTTTATTCTCAAGTACTCATGAATTCCTTTCCTTCCTTGAAGTAAGAATTCAAGTTTCGAATCCATATACTATATCTGTGAGAATAATAGTTTTATATATTTTCAATTCAATCTTTTTGGAAGTAGTTGGGACAAGAATCCCTGTAATGAGTAATAGCACACATTTCCAGAATTGAGTCTATGCCCAATTTCTTTATGCATCCCATTCCTATTTGTGATTATTTTTCTTATATATATTGAATTCAGCCACTTATTCAATATAATATCCTCAACTCGTGTTCAACTCAAGGTAGGGTCGAGGAAAGAGATGAGATTAATCCCCTTATATAGAGGTCTGTGAATGACAAGGGGGCCGGCAGACCACGCCTGACAGAGGTGTGCCTAACCTAGTAGACAATATATTAAGGTCTTAATTCTGCCAGGTAAAAAAAGTTATTATTATTATATACGAACTGTTAGATATGTTAGTCCCGCGCCGTAGCCGAGTGGTTAAGGCAAGAAATCTTGGCGCAGAGTAACGGGACTTGCGCTGATTCGAGTCTCCATGGGGGAAGACATTTTCTCAAGGAATTTCGACCAGTATGGGGGTCAGTGCCCACCAACATCGTGAGGCATTTGGGTAGCTACAATAAGTATCGACTTCAGGTTCAGAAGACCAGCTATAACAGCTGGGGGACCCGACATGCTGACCACATGTCACCCCTACACTGGCTAGGTGATCGTCTACCTCTGTGATTAACACATGTAGATGTGAGCCCAGCATATGGCTGGTAGGCCAAGGGCCTTCTAGGCCTGTCGCGCTTGGAGTTTTATTACATATGTTACGTAAAAACCATCTGCTTGATAGTGTTTGATTCCTTTTAACATTCTCATTAATTCTTCCAAAAAAAAATAACACAGAAATAAGACAACAACTAAAAGTAGAGGAATTAAACACAACAATAGTGACATACAGAACAAACTGGAAAGAACACTTGACAAGGAAGACTGAGAATAGAATATCAAAAGCAGCATACAGCTATTCACTACGAGGAAGAAGAAATTTGGAAAGACCAAGGAGAAGATGGAAACAGCAGCAAATTGGAGCCGGAACAGGCTAGTAAATAAGGCTAAACCGCGAAGAAGTAGAAGAAGATTAATTATTTCAACCATTTTAATCATAACCTCAAATATACGTTGTTTTTGCTTTAATTTGAAATTGGAGGAAAGCAAAGCTTTAGACGTCTTGGCGTCTTAAACTATAAGTCTAGCTTGGAAAATCTTTCTACAAGTTTTAATTTGATACGTAATTAAAAAGTATAGGCGGAGCTTTAATTAGAATAACAAAATGTTTGTGAGACCAAGAGTCGCACAAGTTTAGGGGAGAACTCTTCACTTGGCTTAATGAAAGTTGTAAATTATTTGAGTTTGTGAAAGTAAATGGTCCAAGTACGATATTGATTTTTGTTTGCAAACCTTGGATAATGCACTTCTATCTCCTGAGACATAAAATGCCATCTGTTGATTGGATGAAACACGGTTTGAATTGATTTACTTAACCGCAATTCTTTTAGAAACTCTGTATCAGCAGAGTTCATACGAATTGCTGCAGAGAACAAGAAAAATAGAAATTGAAAAAAAAAAAAGAGAAGCTAGCAAGAAAAAGAGAACAACAGTGCAGATAAAGCAAACTGTAGCTTCAGAGGGAGAGAGAGAGAGAACAGCAGTGTCGTTTGGGAAACGTGATCGAAGTTATATAACGATCAATCGTTTCATTTTTTTCTATACAATGGACTCAATCCACTCCTCGACAAATTTTAAACGTTAGCCAGCGAATAAACAACCTCAATTGTGATACAGTCAAAACAGTTAAAATTTAAACCGTCGGACATGATGGACTCTCGCGATTAACATGCTCGCATCTCGTTCACAAGTTAGCAGGTTCAAACCCGAGCGACGTCGATTAATATTTGCACCCTGGGTCATTTATATATGTTTATAACCATCCAGCCAATACAGGGTGACATACAATAAGTGTAAAATATTAGAATAGATTTAGAATAGAATAAATGTATTAGATATATAGATCATTGGTTGATTAATGTCTTTGACATCGTCCGATTCCTAATAGCCAATTTTGTCGGTCCATCCAATATCCTGGGGGCACGCCGTAGCGTAGTGGTTAAGGCACTAAGCTACAAGCCGGAGGGTCGAGGGTTCAAGTCCCGTTGGGGGTCAGGATTTTTAAACTGACCCAAACCCTCTGGCGGCACTATGGCCCTGGGGTCGACTCAGCCTCTAACGGAAATGAGTACCAGACGTTTGTTCTGGGGGTAAAGGCGGCCGTCACGCATGGCTGACAACCCGGCTGACATAAAGTGCCGATTGTCTAGAAAAAGTGGGAGCCTTAACCTCCTACTACCCCAAGGGCCTCCGGGTCTGTTGTGGGATCACTTTTTTTTATCCAATATCCTGGTTGTAGATGTTTCTCCTTCATATATAATCATATTCCCTGACTCCAGGAGGTTTTAGGTCTTCCTCTGCTTCGTCTTCCCTCTGGTTTCCATTTCAAAACAGATTTTGGTAGTCGATTCTCTTCCATTCGCTGGACATGTCCGTACCATCTTAATTGCTGAGTTTTAAAATAATCTAAAATAGTGTCTTCAATCTTCATTTTCTCCCTTATAACTGAGTTCCTAATTTTTTATCTTCTTGAAATTCTTGCGGCCCTTCGTATAAAATTCATTTCCGTTGTCAAAAGGTACTTAATTTTTGTTGTTGTTAATGGCCAAAGTTGTGCTCCATAAGTAATGATGCTTTTAACAATTGTATGATATATATTCATTTTATTTTTATTACTTATATTTTTATCCCACAATATTCCATTGAGGCAAGCAATTGCAAATTTTCCTTTATTATTTCTATTGCTTATTTCCTCTTCATAACGCCCATTTTTATTTATTTCAATTCCTAATATGTGATCTCACTACAAGATTTTATTGATCCTCCAGTCTCCAAAATTAAATTTTGTTCTGGTTCACCAATAGATTTATTTAGCCTGGTGGAGTTCAGGCCATGTGGCCTTCTCTTCCACTCACCAGGAAAACATATGTTACATATAAATACAAAAAATTACAATAATAGTACATACTAAACAATTAATTATCTGTCAAATTGAATAATAATGAAAATAATGTCTAGTAATACAATAAAATTAAATACAATTAAAATTAAATTAATGATAGAATGGATACAGAAAGGAAAAACAGCTTGAATCTACTATACATAAAAAGAAAAGAAAGAAAAAAATACAAACAAAGTAATAAACTATAATGAATTAATCTATCGCTTATTATACAAGGCATTAAGTAAATATATTAACAAACCTTAAAACTATTTTTATTAAATAATGAAAAAAGTATTAGTTTTTAAAAAGTAATAGGCCTATTAGTGAGTTGTTTCTGTTGAATATGTTCCTACTAGGGATATTTTAATTCATTTTATTGCATATCTTTAAATTCGCTTCATATTTGATTCAATAAATAAGTGATTTGTAAATAATATAAAAACAAATAATATTCACCTATAAATCCTAGCCCAGATCAATTTTAAGCGATAAAATTGCTCGCTTCTTATATCTAGCTGTAATATTGTATGTCTGAATTTTCCTCTGTATATTAAAAGTAGGTTAAGTATTGCAATAGAATTAGAAAGAAAGAAAGGAAGAAGAAAGAACGAAAGAGAGGAAGGAAAAAAGAAAAATAAAGAGAAAGGGAGATAAAACAACAATTAGAGGAAGAAGGACAAAATATATAAAGGTATAAAGAAAGAATGAGAGGGAGAGAGTGAAAAAAGAGGGAGAGGAAAGAGGGGAAAAAAGAGAAAAAAGAGGGAGAGCCTGAGAGAGAAAACAGAAGGAGAGGGGAGAGAGAAAACAGAAGGAGAGGGGAGAGAGAAAAGAGGGAGAAACAGAAAAATAATGAGAGAAAAAGAGGGAGAGAGGTAAAACGAGGGAGGGATAGAGGAAAAGAGGGAGAGGGAAAGAGAGAGAAAAAGGAGGCAGAGGCAGAGAGAGAAAAAATATTGAGGGGGAGAGAGAAAAAAGAGAGGTAGATAGAAAAGAGGGAGTGGGAGAGAGAGAAAGGAGGGAGACGGAAAGAGAGAAAATGAGGAAAAGCGAGTTAGAGAAAAGAGGTAGAGGGAGAGAGATAAAAAGAGGAAGAGGGAGAGATATAACAGAGGGAGGGGGAAAGAGAGACAAATAAGGAATGAGAAAGAAAAAGGGAGGGATAGGGAAAGCGCACGGAGAGAATGGAAATGCATAGAAAGGAATACAGAAAGAGAAGAAAAGTAAATAAAATGAAAAAGAGACATAGAGAAAGAGAAAACACAGACGGAGAAATAAATAAATAAAGAGAAAGAATAAATGAAAGAAACTAGGAAAATAAGAAAGACAGGAGAAATAGTGAGATAAAAAAGAGAGGAGAGAGAGAGAGAGAGAGAGAGAGAGAGAGAGAGAGAGAGAGAGAGAGAGAGAGAGAGACAGAAAGAGCGAAAGAGAGAAGGGGAGGCAGCGAGATTGATAGTAGCGGTAGAAACAAAAGAAAGAAAAACAGGAGTATACATCAAGAGAATTGCAGCTTTCGAGAAGGAAAAGAGACAAGAAAACTTGACTTCGTAACTGAGCAATACGTTTAAATACTGTGTGTGTGTGTGTCTTGAAAGTCACAGAAAAATAGAAACAGCCAAATCCCATTTCAATTGCAGTGGTACGCTGACAAAACCAACTCAGAGTTCGGAATAGGAAGTTAATCTTTTTCACAATTCAACTCCATCTTGGATTTCTATCACACTCTTATCCTTCTAGTCTTTTATTTAAAGTAACAAATTAAATATTTTAGTGCATTAGATAAAAAAAAAACTATGTGGGGATGAAAACAAGGAAAGAGTTGGGTCAGGCGGCAAGGTTTGTCATTAGTATTCGGGGGGTTACGGGTTCAAACTCAGTGTAGACCAATCTCACAGAGAATTTTTAACTATTTTTTAGTCAAGGAATGTTATATTAACAACATTCATTTAACATATCATTACAATAAAATCCACGCATACAGTCGTCTCTAAAAAGGGTTATCGAAGAAGAAATAACAAATACAAACCCTTTAACATGTTGGTTATCCTCTCGCGAAATTCCATTTTATGAAACACGATTTTGTTAGCCCTTCATAAAGAATTTAAAACACTAATTGGTTATAAGTACAAAGAGAGATGAAAAGACAGGTGAATGGAGAAGACTACATAACAGTGAACTACATGGTCTTTATAGGAATCCAGATGTAATGGGAACAGTTAAGTGTCGTAGACTGCGATGGGCAGGACATGCGACACGAATGGGGAATGAAAGACGTGCATGGGAGCTTCTTGTAGGAAAACCAGAGGGAAAACGCCCAGTTGGTAGACCAAGAATGAGGCGGGAGAATAATATTAAATATAATTTGAGGGAAATATATTATTATGGGGATGATTGGAAAACATTAGCTCAGGAAAGGGATGTATGGAGATATTATATCCGCGCTGACATGAACCTCCGGGTTCGATAGTGCCAATGAGTTATATATATATAGGCCTAGAAGGACTTGTCTTACCAACCGACCGCTGGCCTCACATCCACAATTGGTTATAAGAATATTAATAAAGGAAGAACATGTATCTTTATTTCATTCTTTTCAATTATCATATTCAGTTTTTTTGCACTATAGAGCGTTTTGTCGTATTTACAGCAATGGTGACCATAATTGAAAGTTCAATTTCCTATATTTCGGGGTTGGCAATCTAAATAACTATACTGTAATATTACATATTACAAACCTCATGCGGGAAGTAAAACCACTGCCCTTTATGTATACTACGTACGATGTATATTCGAAATATATCCAAAAGGTAGTGTTAATATACATTATACGAAACAAATCACTGCATCTTAAATGAATTGAACTTTATTTGAAACAATATAAAACAATAAACACGTACTTGCCGCCATTTTATACACGTTTTGTGTCACGGCTTGCTGTAGTCTCAACTAATAAACATTGCCCACACTGTTAATGTTAGTTAACAAATACATTATTTGACTACTGTTTATTATTTTGAAAACACCGTCGCGCAAAAAATAATGAACAACGCACGTTTGTGAAGTGTTTTATAGAATCTCGGAAATTAAAACATTTCCTCGCTTCTGTACAAACCACTTCCCTATTT
This sequence comes from Diploptera punctata, assembly GCA_030220185.1. Taxonomy (NCBI): domain Eukaryota; kingdom Metazoa; phylum Arthropoda; class Insecta; order Blattodea; family Blaberidae; genus Diploptera; species Diploptera punctata. The sequence goes on along the minus strand of JASPKZ010001586.1, from coordinate 2,043,391 downwards.
CGCATCGCAATATATTATTTAGGCTTATTCCCCTATTCAACTACACCAGAAAACAAATGACAAATATAACAATAGAAAAACACAGTTTTACAGGATACGCCTGAAGGCGATATGATCATATGTACTGCATGTGTCAAAGCGTCTATAAATAAGAATAAAAATAAAAAACTGCATTAACTCACAGCTATGAACATTTACAATATTACTTGTAAGAAAGACACATGGCCCAGCGCTATGCTTTTGTGGTAGTGGCGCAGCTTAGTACGCTGCGACCCGGATTCGATCCTCTATTGGGATAGGTTTTCTAGATGATATTGTACTTACACTATGAGTAAATAAACAAATGTAGATAAAATAAATAAATGTAATATGAAAAAAAATTAAAACTCCATGGCGCGACAGGATTAGAGGACCCTTGGCCTACCAGCTGTTGTTGGCCTTACTTCCACATGTGTTAATCACATAAGTGAAAGGCATCCAGCCAGTGTAGGGTAACATATCATCATCATCATCATCATCATCATCATCTTCTTCTTGTAGTTGACGGTGACTTGGCACCGTCCAGTGCGCTGCGTCTGTAACCTACCAGGTTATGCGTGGCAGCCAAATACCTTTGTGGCTATGAATAATGGGTTATAGCTCATTTCAACCCTAGCCATATGGCGGCAAGATGTGTTCGAAGAGCAAGTCAACAAATTTAGTAAATTGTGGGCATTGTCGCATTAAGTAGGACGTCAGTAACTGCACCGCTGGCAAGCAGAGAGTCCGAAATCCACAATATTTCACTAATTCTTATTTATAAAATATAGGCAAGCTGCATTATAAGCCTCACTATATTAGGCGAGTACATCTCGCACAATTTGCTTGATAGGCCATCTTGAAATTTAAGTCTATGCTAAGCATAGATCAAATATGCGATTTATAAAGAGGAAACGCTCCATAGGAGTGGAAAGTCCAGCCAAAAAAGGCTCGATTTTCCGGAGCATTGCCTCTGCAGTATCGCTTAAAGGTACAGTACACTGTAGGCGGTCCTGTGCTTGAACATTGCTGTTTACATTTTGGTTTTGTAAAGCATTGCCAGTTTGTAAGGCAGCAGTATAGGTTACATAAGGATTTACAGGCATAGAATTAAAGGTTCTAGGTTGTACGAGGGCGGATCGGAAAGTAACGCACAATAATTTTTTTCTGCCTTGGTATTGCAGCTAGAATGTTGAAATTTCACAGAGATATAGTTTGAAGTTTTCACTACAGATGGTATTTTTTTCTCAGGTGCACCTCTTGCGAGAGAAGCTTGAACTATGCAACAAAGATGGCGCGCATGCTACAGTCGTCCACCTGTGAGGAACAGAGAAGTGTTGTTCGATTTTTGTGGGCCAAAGGGCATAAACCCAGTGAAATTCACAGGGACATGCGTGGCGTGTATGGGGATGATTGTATGGACCGTAGCAATGTCTCCAGGTGGTGCACATTCTTCCAAGAGGGACGCGTGAACCTTAGTGATTCGCCACGCTCCGGCCGGCCGACAACAGCAGCAATCCCGCAGAATGTCAGAGGCATTGAGGCGGCAATTCTGAACGACCGGCGTGTGCAACTGCGAGCCTTATCGCAGAAGTTCAACATTTCCTATGGTGTGGTGTACGATATTGTTCATGAAAATTTGAAATTCTGTAAAGTTAGTGCCTAAGAACCTGACAGACGACCACAAGGGCCAGCGAATGATGGCAAGCTTGGACCACTTAACGCGGTACACCGCACAAGGACATGACTTTCTGGAAGGAATCGTCACAGGTGATGAGTCGTGGGCGTACCACTACCCGAAACAAAGCAGGCATCAATGGAGTGGAAATATGCTGGTTCCCCAGTAAAGAAAAAAATTCAAAGTGACTCAATCTGTCAGGAAAGTGCTTGTGACAGTGTTCTGGGATATGCATGGTGTTTTATTGGTGGACTTTGCTGAACACGGGACCACTGTGAATGCTGCGGCCTACATTAAAACTTTGGTGAAGTTGCGTCGTGCCATTCGTGACAAACGTCACAACATTAACGTAAAACTTCTTCATGACAATGCTCGCCCCTATGTTGCTGCTGTCGTTCGTCAGAAAATCGCCGAATTTGGTTGGGAGGTGCTCCAGCATCCACCATACAGTCCGGATCTTGCACCATCGGAATTCATCTGTTTGGTCCCATGAAGAAATTCCTGGCCGGCAAACGCTTTGAGACAGATGTGGAAGTGAAATCAGCAGTGCGCAGATGGCTACACTCCAACCAAACGGACTTCTACGAACAGGGCATATTGAAACTGGTAACACGATGGGAAAAATGTGTTGAGAAAGTTGGTGACTATGTCGAAAAGTAGGTAAAAGATGTAAGTTCATTTGTGATTTTTTTCCTTTTTTTACTATTAAACTTTAAAAAAAATTATTGTGCGTTACTTTCCGATCCGCCCTCGTATTTGAAGTTTTGGGAGTTTGGGTACTGATCGAGTAACTTTATTGTATTTTTCCTGAGCTGCCTGAAATGCAGGGCAGGCTCTGTAGGAGGCTGGATGTCCAGACTCCTCACAATTTGTACACTTTAGCAAATTTTTGTTGCGCTGTTCTTCAGCGTTAACTGTACACTCTTTATGATTGTGTGGCCCAGCACAGACAACACAGCGTGGAGCCCGGTTGCATCCAGGGAAGGTGTAATTAAAGGCCTGGCAACGATAACATTGCTTAAGCCCTGAGCGTGGCCTCTACGGTTCAACCGCAACTACAGTGAACAAGAGTCGCTTCAAGTTCTCTAATTCCCGACCTTAAGGAGTATTCTCCAACTCAAGTATCCAAATAGGTAATTTTATAGAGATATCATTTTCAGTTTTTGAAATTTGTTTGATTGCTTTGAGAGGATATCCTAATGAAAGGATTTCCTCTCGCATTTCATTTAGAGGTATACTTGAAGGCAACCTTTTAAGTACTAATCTCAGCGGAAGATCTTTTTTCAGTATAGTATTCCTTATTTAAGGAACGAAAATACTCTGTTAACTTTGAAAAATCATCCACATTTGATGCGTAGTACCGCAATCCTTCTGGTATACTAACTACTTTGAAAGGTTCACTAAGTATAGTAATAGGTGTTATAGTAATTGGTGGGGGTCTTTGTCCTATACGAACAGGGTTACCAGAAGGTGCATTCACTGTCGGAGCGGTTGGTGTACTCTCCTCCATTGGAGATGGCTCTACCTGTGAAGATGTTCCAGCAATTGGGGTAGAAGGCTCGGCAAGAACCGAAAAAGAATTTTCTATAGCAACTGCTGGAACTACAGCAGGGGCTTCCACCGTTTGCTTGAATCGACCTGTATTGCCAAAACCAAAATCAAGATTTCTTACTTTTTATTTAAGATCTTTTGCAGCTTTGCTATCTGTTTTGATAAGTATGCTACTTTCTTTAGATATGGATTTTTTCTTTGAATTCTTTTTTCTTTTCTTTTTCTTAATGATAGTCCCTGTAGGAGCATCACTAAATTCAGAAGCTGATTTTGAATTCTATTTGTTGATTGAAATAGAAAAACGGCATTTTGTATTTCTGTAGCACACGCTCTCAATTCAGTTAGATTAGAAAATTGGTAAATAATTCGCGTCCCTGCTCAACTTTACCAATGCATTTTGTTTAGTCGATCCAAGCAGTGGTGTGTGTGAGTTACCCAGATGACTCGGACCCCTCAAATTCTGGGTAGGTTTTTGACTGAAACAATAGCTGATAATAAATCATGAAAGATCCCCGGATCTGGTGAAAGAACAGCTTTTATTTCTTCACCTTCACGACGTTTGAATTGACATGAAGCAAAAAAATGCTTCTCAAATTTTTCGTTCTGAAGTCCTCCCAATAATTGAGACGTCCGGGTGTGCTTCAATATCCATTGATCCGCTTATATCGGGCATAGATGACCATGCTTGGTATTCCAAGACTTAGTTCACACTATACTTGATACACTGAATACACTTGCCAACCAATACTAGGGTTGAATTTTACACCAAAAAAAACACTTTGCGTTGAACTATAACACTTGTTGATGTCACAAAGCACACGATATTTATAATAGTGCTAATTGCACTTTAATCAATGGACCGGGCACGTGCCCGGTCTCAAAAGGCTACCACGCACTTTAATTGGCCAATAAGATCACTTTTTATTTCGGCCAATCACAGCACACTGAACTACTGGTCACCATCCACGCACAAGACAGACTCGATGCCGTGGCACAATAGCAGTCTTAGACGCTCGTGTTGTCTCACTGTAGCGGAAGCTGCTGATGTGGTATCGGCAGAGCCGATTCACGCTGTTCTAGTAGAGCTCAATGATGCACTATCTATGAATGCTCAACGTAGAATCAATGCTGATCATCATCATCATCGACAACAAGGATTAAGCCCAAATGGCCTGTTCCTATCTCATTATAGGTCGAATTGGTCCTGCCATCTATTCTCCCTTTTGGTTTATAATTGTACATTCTTCTTGGTATGCGCTGTTCATTCATTCGTAATACGTGCTGAAGGTAAGCATTTTGATAGTATTTTATTCTTTCACAGAGATTAAATATATCACATTCTGTTCTTATATCTTCGTTTTTCTTTTTATCGATCCTTTGGTATCCTGCTATTGCTCTCAACATCTTCATTTCTTCAGCCTCTATTTGTTTACTATCTGCCTTTGTTAATGTCCAGGTTTCACATCCATAGATAGGAGATCGAACTGCCAATACTTTGTACAATTTTAAAATAGTTTATTTTCTAGTTTTATTCAATAAAGTACGTTTAATTGTGCCGCATAGATAATTGAATCGTATTTTAGTGTCTTTATCTAAATTTCTGTCATTACCTAAATGGCATCCCAAATAATTAACATTCTGAACTTGGTCTATAATTACATTGTTTATCACTATTTTTGTTCTTATTGCACATTTTCCTTTCAGAACTAATATTTTTGTTTTAGATGTAGATATTCTTAAATTGTATTTTAGAGATATATTATTTAAAGTATAAAGGAATAACGTCAGGTTCCCAAGCTATTATCTCTGATTTTTTCAACCTGGACCCGCTACCGTGCTTATTGTGGCTACTTAAATTCCTCATGATGCTGGGCAGTCACGATACTGACTGAAATTTTATATTTACATCCATCCATAGTAATTCTGCCCGAGGGCAGGTCTTTCACTTAAATAATGGCAATGGACAGCTAATGAAAATTTTAAGAAAGTGGCTGGATTCAAATATCTGGGAACAATATTCACAAATAGGAATGAGATGCAGAAAGAAATTAAACATAGGCGCATTTCTGGAAAGGAAATGCGTTTGCTATGATACATTGCCAGGGACTCTTGATGTCCCAACTCCTTAAAAAAAAAGTTAAACTGAAAATACATAAAACTGTTATTCTATCAGTTATATGGATGCGAAACGTGGACTCTTACTTTAGGGAGCAAAGGAGATTGCGAGTATTTGATAATACAGTTCTTAGAAACATTTTTGGACCAAAGGGGGATGAACAGACAGGTGAATGAAGAAGACTACATAACAGTGAATTACATGGTCTTTATAGGAAGCCAGACTGCGATGGGCAGGACATGTGGCACAAATTGGTAATGAAAGACGTGCATGGCAACTTCTTGTAGGAAAACCAGAGGGAAAACGCCTAGTTGGTAGACCAAGAATGAGGTGGGAGAATAACATTAACTATGATTTGAGGGAAGTAGATTATACAGGGAATGATTGGAAAACATTAGATCAGGATAGGGATGTATGGAGAGCGTCGATAGTGCCAGTGAGTTAGTTAGTTTATAATGCCATGTCTCCTTTGGTTGGGAAAATGTAATTATCCTCTTGTCAACGAATCTTTCATTGTAAGAGAGAGATAGTGAGGGGGGGGTAAGAAGTTTCAAAGATGTTTTTTAGCAAAATAATAATGGTTATGTAAGTTGGTAATTTTAGATTATCTGAATATGAGAGCGTCACGCGGTCGCAGACACCTGTAGGTAGCGCACATCCAATTAGAGTTTTGTAAACCAGCTTCTTGTTTTCGTAACGTAATATAACATCTCGGATATCACATTTTACTTCCAACGCTCTACTTCTTTTTTTCTCTCCTTCCAATTTAATGCAAAATTACATTTCACATTTGTTCTTCCATAACTAGAATTAACTACTAAACTGTGCGACTCATATTGTTTTTGGACTGAAATTACTGAAAGAAATTCTTGGGAATCATAACTAGTTTGCCTAAATAACTAAACTAAACAACTAACTAACTAACTAAACTAACTAACTAACATAAATAACTAACTAACTAACTAACTAACTAAACTAACTAACTAACTAAAAGAAGAAAGAAAGAAACCAAATAAACGAACTAACTAACTAATGAAAGAAAGAAATAAATAACGAACGATACTATCACGTGCTATCGATCTATCTATCAATCTATAGATATATCTATATAGCTATCTATCTAATATATCTATCGATCTAATCTATCTATCTATATAGCTATATATCTATCTATCGATCTATTCTATCTATCTATCTATCTATAGATCGATCTATCCCCCCCTATCTATCTATCTATCTATCTATCTATCTATCTATCTATCTATCTATCTATCTAACTATCTATCTATCTATCTATCTATCTATCTATCTATCTATCTAACTGACTCACTGGCACTATCAAACCGGTTGGTTGATGGCTGCGCGGACATAATATCTTCATACACCCCTATCCTGAGGTAATGTTTTCCAAACATTCCCTGTATAATCCACCTCCTTCAAATCATGGTTAATGTTATTCTCCCACCTCATTCTTAGTCTACCAACCGGGCGTTTTCCCTCTGGTTTTCCTAAAAGAAGCTTTTTCATGCACGTCTTTAATTCCCCATTCGTGCCGCATGTCCTGCTCAACGAGACATAATAATTATATGGCAGTAAATTAAAACAATAAAATAAATAATGAAATGTCGGCCTATACTCGTCAAAAAGCCAAGCCAAAATATAGAGAACATATATGGTTGGAAAGGGCTTCTTAAGAGCAATCCAGTGGCACCCATGAAACACCGTTTGACAGATTGAAGAGGTGGTGCCGGGAAAGTAAAATAATTAAGGCATCCGAGCGGATCAACGTCGGCGCCAGTATATCTGCAGCTGGGGCGGCCCGAGTGTTGATTACGACTAACATTGCCTTTGAGGATTGAGGATACGGTTATTCATGCTCCATATTCAATTTCCACGCCATCTTCTCCCCCTTCTCCCCTCCTCTTAAAACACACAGCGTGTCCACGACACAGCCATATTCAGATTCTTTCATTGGGTCGGTATGTTGACCGCATACCATTCATAACAAATTTGTGAAATATGCGTAATTTGGTTTAGTAACCCCCTAACAAAGTAGAGGCTAAGGCCCCACATTGCGCTGTTACTCCATTGTAGATAGATGTAGAGAAGTAGCTAAAATGTTCATTTGTGTGATTTTTAACCCAATAAACTTTTTAACAATACAAGGTGATTCAGAATAAGTATTACAGAATTCTGGGGGTTGTAGAGGGGACTCAGTAGATAAAGTTTTATATGGAACCCATGTCCGGAAACTTACCATTTCGATATAAAATAAGTTTGAAGATCGAGACACAATGGGCTTATGTCGTGTGTCTTGTGGTTCAGAATAAGTATTACAGACTTCTAGGAGTTGTACTACTGTACAAGTCTGGTTCCACGTGGCGACCTGATGTTCGTTGCACAAAGTGTACCTGCGACGCATGTTTTCATACACACGCCCCACAAGACCTAGTGTGTGCTCAATAAAATTTCTGCTGCCGCCAGAATTCGTGCAAGATCTTCCTCCGACTCGACAGGAGTAGTACAACCTCTAGAAGTATGTAATACACTGTGTTCCAAAATTATGGACGAGGTTTTAAGTAGTTGGTATAGCTTTACAAACGAAATTGGATGCGTGATTATTTGCTATAATAAAAGAAAAACTGTGAAAGTTTCATATCCTGTATTCAGTAATTTGTTTCTTGTCATTATTACGTCGTCAGCGTTAAATTTGTGAAAATGGCGATTCCTGTCCATAAGTCATTCTGTGTTGCAATTTGCGAGGTCTGGTTCCATTGTTGCAGTGCAGCGAGCTTTCCGACGGCAATTTGGAATTTATCCTCCGACAGATAAAATTATCAGTCGATGGTATAAACAGTTAGAAACAACTAGATGTATGTGTAAAAGGAACAATCTAGGACGTCCACGAACACAAAATGACGCGTCGGTCCGGATGACATGATTCATTCCCATACCCTTCACGGTCTCCGATCTTACACCTTGTTATTTCGTCCTGTGGGGGTATGTGAAGGACCACGTGTACGTACCAACACTTCTGGTCGACCTTCCAGACTTGAGAAGGATTGTTGCTGCTGTTGAATCCATTACTCCAAATATGCTAACAAATGTTTGGGAGGAATTTGACTATCGGCTAGATGTATGCATTGTGACGAAAGGTGGTCACATCGAACACTTATAAAGTATGTTATGAAAACTCGAATAGTTTCTCTTTAATCCCATGTAACTTTTATTCTTATATATATACAATGTAAGGGAAATTAGATAACTTTGAAACCTCGTCCATCATTTTTGAACACCCCGTATAGTTAATTAATTAATAAAAATAAAACGTAGTTTTATTTGATTTTCATATTTATTATATAATTCAGTGACAGCTGTTTCGGTACACCGTACCTTCTTCAGACATGTTAACAAATTGTGTTCCAACTGATCTAAGCAACAATACAACAATATTTATTTAAATTTTTAAATTTAACAAAGGGGATTCATTCAAATCAAGTTGAGAATTTAACAGTTTTTTACTACTTTTAAACTTATTAATTTCTACAGCATCCAAAAGATCTAACTTCTTACCCTTATCACAAATATGTAAAATTTCAAAAATAATCAATTGAGTTGGTGTTTACTTGATGAAATTAATTAATAAATATGGATTTTCATCAAGTAAACACCAACTCAATTGATTACCCCGTACAGTACTTATTCTGAAACACAAGACACACTATATCAGCCCATTGTGTTTCGATCTTCAAACTTATTTTGCATCGAAATGGTACGTATCCGGACATGCGTTCCTTATCAAAACTTTATCTACTAAGTCCCTTCTACAACCCCCAGGAAGTCTATACTACTTATTCTGAATCACCCTATGTATTCTGCATTGTTTTCCGATTCATCCTCGTATTATTGTGAAATGGGTAGTATCAACATTTCATTGACCTCCCCTAAAAATTAAAATAATAGAACCATCTTGCTCCAAGCAGGGGAAATGTACAAATACCATCTTTTCCATAAAACCAAAATTTGTACAAAAAAGAAGAGAACAAAGGATGTTTGAATGAACTCTTAATTATGTGGCTTGAATCAGTGACGTCATTGTAACAAAGAGACATTGTGTATTTTTTATGAAGGCCATGGACGGAGATTTGTATCACTGCAAGTGACAGGAAATACGCTCGCAAATCGATAGTAATCGAATTCCGGCCAAGAGCGATGGTTATTTATGAGCATGGGATAGATGATATCTTGCACCAGGAGCATTCAGTTTCTATTGTGGCCCGTGCCAGACTTTCCTCGGAGTTCCACACCCAATATTTATGCCACATTTTTTTCTATACAAGGAAAATACACCGTTACTATACACCTTCTCCCAGAATTCTCAACATAAATTACGGATTACGCAGAAGCAGTGGAGAAATATCGGATTAAAATTCCTTTTTCCGACTTCGACGTTTACTGGTTGCTTGAAACATGAACAACAAAACAACAACAACAATATCGATAATAATAATAATAATAATGATAATAATAATAATAATAATCCATCCATTGTAATTGTACCCGAGGGCAGGTCTTTCACTGCAATCATAGCATTTTCATGCTATGTTTTGCAGCATTACTAGGGAATTAGGTGTGGTAGCTTCCCGTTGCTTTCCACACCGGTGACGAATGATGATGATAAAGATAAGGATGATAACGATGGCCGGATGATTTTCGGGGACCGACATTTGTCTTACAGGTGAGGAAAAACCCCGAAAAAAACCTTACCCAGGAGCCTATCCAGACCAGGAATCGAACACGGGTCCGCTGCGTGACAAGGCAGCACGCTACCTCGAGACGACAGCGGTGGACATAATAATAATAATATTAATAATAATAATAATATTATTAATAATAATAATAATAACTTTACATCTAAGAAATCAATTAAATTAATTATTTAAATAATTTAAAATGACTATTTAACTCATGCCTCAAACGGGAGTCAATGACCAGTCACATTTCAATGAATTTTGTTTTACAAACAATCATAGTCGTTTTTCATCTCGATTTTATCAGTTTAATTTTATCACTTTAAAATCAAGCTCCCCCTTTTTTAACATTCTGAATAGATCAGAGCATTATTTTGCAGTGACTGACTCTCTAAGAAGAAATATGTGGAATATAACAATTTATATATTAAGATGTAAGAATTCTAGAATGCATGTGGCTACACGATTATATATATATAGTGCACGAATGTAACCAGATAGTTCTTGCGGGATATAATATAACAATTATATAGCAATTGATTATACCACAAAAAAAAGAAGAAAAAAAGGAAACCACTGTTTGCTCTTTCATAAACGTATTATTTCCCAGGTATTTACGTTCCAGAAAAATATAATTGACATATTTACATCAAAGGACATTAGAAATTAATTAATAACCTATAATGTGGTGTTTAATTTTTTCTCCACTAGGGTGAATTCTTACAATATTGCGATCTTTTGGCAATAAATAATATGATCTGGTTGCAGTAATGAACAAATGAAGCATAACAAACGTTTCTCATTTGTTTTCAAACATCGCCGTTTACATTAAATATATAAATATTTTAAAATAACTGTATTTAGATAATGATTTGTGAGTAAACAGCTTAATTTTATTCGTTAAATAGTCTTAACAAATGCCATTCTTGATTTACAAATTCTCTAGATAAATTCCACTCCTCACATCGTGAGTCGTAAATTTATCGATCATTTGGAAATCACTCGTGGCATTAATTATTGTGGCAAGAAGTAATAGACTCGTGAGTACATTAATAGTAATAACTGGAAGGCGCACAAACGTGCACACGAGTCTATTACCAACATAGAAACCCAAATGAATGGTACCTACCCTTCTAAGCTATAATGAATAACATATGCACTCGGAGTGGGGATGGGAGGAGTCATCGCCCTTATAAGGCAAGGACGCGTGTAAAAACTCTCACGCTCCTACGTTCTACAATAGTCAAGTTCTTCAGTAACCGTTCGCGAAGGTGATATTAAAACACGTGGGCGGAAGTAATTCATCAACTCCACACCGAGTGAAGTATAAAACACTGTACACATCAATTGTATAGTCAAATATATCCAATAAACTAAAATAATAAGTGTATAATTTAAAACATCCCTGAGTGATCATATTCTACCCTGAGCGAACAGGCACATTATGATAAATAAGCAATAACTTATTTTGGTTTATATTATTATTTTCTAATGAATTCAATTATCTTCTTAAGTTTTGTATTACTTCATTAAATATATTTTGTTTTATATCATTCACATTCGCATTAATTTTTTGTGTCAGAATGCCTTTTATATTTTTTAATTTTCTCCTAAATTTGTTTTGTTTTATATTATTTCCGAGTGTTTTGGGAATATGAGGCAATACTAAGAATATCTATCATTAACATTTTTTAATTTAGTTTATACCCTGGCAGTTAGCTGTAAATCGGTCACAGACTTCGAAGATTTAGCTTAACTTGTTCTATTAGTGGTTCACACATTCAACAGTCATATATGATATCCGAGTTGTTTGTGTAATTGTTGATTTGGTATCTAAAACCATTATAATTCCTCCAGAAACGTAAATCGTCATCTATAATTTTAGAATGCATGCAAGTGATTTTCTACTGAAGGAGTATCAACAAATGATATAGTAACATTTTTAATATTTGCCAGAAAGTTTTACACCATTTATATTAAACGTTTAGTCCATATTTTACTCCATATTTTGAGAAACGAAATAGTCAACATGTGTGTACATATTTAACAATTTGTTATATATCTTAGCCCTGGTGATATATATTACACATCCAAGTTAACTGTTCACGGACGGAGGGGAAGAGTTTTAGCGCTAGTGTCGCCGATCTACTGAATCTGTGGAAGGGATGTAGGAGAAAACTGTACATCCGATCACGTACTGAAATGTTTCAACTTCAAATGTGGGGGGAGAATCTCTAAACACGTGTGAAAGATCTTAACATGGTTGTCAAATTAGTCATTTCAGCACGGAACGCTCAAGCGGTCGGATCATTCAAAATCACAGTATTTGTCGTATCTCTGTTACCAGCCGCACAATAAATCACAAGTGGCAACATGCAATGAAAAGGGCAAGGAATGGGACAGCTCATTCCTAGACGTAACCCCAAAAGTAGCAGGGTTGTCAAGTTAGTCATTCTGCCACTGACCGCGCAGAACGACGGATCATTAAAATACATAGTATTTGTCAGCTCTCTACCTGCCAATCAAACAACATGATACAGAGGACAGGAAGTGGCAACATAGTAAGGATTAGGAAGAGAAAGACAGTTTGTTAGTTAACATATTTTCCGCCTGCACAAAACACTTGGATGGGTAATATCTACCTGGACTCGCATGTAATGTAGGGGAATAGGTGTTGGCCTTTTAATGGTTTAGTGATGTTTAATTTTTAATTATTAATTGTTATTAAAATGCAAGCGCCTTAGATAAATGCTCCGGGTCGATACCTAAGAATCACCAACGTGTTAGAATAAACTTTAACTTAAAAAAAATATTCTCCTTTATCTTCTGATTTTTAGTAGACGTCGATGAATACTCTATTTTAGACAAGAAATAATTAGAAGAAACATACTAAAAATAAATTAAGAATTATATTTGTTTATATTATTTCCAAATGTAGTCTTCTTCAGTCTGGTATTAATCTATTCTGTATTGTTTTGTTTATTTAATTTATATATATATATATATATATATGGATTGATAAGAAAAATAAATGCCTGGACGGGATTTGAACCCGGATCTCTGAGTCTGTACATCAGCGTGATATCCATTACATTACCAGGCGAATCCAATTCAAACACTTATTTTTCTTATATATGTATTATACTCTCCATTATTACTAGATGTCGCGAGAACTCTGTCTTCACCGCCATCTAGTAGCTTACTTGTTATAGTCAGCTACTAGATGGCGGTGAAGACAGAATTCTCGCGACATCTAGTAATAATGGAGAGTATAATACATATATAAGAAAAATAAGTGTTTGAATTGGATTCGCCTGGTAGTGTAATGGATATCACGCTGATGTACAGACTCAGAGATCCGGGTTCGAATCCCGTCCGGGCATTTATTTTTCTTATCATTCCATATTATGCTTACATTGCTCAATGTTAAACATTTAATTATAACATATATATATATATTTTTTTTTTGTTAAAATTTAAATAGCCTTTTTTTTTCTTTCTCGTTTTCTTTCGTTTACACTGTTATTCCTTTTTGTTTTACCTTTGTTAACTTTTTTATCTTATTCACACATACAAACACAAGACAGGACACACACCCAGACCCAAGATGTAGATTTAAAATCCCCTACCCCGCCGGGAATCGAACTCGGGTCGCCGGAGTGGAAGGTAGGGACTCTACAGACTACGCCACGGCGACGGATTATCTTAAACTGTATATATATACAGTTGTGTGTTTTTCCTTTCCCTTTAACTAGAACTTTTAATATATATTTTTTGTTTTAAGTCGCCACGTTGTCTTTTATGACATTCGTGGTTTTCTCTCCTGGCATTAGCGCAATTGTAACCCACTTCTGAAGTTGGGGCGCATGGAAGGCGGAGTTACGTTACCCCGATGATATGATGGGTGATAAATGATATTGAAGCGCCAGGAGAGTTCTTAACCTAAACTTAACCTGAAATACAGACCATGGGCAACCATATGAATAATTCCTACGGTTTGACCGGCAAATCGAACACGGGATCTCATGAACAGTAGCCAGAAACGCTGACCACTAGCTCATGAAGCTGGTTGGAATGTAATATATTTTATGTATAATTTCCGTAATTAAATTGTCCCCGAGCACGAGCACTTGCTCATTCGGGTGCCAATACTGTGTATACCATTTATTTGTGAATACAATTTATTCTTATTAAAAAAATCACACCAATAGATACATATACCAGTATATCCTCAGAAATAAATGTTGAAGAATGTTCACGATAAAAAATGGGAACATATCAGATACGTAGTGCATTCTCACACAGCTTTGTTCACACTAAAACATTTTATATTCTCTGTTGATATCCGTGTAGGTAGTCATGTACCACTATCTTGCCAAACACATCGCGAAGAAAGGTACACATTAATAAATAAGGTGAATTCGGGTCATTTTATCTCATAAATTGTTGTGTTCCCCTCAGGGGTCCTCATCTAGGGGATATGTGGATGGCGACCACAAGGTGCCCAAGCTGTGCAAAACATTTCTTCCACTTACTTGTGTTTTGCACTCTTTTAACTTTACTATCTAACCTCTCTTGGTTAACTCTTGTTTTTTTGACGCCAATGCTATTAGGGCATCCGAGGGCTAGGGAGTCTTTCCTTTCTTCCATTTCTTCTTTCCTTTATTTTCTTTTCTTCTCCAGAAAAGCCTGACCAGTGGCTATAAGATGGCAGCCCATCACTGATCTTACCTTCCTTTGGCCAGCAACCAATCGAAGGGACTATTATTATGCTTTCAAGTCTTATACGAGAATTTCCCTCAAACGCTGGAGGGAAAATTTTCTATAGGATCGTAACAGGCCTTGGCCTAATACTTGGAAGGAAGAAGAAGAAGAAGAAGAAATTGTTGTGTTTTATTTGAACATGTTTCGATATGCCATGCATATCATTGTCAGTTTTTCAAGATTGTTGAAATTATGTTGTCGGACCTAGATATCGAGTACCACTCTATATTTTGGCTGACTGAAGAACTTGAAAATCAATTTTTCCCCCATGGAATTTTAAAATTAATTATCCTATTTTTGTTCTTCTGGATATACAGTGTGTCCACAAAGTCCTGCTATCAAAACAATGTAACGTAGCTCGTAAACTATTAGAGATAGAGACATGCGTTTTTTTGCAATGTATTCTACGTCTCTCAAAGTTTTGTTTACATTTGCTGCAGATTGTGATTTAAACGAAAATGACGACACCACAGGAAAATACCCAATGTATGTGGTGGTATGCTCAGTCTGGTAAATAACAAGTACCCGAATGTCATGGCGGTTAACATGTCCAGACACAAAGAAATTCGCTCCATCAGAGAAAATCTCCATCTGCAGGTACGCATTATTTTCGTCAATTGCGTTCAGCATGGGATTAGCAAATTCCGCACGCCGAGGGAAGTCAGTTGGCAGCAATGCTTGCGTAATTTTCAACCGTTTATGAAGGACTTTATGAATGCTTGATTTTCGTAAATGCAGTTCCCGCGAAGCATGACGAACCGATATTTGAGGTCTGAGTTGAAATGCAAGTTGTCCATTGTCGATAGTTTCTTGATTCACACCTGGCCGTCCATTCCGAGGCAAGTCAATTACACTGCCAACCGCTAGAAATTTCTCGGTCCATCTAATTATGGATGATTTTTATGGAGGATTTCTTCCATATTGCCGGCGGAAATTTTGCTGAACAGTTACTGATAAAATTTACCAGACTCAGCATACCACCATACACATTGGGCCTTTTCCTGTGGTGTCGTCATTGTCGCTTAAATCACAATCTGCAACAAATGTAAACAAAACTTTGAGAGATGTAAAATATGTTGCAAAAAACCGCATGTCTCTACCTCAAATAGTTTACGAGCTAAGTTACATTGTTTTTGGTAGCAGGACTTTGTGGACACCTGTAGATCTTCTCCCAAACGGTGAGTTATTTTGTATTTTTCTACTGTTTTAATTATTTTGAGTTTACATCGATTTTATGCTTTTTTTCCCGGGAAAAATACTTGATTTGCAAGTTCTTCGGCCAGTCAAAAGATGGAGTGGGAGTCTATATCCAGGACCGACAACATCAAATTCAAGAGTCTGGAAAAGCTGATGATGGTATGCATAGGATATCGAAACATGTTAAAAAAGAACATAATTTATGAGGTAAGATGATTCCGGACTCACCATATTTATTAAGAAGATCCTCATAACGTTATTTCCTATTGTCTTCTTCTTCTTCTTCACGGTTTAGGCTTATTTACTAGTCTGTTCCGACTCCAAATTGCTGCTCTTTCCATCTTTTCCTTGGTCTTCCCAAACTTCTTCTTCCTCGTGGTGAATAGTTGTATGCTGCTTTTGGTATTCTATTCTCAGTCATCCTTGCCAAGTGTTCTTTCCAGTTTATTCTGTATTTCTCTATTGTTGGGTTTAATTCCTCTATTTTTAGTTGTTTTATTTCTGTGTTATTTTTTTGTCTGTTCTTTGATATCCTGCTATTGGTCTGAGGAATCTCATTTCAGCAGCTTGATTTCTGGCTGATTGTTGTGTTGTCACTGTCCATGTTTCGGATCCATAAGTAATAACAGGCACTGCCATTGTCTTGTAGAATTTCATTATAGAGTCTTTCCTGGCTTTATTTTTCAAAGTTCTTTTTAGTGCACCTGTTATATAATTAAACTTATTTATTTTGTTATTTTTATCTGTTTCTGCTGTGTATGATATTTCGCAACCTAGGAAGTTATATGTTACTAATTGTTCTATTTGTTTATTTTCTAATATTATCCTTTGTCCGAACTGGATGAGCACCCTTGAAGGCCATTGTTTATTTTTTTATTTTTTGTGAGGATATTTCCTTATTTCCTATTGTAATTTATTAATAAAGATACACATATAAAATCTCTCGCCTTAAGAATCTTCCCTTTCATTGTCTTAAAGTGTTCCAGAACTTTCTGGAAATTTGTTGGAACATTTAATTCCGTGAGTGTAAAAATGAAGACATACTTTACCTATGAATGTCCAAACTGAATGAAGAATGTGCTTACCTGAAACAGAAAGAAAAGTCGTTAGTTACAGTTCTCCCGTGTCCATTAGTTAATTGCAATCTTAAATTCCAAACTTCCCCTCCGCGCCTCACGGGTTTTCTCTTCAACCATATTTTATCTTACAGAAGCGCCGAGCAATCTGTTCAATGTTTCTTTTTCATTCCGCAATATACAGAAATGTGAACTTTTTTTATCAACATTTGTAACCAGTGCTCAAAATGGAAATCTAGAATTATATTTTATTACTATATTTTCAGAAGATAAAATTAGGTTATACCGTCCTAATTGACAATTTTATTTCTCAGCTGTCCACCGCTGCGCTGTGATCTCGAGGTTGCATGCTGCTTTGTCACGCAGAGGGCCCGGGTTCGATTCCCGGTCGGGGCAGACTTCTGGGTGAGGTTTTTTTCGGGGTTTTTCCTCACCTGTAAGACAAATGTCACGAAGCTTAGTGCTCAACGGTTCCCATCATCATCATCATCCTTTACCGGTGTGGAAATGAACGGGAAGCTATCACACCTATAATTCCCTAGTAAAGCTGCAAAGCATAGCATGAAAATGTTATGATTGCAGTGAAAGACCTCCCTCGTGCAGAATTATGATCGATGGATTGTTGGATATTTCAGCAATTAGCACTCAACAACAGAAATTACTGGGTCTGTTCCTGATAAGTGACCTAAACTCGGTCATAAAAGTATTATGAATTGGTCCACCGCTGTGATCTCGAGGTAGAGTGCTGCCTTGTCACGCAGCGAGACCGGGTTCAATCATCGGTCGGGACAAATTTCCTGGGTGAGGTTTTATTTTTGGAGTTTTGCATCGCCTGTAAGACAAATATCAGGAAACTTTAAGGCCCAAACGGTCCCCGAACATCATATGATCATCATTATTATATTTATTTATTCATTTGATTTATTTATTTAACTGATGGAGTTAAGACCATAAGGTCTTCTCTTCCACTTCACCAGGGTTAAATTATACATACAATAAGAATGATTGATACATAATAGATATAGACTACACAATATAAAGTTGACAAGGGTAAGAAAGAAACAAAATAATAATAATAATAATAATAATAACAAACATAACCTATAATTAGATTAAGTAATTGGCTTGGTAAAGGAAGTTTAAAATATAAAGGAATCATAAAAGTATACATGGAACACGGTTATATATTATATTATCTAAGGAGATATGAAGTGAGTTTCTTTTTAAAATGTTTTTGAGTCGGGCAGTCCTTGATATACGAGGGGAGGGAATTCCAGAGTCGTGTGGCTGAAACATGGAAGGATGAGGAATAATTAAATTAGATGTTCGATGTAGAGGAATAGCTGAAGTTAAATTTTCTTTCGATCGCGTGTTTAAGTTATGGTGGGAGGATCAAGAATTAAAGCTAGTAGAAATATAAGGGGGTGAAGAGGTGGACAAAGTGTTGTATAAGAAGCAGAGGCAATGTATCTTTGGCCTGTCTTCCAATTGGGGCCAAGACAACATTTCAAGTACTCGAGTTATGTGGTCTGATTTACGGAGGTTGAATATATAGGCCTATCGTGCACAAGCATTATGAACTCATTATAGTCTTTGTTCGAATGTAATATTCATGTCAGTTCACCTTATTAGAAAATATTTAGGATTAAGGCATCTCCTGGCGCATCATCATAATCCATTATATCATTGGGGCAGTGAAACTCAGCCTTCCAGGTGCCCCAACCTCACAAGTGGGTTACAATACGCCAATGCCAGGAAGTGCCTAAATGACATACTGATTGTAACGGATAAAACAACTATTACGAATTGCGCTTTGGATAGGAATTAAAAATGCGATTCTATAAATTAATTGAATATAAATTTCGGTATAAATTCATAAATCATTTTCAATCCTTTAAATCTAATATATAAAAACCTTTTTTTATTTTGTTTGTTCGTATTTTATGCGCGGCCATACCGTTGATCCGATTGTGATGCTTTTTTTTTGCAAAATGTTCAGGAGATTTCCGGGATGAACATAGGCTATAAAAGAGTTGAGATTCTCAACTCCTACACCCTTAAAAACACCCTTGTATTGAAACACGTGAAACAAATCACTTTTTTTTTTTCCTTTAAATGGCTTACGCTTCCTAAACCATAACAGACACAAAATTAATGTACACAGAATTTAATATCTCAAAAAAAGTCCGCGACAGCATATGTTTATCTTTCACAGATAATACACAATAGTCATTTTGTCTTTCATTGATGCCAAGGAGATCGGGATAAGTAGATTCCCGGGCAAGCATGTGCTGCGAAACCATTCATCCGATTGTCATGGGGCTTTTTGCAAAATGTTCAGGATTTTCCCGGGAAGGTTATATATAGGTTATAAGAGAGTTTTAATAATCAAGCCCTTCACCCTTATAAATTACCCTTTGTAGTAAAACATGTAAACGAATGTTTTGTACGCTTAAGTGACTTACTCTTCCTAAACTATAACAAATATACAAAATTATTGTATGCAGAATTGAATATCTCAAAAACCCTATAGAAAAGACCGCGATAGCATATATTTATCTTTTAAGGATAACTCACAACAATCTGTTTTTCTTTGATGCCAAGAAGATCGGGATAAGTACATTCCCGGGCAAGCATAGCAGCGCATGGCGGGTATTCTTTTATGGATAACTCAAAATAACGAATTTTGTCTTTTAGCTCATTATGCCAAGTACATCGGGAAGCGTTAGATTCCCGGGCAATGCCGAGTAATCAGCACGGGTATCTAAAAATAATAACGATATAAATTTATATATTTTTTTCCTTTTACTTATTCAACTAAATGCAAAAACACATTATCATTTATTTAGGTGTAGCAGCGCACGCCGGATATTAGCTAGTATAAATATATAATATTATTTAGTGTTACATCGGTTTCATTATTGTCAATAAATAAACAATAATATGTTCTGTATGTAATCTATTATATCTAGGATGCAATATCTCATATGAAGAAGAAAAGGATGTAAATGCAAAAATATCTAAATTTTTAAGAATTTTAGGGTTAATAAATTCTATCTTCAAGCCACAGTTAGTCCAAAAGCATTCAAGACTGAAAGTGTATAAAACACTGGCTCTTCCAACTCTTTTGTATGGTAGCGAAGTATGGACGTTGAAACAGAAGGATATACAGAGACTTAGATCTGCTGAAATGAGATATCTTCGGAGGACTGCAGGATACACACTACTAGATCACAAAAAAAATGAAGACATCTTAGAAGAATTACACATGGAATCTTTAGAAAACAAAATTTCTGATTATAAGTCAAGATGGATGCAACATGTTCATCGAATGGAAGATCACAGAATACCCAAACAAATGTTAAGATATCAACCTGCAGGAAGAAGAAGACCAGGACGTCCACTCAAAAGACTTCTGGATGGTGTTTCTCTTGAGGCCGAAACAGGTCAACAAATGGCCTAAATTCGTGAATGTACTATGATGATGATGATGATGATGTAATCTATTCAACTACTGATGCAAAATGACATAATTAAGTATGGCCTCTATGTATATCTCTTGTGGAATGTTGAGATATTAAGACCATTTCAAGATAAAATACCGAATATAAATAATACACTTATAATGCATGAGATATATTTCAAAATAAGTAATTCTTTTAATAGATCAGGATAGGCATGTATTGACAGATTACACTGGTCGACAAGGTTTTCTTCACAAGAAATCTGATTAGTGAATCTAGTGCATTTTTTCATACTGAATTCAGATATGTAGTCAGAATTTTTCCATCAGGCACAGTTTTTTTTGTGACAGCTACTTTTTTAAAACTGATTTTAGCATTTTCTTTGACCTGTCATAGGAACCTTTACCTCATATGAAGAGTTCCCTGTACCAGTATATGCAGATATGACCTTAACTCATAACTCTGATACTGACCTAGCTCAAACTGAAATTTATTCAGATGGAAATAAAAATGATCTTACATAAAATATGCCCGAAAATCACTTACCACTTTCTAGGTAAGTCAGAATGAGTTAGAGTTAGATGGAGTTTTTTTAAAAATTATAAAAAAATGTAAATGGATATCACAGAAAACTCTTGCCTGATAGGAAAAAACTGAAATGCTCTTTAAATTCAGGATGAAAAATACTTTTAAAATCTCATATTTTTATTCTCGTGAAAGAAAAAAAAAGTTTATTTTTGTCAACCAGTGTTATTTTCGCTCGGTTATGAACATCCCGATTTGATAGTGCCAGTGTTAAAAAAAATATCGATAATAACAGTGGATATGAACCTATTTTGACGTTGGTGCCTATTCGTGTTACAAGATTGCAAGTCCATCAGGTAGGCACTTAACAAACTAAGCGAATTTCTCTCAAATCGAATTTATGGACCGATTTTTCTGATTTACGGAATGTATAATTCTTTAGCAAACCCTTATTGGTGAAACACTCATTTATTGTACCAAATATTTAAATGGGTCGGACCGTACTGAAAACAGAACAATTTTTAAATCGGGTTTCAGGTAAACCACAACTTTTAATAGTCGGATATCACTGATTTCCATCGTTTTATTTGAATATTATATAATGAGTTTTGTTGAAAAAATCGAAAATCACGGCCAACAGAGCGATTTATAAATTTTCGTTTCAGATGAACTCCTAATCCTAATGGTCCGGATTTTCTGGTTAACAAAACTCGATCTTATTTACTAGAGTGATTTTTTAAATTTTCGTTTTTCAGTGAAATTCTACTCATAATTATACGATTTTGCTGTTTAAGGAACTCGTTCTTACTTTTTACAATAGGCATCATGAAGGACAATATCAATTGATGAATTTGCAAGGGCACCACCTGTTAGTCCCCCAATAGTGAATAAAAATACAAATCCTAGTGATCATAAACACAGGGGCACTATAAGTTACATTGATTTATAAGTTATTTGGTGAATTTAGTACTAAACATATTAAGAACGCTAGAACATTAACCGACCCATACAATTTTTATGAATGCAATTTTCGGTGCCTTCTAGGTAACAATAATAATAATAATATTAATAATAATAATCATCATCATAATCATCCGGTATCATGGCAGCTGCCGCCATCTTCCGGAAACCAAACGCCATTCCTCTCTGTCCATCCATTGATCTTCCTCCAATCCTCTGATATCCATAGCTGCTTGTACCCTTCTATCCAAGTTTTCTTCGGTCTTCCTCTCTTCCTCCTTTCCATTGGGATCCATTCCATAACAATTTTAGGCAATCTTTGCTCTGGCATTCTTTTGACATGGCCATACCACTGTAATCTTTTTAGTAATAATAATAATAATAATAATAATAATAATAATAATAATAATAATAATAATAATAATAATAATAATAATAATAATAATAATAATAATAATAATAATAATAATAATAATAATAATAATAATAATAATAATAATAATAATAATAATAATAATAATAGTAATAATAATAATAATAACAATAAGAATAATTTATTTATTCTAGCAGAGTTAAGGCCATAAGGCCTTCTCTTCCGCTCAATCGGCACAAATTACAAGTACATATTTCACAATATAGATTATATAAGGCTATTCATAACGAAGGACCAGACTTCAAACATTTATTTCTTCCAAACTACACAAAATAGAAACGCAATTCCAATGTTCGTAGAAAGAGAAAAGTTTGAAGTTCCAATCAAGGCCGCATTAGCGCTGTTGCTTGAAGTTGCGATCAAGATCGCATTGACGTTATTGGATTGGAAGGGGAGGAGCAGAAGATCAATTTCATCGCCGGTGGCCTACCTGGTCACCAGGCCTAACCTCGTGTGATTTTTATCTGCGGGGTTACGTAAAAAACCGTGTTTTTATCCCCCCTATGCTTGACACTCTTGAAAATCTGCGACATCGAATTGTTATTCGAAGCTTGTTGAAGCTGTGATTTTGATAACTAAAGACCAACTGATTCGTGTGTGGCAAGAAATGAGCCCCCGTTTGGATATTTGACATGTAACACATGGTGCTCATGTTGAAAGCATAAAATAGTGAAAGTTGAACTTTCCTCTTTCCAGAAACGTTGGGATTGTGTTTCTATTTTTTTGTAATTTGGAAGAAATAAATGTTTGAAGTCCGTTCCTTCTTTCTGAATAGCCCTGTATATACACTACACTAATTATAACAATTATAACAAATATGTTAAATGTTGCAATGGAAATTTCATGTACAAACAACATTTTATACGATGATGATAATAATAATAATAATAATAATAATAATAATAATAATAATAATAATAATAATAATATAACAATAATAATAGTAATAGTGAATTCAAATACCTAGAAACAATAATTACAAATAGGATTGAGATGCATATAGAAATTAAACATAGGCTCAATTCTGAAAATGCGTGCTATTATGCATTGCAGAGACTCTTGATGTCCCAACTCCTTTCAAAAAACGTTAAACTGAAAATATATAAAACTATTATTCTACCAGTTATATTATATGGATGCGAAACATGGACTCTTACTTTAAGGAAGGAAATGAGATTACGAATTTTTGAGAATAAAGTTCTTAGGAAAATTTTTGGACCAAAGAGAGATGAACAGACAGGTGAAAGGAGAAGACTACATAACAATGAACTACATGGTCTTTATACGAGGAAGCCAGATATAATAAGAACAGTTAAGTCTCGCAGACTGCGATGGGCAGGACATGTTGCGCGTATGGGGAATGAAAGACGTGCATGGAAGCTTCTTGTAGGAAAGGCAGAGGGAAAACGCCCAGTTGGTAGACCAAGAATGAGGTGGGAGAACTTTAACTATGATTTGAGGGAAGTAAATTATACAGGGAATGATTGGAATGCATTAGTTCAGGATAGGGATGTATGGAGAGCTTATGTCCGCGCGGCCATGAACCTACGGGTTCGATAGTGCCAGTGAGTTAGTTAATAATAATAATAATAATAATAATAATAGTATAAATATGATAAATTATACGAGGAACACAATTTAATATAGGCCTATGAGGCACTCAGAATACAAGTGGTGTAAGTCCAAAAAAAAAATAGATTAGAGTCGTGTTATGCCCTCCAGTATAGTTTTTTTTTCAGAAGTCTAGTGAATGAAGTCAAGTTGAGTTGTACGTATTCAGCTGGCAGCACTTTACATGACCACTGAATCAGAAAACAAGAGAATCAAGTCCACACTCTTTGTTCTTTATGTCCTATTACACGAACGCATAATTACTATGGATAAAAAATATATTTCAGAAGAAAATTAAGGTAAAATAACATGTTTGCAACTTTGGAGTGCATTCATTCAATGGAAATAATGGTTTTATGTATACTTGGAATGCAACTGAAGGGGAAGAGATCACAGGATCTTTCATCTTGCCTAGTGAAACATCTAAAAGAACATGCAAAACATTGTAAACGTGTGATCTTGTATTCCGTCAGCTGCACTGGACAGAATCGGAATATAAAAATAGCACTTGCATTGAAGAATCTACTATAAACCCCTGATATGGACATTGAAATTATGCACCATACATTTTAGTGTTAGGATATTCAAACCTGCCTAATGACACAGATTTTGACTTGATAGAAGCAAAGATTAAGAAAGTTACACATATTTATTCATAAGACATTGTGAAGGAAATTTTGAGGAAGTGGCTGAATTCAAATACCTAGGAACAATGGAATGAGATGCACAAAGAAATTAAACATAGGCTCAATTCTGGAAATGCGTGCTATTACGCATTACAGAGACTCTTGATGTCCCAACTCCTTTCAAAAAACGTTAAACTGAAAATATATAAAACTATTATTCTACCAGTTATATTATATGGGTGTGAAACATGGACTCTTACTTTAAGGGAGGAAAAGGAGATTACAAGTATTTGAGAATAAAGAACTTAGGAAGGTTTTTGGACCAAAGAGAGATGAACAGTCAGGTGAATGGAGAAGACTTCATAACAATGAACTACATGGTCTGTATAGGAAGTCAGATATAATAACAACAGTTAAGTCTCGTACACTGCGATGGGCAGGACATGTTGCGCGTATGGGAAATGAAAGACGTGCATGGAAGCTTCTTGTAGGAAAGCCAGAGGGAAAACGCCCAGTTGGTAGACCAAGAATGAGGTGGGAGAATAACATAAACTATGACTTGAGGGAAGTAGATTATACAGGGAATGATTGGAAGGCATTAGCTCAGGATATGGATGTATGGAGAGCTTATGTCCGCGCGGCCATGAACCTGCGGGTTCGATAGTGCCAGTGGGTAAGTGAAGGCTGAGTCGACCCCAGGGCCATAGTGCCGCCAGAGGGTTTGGGTCAGTTAAAAAATCCTGACCCCAACGGGACTTGAACACTCGACCCTCCGGCTTGTAGCTCAGTGCCTTAACCACTACGCTACGGCGTGTCCCCATCTTCTATCTTACTTTTGTATAATTAAAATCAAGAGATGGTTGTATAAATTTGCTTTATTAATAAAACCGACACAATTATCTGAAAGAACTGAGGATGTAAAGTTGATTTACAGCCTGAAAAAAATTGAAATTCTTGGGGAGAGGGTTAACTCTATAATTAAAAAAGCATGATACATGTATCACGAAATGTAATAATTAATAGGTCATTGCATAATTTTGACTTTCATTTTCATAATGTGTGTGCGTGTGTTAATGCTTGCACGGGAGGTTGATAATAAGATTGTGATCTTAGAAACAAATGCCAAAATCTGTCAAAGTCACATTATTTGGTCTTACGTGTCACTATTTATTTCCTGGTAAAAGCGATAATAATGTCACACCAACCGTCAATTAAGCTCCATTATAATCAACAATAATATAAAGAACGGTCTACATCATCTGCCTTTCAAGTATTAGGCCCAGTGGCCATCTCCGAAAAGGTCGACCCACAGGTCTTCTGCCTCGAGGAATGTAGTGAAGAATTTCTTTTGGTATTCTGTGACGATCCATGCGCTGAATATGGGCTAGCCAATTGTTTCTATATTCTTGGAGGTATTCAGATATAGGTACGATGTTAACTCTCTGGCTATTGTTGAATTTCTTTGGTGGTCTAGAAGGCTATAACCTGCAGTTCGTCGCAGAAATTTCATCTCCGTGGCTGTAATATGACGATCATCCTGAGTTCTGATGGTCCAAGCTTCACTGCCATAACAGATTATGGGTCTAGCGAGAATTTTACAGATTTTCATTATTGTGTGTCTCTGCACTTTTGATGGTTTAAAAACTTGGTTGATAATTCTTAAAGCTTTATTATAGTTTTGTATTTTAAAGGATATATCACATTCCTAATTATAAGTTAGATTATATCCTAAGTATTTAAATGAATTAACTTGATCTAATATTGAATTCTGAATACAAATTTTACTTCTTACTGGGAATTTCCCTTGAAAGGCCATAACTTTAGATTTTGTTGTTGATATTTCCATGTTAAATCGTTGGGCTATTATATTAAGATGATGAGTGGAATATTGTAATTCATCTTCATTATTGCCGAAAAGAGCCTGATCATCTGCATATAAGAGTGTGTCTAAAATTGTGTGTCTTGAGAGAGGAATATTACCATGAACTGTCAATCTCCATTGTCTGATGATAGCATTAATGTATACATTAAATAGAAGTGGTGATAGAGGGATAGAGGGATAGTCTACATTTCAGATATAAATTCACGAACAACTTCGGAGCGAATGAATTTAGGCCCATATCCTATATCTTAAAACAATTATGCCCACGACTTGCATTTTAGTATTAGATTAGCCTCATAGTCTTGTGATCAGAGCTTCTGGTTACAGTTCGTAAGTTCCTGGGTTCAATTTCTGGTCAGACCACAGACATTGTTTTTTAAAGGGAACTATTCCTGTTGGAATAAAAACAGCTAAGTTTCATAAACACGAGTAAATGGACACGGCTAGGCCTATGCGTAATAATATACTATTAATACACAAATTATTTTTTCCAGACTTGTGTGTTCACCACAGTATATATATATATACATATATTCATCCATAGTACTTCTGCCCCCAGGCAGGTCCTTCACTGCAATCACAGCATTTTCATGCTATGTTTGCAGCTTTACTAGGGAATTGTAGGTGGTAGCTTCCCGTTGCTTTCCACACCGGTGAAGGTTGATGATGATGATGATAATGATAAGGATGATGATGATGGCCATATGATTTCGGGGACCGTTTGTGCCTTAAAGTTTTCCTCACTTTCTTACAGGTGAGGAAAAACCCCGATGAACACCTCACCCAGAAAAACTGCCCCGACAGGGATCGAACCCGGGCCCGCTGCCTGACAAGGCAGCACGCTACCTCGAGAATACAGCGGTGGACATTATATATATATATATATATATAGTAGTAGTAGGACTTTATTAGACAAAAAGTAAGATATTTACAATATTATTTACAAATATGGGTCGCACGGGCAGTAAGCCGTACGTGCTGTTGACAGTCTGGTTATATATATATGCATACTAGCTATTATCCTTCTGCTATGCCTAAAGAAATTACGTGTGTTTCTATGTTTAGTTAAATGAGTAAAAAGAATAAAATATAAATTTATGTCGTATTATTTTTAGATACGCCGTGCTGATTACCCGGCGTTGCCCAGGAATCTACTTATCCCGATCGTCTTGGCATAAATGAGCTGAAAGACAAAAATAGTTATTGCGAGTTATCCGTAAAAGAATACCCGCCGTGCGCTGCCAGATAGATAGATAGATAGATGGATGAAAAGCTCGGCGGCCATCACTTAAGTGTTGGCGGTGAGCGATCCATTTTGGTGCTGCTTAATAGTTAGAATCCCGGCTTCCTGTAAAATACATCAGCCCCGGTTTAAATTTTGAATTCAAATTTGAAGTTAATTAGCAGACTGAAGTCGGAAGCGGACCTTTTGGGGTTCTATTCCAGCATTTGCTCTTTGGATTGAGGGAAACCGCTTAAAACCTCAATCGGAATAGTCGATCAGCGGAATCTTGCTAAGTTTGGCTTTTGGTTGACTACATTGGGAGGGCCAAAACCGGAATCAGACTTCCCTTTATTTAAATATAATATGTGTACATTTCAGATTATTACAATTATTCATATAATTATGGTAACATGTGCATTTTTTAAAAAAGATTACACTTCAGTGTGCTGCTACGCTTACAAGGGAATCTAGTCATTCCAATCTTCTTGGCTTCAATCAGCTGAAAGATCATCATCATCATCATCCATGCAAGTATTAGGCCGTGTCCTGTTACGGTCTCAAAGAGGAATTTTCCATCCAGCGTTTTTTGGACGTCCCAGCGATCGTTTGCCTTGGGGGCAGTAGCAAAGTATGACTTTTGGAATTCTATGAGATGGCATTCGTTGAAGACGGGCTTTCCAGTTGTTCTGGTAGTTTTGTATATGGTGAAGAATGGGTTCTACATCCAACACTTCCATAATTTCCTCATTTCTTTCATGGTCCCACTTTGTGTAGCCTGCTGTACGGCGCATAAATGGCATCTCATTTGCTGTTATTCGGCTTTCGTCTCTTCTTCGTATTATCCAAGCTTCACTACCATATCTTAATACTGGTCTTACGAGAACCTTATAAAGCTGTAATCTTGTGTTCTTCTGTACTAAAGATGGTTTAATTATACTGTTAATTATCCCCGTTGTGTTTGTAAAATTTGCGATTTTCTTTGATATAT
Source organism: Diploptera punctata (assembly GCA_030220185.1). Lineage (NCBI taxonomy): Eukaryota > Metazoa > Arthropoda > Insecta > Blattodea > Blaberidae > Diploptera > Diploptera punctata. Next base: position 2,014,526 of record JASPKZ010001586.1, on the reverse strand, counting down.
CAGCTTCATCTTGAAAAGCTGAAAGATTAAAATGGTTATTACGAGTTATCAGGCTAACAAAGCAGCGTGAATGGTTGGTCATATGAATGTTATCATATGAAAAAAAAACAAGTACTTTAATAAATATACTAAAAACATGGATATATAAAGCAGTGATACGCCAATATTGATCTATGCCTCCGAAACAAGAGTATATTGTTAAAACAAAACAAACTTTAGAAACAAATGGAATTAACATTCTGAGGAAGATTGTACATAAATCAAGGAAAGATCAAATTATAAGTGAACAAATAAGACGGCAGCTGAATATTTAGGTAATATGCGAATGGATGAAAAAAAAAATATTTGAATGGAATTAATATATATCCCGCATGACACCAGATAGAATTGTACTCACAGCAAGAGATAAGTTGCCAGAGGATGAGATAAGGACACCTAGAATACAAAAAAACAGATGGAGGGACTCTTAATTCTGGACCTAAAACACATAATAATAATAATAATAATAATAATAATAATAAATAATAATAATAATATAATAATAATAATAATAATAATAATAATAATAATAATAATAATAATAATAATAATAATAATAATAATAATAATAATAATAATAATAATAATAATAATAATAATAATAATAATAATAATAATAATAATAATAACAATAATAATAATAATAATAATAATATCTGAGAAGAATGGCAAGAAATAGACTTCCAAAATTGGCATTCCAATATACCCCAACTGGACATAGGGACCAAGGAAGACCAAAACATCGGTGGAAAGATCAAGACCATCTTCGCTAGGTTTACCGTACAGGCCACATGGCCTAAAACGAATTTGTTCATGAATAATAATAATAATAATAATAATAATAATAATAATAATAATAATAATAATAATAATAATAATAATAATAATAATAATAATAATAATAATAATAATAATAATAATAACAATAACAATAATAATAATTTTATTTACTTATATACAGATTTTTAATGTTTGCATATCTTTCTGTGCCTAAAGTTTTATTTTCTTTCTCCACTCGTCTCTATCCATCCACTCCATGCACTCCAGTCCTCTTATTCTCATTCCAGTTCTTATTTCTTGCATCCACGAGTTTCGAGGGCTTCCTTTACTTCTTCTTCCAGGTGGACATCATTCCAATGTTTTTCTGGGTAACCTTTCTTCTTATGTTCGTCGTACATGCCCATACCAATTTAATTGCTTTTATCTTATACAATCTACTATTGGATAATAATAATAATAATAATAATAATAATAATAATAATAATAATGATATAGATAGATAGATATATATCATCGGTTTATTTAATAATGTCTGTGACATCATCCGATTCCCAATAGCCAATTTTGTCGGTCCATCCAATCTCCTCGTTCTAGATGTTTCTCCTTCATGTATAAATATATTCCCTGACTCCAGGAGGTTTTAGGTCTTCCTCTGCTTCGTCTTCCCTCAGGTTTCCATTCCAAAACAGATTTTGGTAGTCGATCCTCTTCCATTCGCTTGGACATGTCCGTACCATCTTAATTGCTGAGTTTTAATATAATCTAAAATAGTGTCTTCAACCTTCATTTTCTCCCTTATAACTGAGTTCCTAATTGTTCCTCTTCTTGAAATTCTTGCGGCCCTTAGTATAAAATCCATTTCCGTTGCCAAAATATAATTATTTGATTTTATTATTAATGGCCAAAGTTCTGCTCCATAAGTAATGGTGCTTTTAACAATTGTATGATATATATTATTTTTATTACTTATATTTTTATCCCACAATATTCCATTGAGGCAAGCAATTGCAAATTTTCCTTTATTATTTCTATTTATTATTTGCTCTTCATAACTTCCATTTTTATTTATTTTAATTCTTAAATATAATAATAATAACATAATAATAATAATAATAATAATAATAATAATAATAATAATAATAATAATAATAATAATAATAATAATAATAATAATAATAATAATAATAATAATAATAATAATAATAATAATAAATAAATAAATAAATCTGAGATAAAAGGTAACGTTTATTATCAAGAATTATGCCAAAAAAGAACAATGTTATATTCTAGACGTGAAAACCCCTATACCTAGCTACTAAATTTAAATAATTTACATCATGTTTCATATGTTGGTAATTAAAATATTTCAGAGGATTTCGAGCTGATAAGTTGGATTAATTTGTACAACACGTATCGTGACGTAATGTAATTCAGGGATGAAAGTAAGATATCTTTATAACGATATTTAATGAGAAGATAATTTGATACGTCACGAAAATCTGCAGCCGTCACTCCATAAGCAGGCATCAGTTTAATTTCCGTTAAACTCATTATTTTCCTGTTTGATTTTAATTATTTTGATATCCCAGCGTTATAACATCGCACTGTAACTAATTTCCAGCGGAGATTTATCACAGATAAGCCTATGCATACATTCTATACAAAATGGAAATGAACTATGTAAACTTTTATCGAGTTTGTACGGAGATGACTACTGTTTTAGCGAATTCGGAACGAATGAACCTTTACAGCACTTTTGAAATTCATAAAAATATCCGAGGGCTAGGGAGTCCTTCCTTTCTTCCATTTCTCCTTTCCTTTATTTTCTTTTCTTCTCCAGAAAAGCCTGACCAGAGGCTATAAGATGGCAGCCCCATCACTGGTCTTGCCTTCCTTTGGCCAGCAACCAATCGAAGGGACTATTATTATGCTTTCAAGTCTTATACGAGAATTTCCCATAAGGAAAATTTTCTATAGGATCGTAACAGGCCTTGGCCTAATACTTGGAAGGAAGAAGAAGAAGAAGAAGAAGAAGAAATATTAATAATGAAGAAACACACAAATGAGGGAAATTTTGAGGAAGTGGCTGAATTCAAATACCTAGGAACAACAGTCACAAATACGAATGAGATGCACAAAGAAATTAAACATAGGCTCAATTCTGCAAATGCGTGCTATTATGCATTGCAGAGACTCTTGATGTCCCAACTCCTTTCAAAAAACGTTAAACTGAAAATATATAAAACTATTATTCTACCAGTTATATTATATGGGTACGAAACATGGACTCTTACTTTAAGGGAGGAAAGGAGATTACAAGTATTTGTGAATAAAGTACTTAGGAGAATTTTTGGACCAAAGAGAGATGAACAGACAGGTGAATGGAGAAGACTACATAACAATGAACTACATGGTCTTTATAGGAAGCCAGATATAATAAGAACAGTCCCAAGTCTCGTAGACTGCAATGGGCAGGACATGTTGCACGTGTGGGGAATGAAAGACTTGCATGGAAGCTTCTTGTAGGAAAGCCAGAGGGAAAACGCCCAGTTGGTAGACCAAGAATGAGGTGGGAGAACGACATTAACTATGATTTGAGGGAAGTAGATTATACAGGGAATGATTGGAAAGCATTAGCTCAGGATAGGGATGTATGGAGAGCGTATATCCGTGCGGCCATGAACCTACGGGTTCGATAGTGCCAGTGAGTAAGTAAGTAAGTAATGAAGAAACACATAATAAAAACGGGTCATCAGTTCGAAAAAAATCGATAACTCTATGTCAGTACTACACAGAGAGTATAATAACAACAGGATCAGCATCCTTGAAGATATAGAGATTCTAAAAGAAGCAAAGAGTACAGACCTACTCAATGAGAACACACCCACAGACATAAATTCGTTATACAACCTATACAACACCATCAGTACCAGTTAAAATGCAGAAGATGAAACATTGTTTTTGAAAGGCCTCCATATTGGAATAACTTGATGAAGTTTAATAATTTAGTTGAGGACGACTGACTTACCAGGTACCAATTTTATAATTAATATCCTATTGAGATTGTTCTCAAGAAAAAATATATTGAATAATTTTACACCAACTTCATGGATTCTACTTACAAGAGAACTGTCAACCTACCTTCCTTGACATTTCTTTCAGAGAAGCGTTGTGATATTCCAAGGCCGTGTCCAAAAACTTATGTGCTGTTTTTAACTGCAAGACATTAAAATCCAGCGCTGGATTTCCCAATTAAACTATAGGGAAACCATACAACTCTTAATTTGGTGATATGGATAATCCTGATAACCTGCCCGCAAGCTGTGTTCCATCTCAATGGATTGTCATTACTGGAAACTGACCTCAGACATATATCTTTATTAAAATATATATGCAGTCAATATGCCCATTTCACCAATTAATGTTTTAAAATGGTCAACAAGTTTCTACAGCCAAGCTGTCATTCTCAAGACCAGATATTGACTGAAGACAAAATTGATAATAAATAAATAAACAAATTCAGTTAAAAACAAACTACGTCACATGACGCAATCATTCATAAGTAAACAATAAAACATAATAAAACTAATCCTCTTTTGTTTCAATTAAAGAAAAGAGGGCGCTGTACGGAATAGGGCCCTTGTCTTTATTCATGATTTTATCCTTATTTTTATAAATTTCCAAACTTTCAAGGACGTCAAGGAATTTATAAAAATAAGGATAAAATCACGTAGTTTGTTTTTAACTGAATTTGTTTATTTATTTATTATCAATTTTGTCTTCAGTCAATATCTGGTCTTGAGAATGACAGCTTGGCTGTAGAAACTTGTTGACCATTTTAAAACATTAATTGGTGAAATGGGCATATTGACTGCATATATATTTTAATATTTTATCACCAAGAAGATCACTTGTGTATTAAATATATCTTTATGGTCCAGACAATATGGGCTAAAACTAAATATAAACAAAACGCAAGTAATAATTATCGGACATCCAAGACTATTACACTCCATAAACAATGACAATATGCCGGCTGTCATATTAGATAACGAACAAATTCCTTATACCGACGTCGTTAAAAACTTGGGACTTTACTTAGATTCTAATTTAAATTGGCATGTGCAAGTAAAACAAACATCTAAAAGGATCTTCTCCACAATGCATTCCCTAAAGCGTCTCAACAATTTTCTTCCTACAGCTATTAAAATAATTTTAATTCAAACCTTAGTGATGCCGCATTTTGACTATTGTGACGTTCTACTAACTGAGATAAGTGACGGATTGTCGGACAAACTTCAGCGTGTCCATAATATGAATATCAGATTCATATTTAATGTTCGAAAATACGATCACATTTCTCCATTATTCCATGAATTGTCATGGCTACATCTAAAAGAGAGAAGAAAATCGCACTGTCTAATTCTCTTATTTAGGATCCTACATACCTCGATTCTCAATTATTTATCATCCCGTTTCCAGTATCTATCCTCAAACCATAACTTAAACACAAGATCACAATATGGTCTTTTACTTAATATACCGCAGCATAGGACATCACATCACTCCACGTCATATACCATCTTCACTTCTCGCAACTGGAATTCCCTACCACAAGAAATAAGGGGCTGCCGGACATTGGCATCTTTTAAAAGAAATCAAAATTTATATTTGCTCTAGCCTCGACTTCATTATTACTCAGTGTAAGGAACATATATTAATTGGTGTTTCTCGTATAATTTATCATTTTTATATTATATTATTATTATTATTATTATTACTATCATCATTATTATTATATTATTTTCATTATTATTATTATTATTATTATTATTATTATTATTATTGTTATTATCGTGTCAAATGTTTGTTTGTACATGAAATCTACATTGCTATATTTAATGTATCTTTAACTGTTTATAATTAGTATAGTGTATATCTATATTTGTCAAATATTTATTTGTATTTGTGCTGGTTGAGTGGAAGAGAAGGCCTTATGGCCTTAACTCTGCCAGAATAAATAAAACATTATTATCATTATTATTATTATTATTATTATTATTATTATTATTATTATTATTATTATTATTATTATTCTGGTCTCAATTTCTGTGCCTTGCAATTAAAAAGGCAGATTTATTTTGACACGGCCTCTCTGGAAGAAATTTCAAGGTAGGTTTAGGCATACAATGATTGACAGTTTCCATGTAAAATTTATTATTTAAAAAGCCGTATTTTTCTACACAATTATTCTAAACATTCAGCGAAATTATTAAACAATCTGTGAAAGTTTGCAGGTAGAGTTGTGTTCCACGTGTAGAGGCCGCAACTTGAGTAATATCAATGCAGTGGTGACAGAACCTAATTATATGGTGTTTTGACTTCACGTGTTTGAAAATAGGATTACGAATGAGAGCAGTACACAAACTAATGCAAGTGGACATTATAATTACAAAACAAGATTAATACCTGCAATAAAGTAATGTTAATGCATTTAATTTCCTCTCCATATAATTAATTATCCACTATTGTACCTTTGTGTTCACCACAAAGCGGCTCGTGTCACAAAAGGTTAGTTAGTTGTCTATTGGAGCACCACATTCCATCAATCAACCATAAAACTTCAATAAAAAGGATAGACAGGAAATCCAGACCCAGGGAAATTCACATACAAAGAATATAAATTTTCGTAACCTATAAGGAAGATAATAACAAACAGGAATGAGGTGCAGAATTTTTAAATACATTATTATTTATAGTGTTCTCCTGTAAGGCAGGTTCATCATAAGTAATGCCACGAGTGATTTCCAAATTATCGATAAATTCACGACTCACGAAGTTAGGAGTGAATTTATCTAGAGAATTTGGAAATCAAGAGTTGCATTTGTTAGGACTATTTAACGAATAAAATTAAGCTGTTTACTCACAAATCATTATTTAACTATAGTTATTTTAAAATATTTATATATTTAATGTAAACGGCGATGTTTGAAAACAAGTGAGAAACGATAGGTACGCTTCATCTGCTTCTTTTGTTTATCACTGCAGCCAGATCATACTATTTATTGCCAAAGGAACGTAATATTGTAAGAATGCTCTCTAGTGGAGAAAAAATTAAACACATGAAACTGTATATTAATTCATTTCTGATGTCGTATGATGTAAATATGACAATTATATTTTTCTGGATTATTACCTGGGAAAAAATACATTTAAGAAAGTGCAAACAGCGGTTTCTTTTTTTGGTGGTATAATCAATTGCTACAAATGTTTTTATATTAACTCCCGCATGCGGCATGTGTTGACATTCATACACTATATATACAATCTGGTAGCCGTATTTCTCGCAGGTCTGTCACTGCAAAATAATTGTCAGACCTGTTCAGAATATTAAAAAGGAGGACCTTTCTTTAATATGGTAATTATAACACTGATAAATATTTCGTGAAACACGACTCTGATTGGTTGTAAAACAGAAATAATTGAAACGTGATTGGTCATTGACTCCCATTTGGGGCATGAGTTAAATAGTCACTACAATCATTATATTTTCATGCTATGCTTTGCAGCTTTACTAGGGAATTGTACTAGTGTGGTAGCTTCCCGTTGCTTTTCAAACCGGGGATGATGATGATTATGATGATAATGGCCAGTTGATGTTCGGGGACCGTTTAGACCTAAAAGCTTCCTGACATTTGTCTTACAGGTGAGGAGAAACCCCGAAAAAACCTCACCCAGGAAGCTTGTCCCGACCGGGATCGAATCCGTGCCCACTGAGTGACAAGGCCACAGCTACCTCGAGACCACAGCGGAGAACATTTACATTATAAAGATTGAAAAAAAATGATAGTTTAAAAAACTAAAACAACACGCTTTAGAAGAAAACCGAACTAAAAAATGAAAAATAATTTTAATTTCCAACTCGCTTGGGCTAAAATTAAAGTGGTCAAAAAAATCATCTCCAACACATCTACAATAAAACTAGAGTTATCTACAAAAACAAATAATTTTACAATCAAAAGCGTGGGGTGCTCTATATCAATTAATATATTTGATAATAAACAGATATTGGTAAAAGTAAAGTCTCTAGGAAGAAAACGTAAAAATCATAAAAAGCACCCCACGCTTTTGATGGTAAAATTATTTTTTGTAGATAATTCTAGTTTTATTCTAGATGTGTTGGAGATGATTTTTTTGTTGACCACTTTAATTTTATCCCAAGCGTGTTCGAAATTAAAATTATTTTTCATTTTTAGTTCGGTTTTTAGTAATAAAGCGTGTTGTTTTAGTTTTTTAAAAACTATTATTTATTTTTTTAGGATGGAAAAATCCAAGGAGCAAGTCCTCCGGGAGGGACTTTAATAACCAATTTTGTCTTTCATTGATGCCAAGAAGAACGAGACAAGTACGTAGATTCCTGTGCAAGCATAGCAGCACATGGCGGGTATTCTTTTACGGATAACTCACAATAACGAACTTTGTCTTTTAGCTCATTTATGACAAGAAGATCGAGATAAGTAGATTCTCGGGCAACGCTGGGTAATCAGTAAGGGAATCTTAAAATAATTATCATATACATTTATAATTATTTTTCATTTTTACTTATTCAACTAATCATAAGACGTACATTATTTTTTTGTCTTTCAGCTCATTTATGCCAAAGAGATCGGGATGAGTAGATTCCCGGACAACGCAGGGTAACCAGCACGCGGTATCTAAAAATAATTACGATATACATTTTTCCTTCTACTTATTTAACTAAACATAAAACACATTGATTTTCGTATTTCAGCTCATTTATGCCAAGGAGATCGGGCAACACTGGGTAATCAGCACAGGGTATGTAACTTACTTACTTACTCTCTGGCACTATAGAACCCGTAGGTTCATGGCCGCGCGGACATAGGCTCTTCATACATCCCGATCCCGAGCTAATGCCTTCCAATCATTCCCTGTATAATCTACTTCCCTCAAATCATAGTTAATGTTATTCTCGCACGGGGTATGTAAAAATATAAATTTATAATTGTTTTCCTCTTATTTAACTAAAGATAAAAGCACATTCATTTTCATTTATTTAGGCGTAGCAGCGCACTCCGGGTATTAGCTAGTTCCTTTATACATTTCTTGAGGTATTATATTTTTATATTCACATGTGAGCGAAGACAATAAAGTTTATTCGTCCATTTATTACCTTAATTGTAGGATATAAAACTGGAGCTACCAACATGAGGAAGCGATTGTGTGGTTGTAATGACGTCACGGCAGGAACAAAGCTGTAAAAGTTTGTGTGCCAAGTTTTGATTAAATTAACACGATACGTAAAGGTGGTATTTTTCTCTTAAAACTGGCAATTTGATAATAACCAGATCCTTTTCTGTTGTTTCCTCACAAATGTCATCTGGTGTTCATTTTGAGAAATTCGAGTATGTGGAGAGATGCTATGACGTTCTTACTTCATAACAAATTAAAAAAGTTGATATGACAGTTTTAGAGCATCGCTAAGGTATATACAACAAACACGAAACTTTTGATCCAGTCGCTTCTACAATCAACAACGGCATGGGTACTGGGGGTTACAATTTATAACTGTCATTCTGAAATGACAAAATTCAATTAATTCTATTTAAAAACCACACACACACACGCACACACACACACGCACACACACACACACACACACACACACACACACACACACACACACACACACATATATATATATATATATATATGACACGACAAGAAAAATAAATGCCTGGATGGGATTTGAACCCGGACTTCTGGATTGATATCCCAGTCGATATCACTTGCGCCACCAGGCAAATCTAGTACAAACATTTATTTTTCTTACATATGTGTATACGGTATATATATATATATATATATATATATATATATATATATATATATATATATATATGAATAAGAACGTTTTCTTGGGTTTTCCGCGTCTTGGATTCAAGTTCGGCTCCTGGCCATTCTGACTCCGACGTTTTGGCATGATCCCACATGCCATTATCAAGGAATCATGCCGAAACGTCGGAGTCAATGGCCAGGGGCCGAACTTGAATCCAAGACGCGGAAAACCCAAGAAAACTTTCTTATTCATACTTATATCCGCGAAAATCTGCAATATAATATATATATATATATATATATATATATATATATACACACAAGAAAAATAAATGTTTGTACCAGATTTGCCTGGTGGCATAAGTGGTAGCGCACTGGGATATCAATCCAGAGATCCGGGATCAAATCCCGTCCAGGCAACTATTTTTCTTATCATGTCATATAATCCACCGCTGTGGTCACGAGGTAGCGTGCTGCCTTGTCACGCAGCGGGCTCGGGTTCGATCCCCGGTCGGGGTAGTTTTTCTAGGTGAGGTTTTTATCGGGGTTTTTCCTCACCTGTAAGACAAATGCCAGGAAAACTTTAAGGCCCAAACGGTCCCCGAAATCATATGGCCATCATCCTTATCATTATCATCCTTACCATTATCATTATCATCATCATTCTTCACCGGTGTGGAAAGCAACGGGAAGCTACCACACCTACACAATTCCCTAGTAAAGCTGCAAACCTAGCATGAAAATGCTATGATTGCAGTGAAGGACCTGTCTTCGGGCAGAATTACGATGGATGGATCATGTCATATTAAGTTTGAATTGCTCAATATCAAAGATTTAATTATAACAATATATATATATATCCATCCACCAATCCATAGTAATTCTGCCCGAGGACAGGTCTTTCACTGCAATCATAGCATTTTCATGCAATACTTTGCAGCTTTACTAGAGAATTGTAGGTGTGGTAGCTTCCCGTTGCTTTCCACACCGGTGAAGGATGATGATGATGATGACCATATGATTCCGGGGACCGTTTGGACCTTAAAGTTTTCCTGACATTTGTCTTACAGGTGAGGAAAAACCCCGATAAAAACCTCACCCAGAAAAACTGTCCCGAGCGGGGATCGAACCCGGGCACGCTGCGTGATAAAGGCAGCACGCTACCTCGAGACCACTATATATATATATATATATATATATATATAGTAAAATTTGCTCAAAGCGGAATCGAATGGGGCCAATTTTTTTCCACATTAGACACTCCGAATTATAAAAAAACTAAAATGTATTAATAATATTAGATTATAGGCTACCATATGTATTTATATATACCTTGGATTAAGCGTAGTTCCACTGCCGTTGAAAAGTGAAGTATGGTACGTACGAGCGACTTCGACGGTAACGCGCGAGAAAACAGTCCCGTTTCGTTAGCGTTAAAAATGTATCTTAGGCGCGTAGCGTATCCTGAAATTAAAGTATGCATTTTTGGTCTCCGCTCACTAACTATACTTACGTCCACAATCCACAACCTTTGATTCCCCGCAAATTTCATTCCACATTACGTTGTGTCATCTTTTAAAATTGTCTAGACAACCCGAAGATACATTGAAATAATTATTCCCTAGGGAGTTAGCAACAGCTAGAGCTTGACTTTGGAGCATCGGTCCGGATATTAGAAGATTTATCATCAACCACTTTCACTTTTTCGTTTAAGTGACAATGCTACATAAGTTTCAGACATCTTTATTCCGTAAATTCAGAACGCTGCCTATGAAAGATAGGTCTCAGAACTTTAAACTAATTTAAGATTTTACAGTGCAATGGTTATTTATAAGACAGGTATCTGATTTCGCATAACGGGTGTGCAGTGAGGATGAAAGAAAATTTCGAGTACAGATAGAATCTCTACTTCACCCGACGGCAGGAATCATTACTTATTGATTTCTTGATCTAACGGGAATTCAATGAAGTGGAAACCAATTTATTTCTCTGTATTTCCGCTTTATATATATTTTCATGAATTGTGTATAAATGTCCTTCCTTTTCCACGTTGGACAGATTCCGTTTCATACAATATAAATACACGTGAAATTACTATTATTTCGCCGGGACCAATAAATTTGTTCACATTGGACAGATTCCGCATTATTCACGTTCCGGATTAAACAAGTTTTACTGTATATATATATATATATATATATATATATATATATATATATAATTCTTCCCTACGTGTGTTTGTTACTGAACCCCTCCGAAACGATTGGACCGATTTTGTTTAAATTATTTGTGTGTGTCTGATTGGGTTCCTCGATGGTTTAGATTTACAATTGGACCCCCTAAAACCATCAGGTATAGGAGTTCACCTGAAGCGAAAATTGAAAAATCGCTCAAATGGTCACATTTTTCGATGTTTCGCAACGAAACTCAGTACATAATTAGGAGTTAATGGAAATGTTTGTTCCTATCTAAACAACTCAATTGCATCTCTAAATGGTTGCAAAATATCAATAAATCCTACCGTATTAGGCCCCTTGCGATTGTTAACATAATCTAAAACCTTATGCTCCAATAAAGTAATAAAAAAGCTACTCATTCTAACACACAAATTAATAAAATTAAACTAATAATTAATGAAAATTTTTGGACCAAAGAAAGATGAACAGACAGGTGAATAGAGAAGACTTCATAACAGTGAACTACATGGTCTTTATAGGAAGCCAGATAAAATAACAGTTAAGTCTCATAGACTGCGATGGGCAGGACATGTGGCATGAATGGGAAATGAAAGACGTGCGTGGAAAGTTATTGTAGGAAATCCAGAAGGAAAACTCCCAGTTGGCAGACCAAGAATGAGGTGGGAGAATAACATTAATTATGATTTGAGGGAAGTAGATTATACAGGGGATGATTGGAAAACATTAGCTCAGGATAGGGATTTATGTAGAGCTTATGTCCGCGCGGCCATGAACCTATGAGTGCCAGTGAGTTAGTTAATAAATAAAGTAAAGGTAAAGTGATCCCACTTCAGGCCTCAGGAGGCCCTTGGGATAGTAGGAAGTTAAGGCTCTCACTTTTTCTGAACAATTGGCCCTTGTCAGCTTAAATGAACCGAGGTTGGTATTGTCAAAAAATGAGCGAAATCCGACAATTAGAAGTGGAGGTTTAATTGAAATCCGAAATTAGGGACTGCCTAAACGACTAGACCGATTTTTATGACATTTTGTGTGTGTTTGGGTGTCCCAGGGTGGTACAGATTCACAATTGGACTCGCTGCGATCGGATTATATGAATTTCTTTATGTCAGATGTGATGCACCGTTTTGTTCTAGGGTAATGCCGTTGCTTCAGATGCAACGAACCCAGGTTTGGTTCCCAGACGGGATACGCTTTCTGAGCGAGGTATCTTCGGGGTTTTAACTCACGTTGACAAATTCCAGAGATCTTTAAGGCCCAAATAGTTTCCGAATACCATCGAATCACCATAATAATTCATAGCACGTCGACCTTGAAAAAAGCACACACATATTGCAAACAGACAATAGGAATGTGCATTAGTTGATATATTGCTAGACTATCCCCGCCGACAGCTATGATTCTATTCGAAACCACGATTTCGCCGATTATCACTTATGGAATAGATCTGATATGGGAAAAACTGACTCTCAGCGACCTTAGGAAGATAGAAAACGTGAAAGTACGCTTCCTAAAAACAGCACTGAGAGTGGGGAAAACTGCACCCTCGCGACTCATCTATGAACTCACAAAGGAAACAAACTACATAGAAGATATACGACTGAGAATGCTACTAGCCCCTACCAAGAACTTTTAAACAACAGGAGAGAAAAACAGGAGGTATGCTGGACAGAAACTGGGCGAAAACAAACCAAGAGCTAAGAGATGTAACACGATATGCGATACACGGTTTTCATCATAAGGTGTGCAGAATCAAGAAATATCACGAACCTAGTGAGAAGTGCGTGTGTGAGTTGTGTGGCGGACAGTGTGACCGATATCATATACCGAAATGCTCAAGAAACACGAAATCGCTGAATGACTGCAGCAAAGACTAAAGAACAATAAATGCCCATTAGGGCAAACCTTTATTATTATTATTATTATTATTATTATTATTATTATTATTATTATTATTATTATTATTATTATTATTATTATTATTATTATTATTATTATATTTGTTGATAACGTAAATATTCTAAGGTGAGATATTATCTTAATGTTAAGCATCTGCAAATAAGATTAAATAAAAGTGCAATACGTGATCAGAAAGAGTTGTAGCCTTGATAAGTTTTTAAATATAGGAGATTGTGTATTAGTACTTAAGATAGGGATCCAATGACTTACAGATAAGTGCAGTTTCAATATTCAGCGAAGTATTTTAATATCTGGAGTCATTATATTCAACAAGGATAGTAAAAAAATAATAGTTTAAAAAAACTAAAACAACTCATTTTATTAGAAAGCTGAACTAAAAAGTGAAAAATAATTTTAATTTCCAACACGCTTGGGATAACATTAAAGCGGTCAACAAAAAAATCATCTCCAACACATCTACAATAAAACTAGAGTTATCTACAAAAAAAATTACCATCAAAAGCGTAGGGTGCTCTATATCAATTAATATATTTGATAATAAACAGATATTGGTAAAAGTAAAGTCTCTAAGAAGAAAATGTAAAAACCATAAAAAGCACCCCACGCTTTTGATGGTAAAATTATTATTTTTCTAGATAATTGTAGTTTTATTCTAGATGTGTTGGAGATGATTTTTTTGTTGACCACTTTAAATTTATCCCACGCGTGTTGGAAATTAAAATTATTTTTTCATTTTTTAGTTCGGCTTTCTAATAAAGCAAGTTGTTTAATTTTTAAAACTATTTTTTATTTTCTATTTTGGTTTTCTAAAAAAGCGTGTTGTTTTAGTTTTTTAAACTATTATTTATTTTTAAAATTTTTAGTTTAATTGATTGTCATAAACCGGAATCCCATGAAAATTTAATTGCTTAATACTCTTCTAAAAATGCTCCGGGCCGGATTTGAACCAGCGACCTATAGATTACTGATATTATATACCACTACAGTCCACCGCTCTACCAACTGAGCTCTTACAACGATTGACCAAAAAGTCGATAAGTCCGCAACCTATTATACCGGTTTTTATTTTTTTATTTTGTGATGATTCTGGCCAGGATTTTAGAAAACATTTATGAAATTATTGTATTGTCATTGGTCCTTTACAAGTATACAAAGTTTCAAGGCGATCCAATGATTTTAAGTGGGCGAAAATCGTGTTCAAAGATTCTGTTACATATATACAGATCCGTTACATAGATAGATACAGGTCAAGCTAATATAAAGCGTGTAAAAATACTTGGGGTTGTAAAATGTACCTAAAATATAAAGTTTTAAAATGCATTTTAGGCCTATAACAATTAATACCCAATAAAATATTATTTTAGGCGGCTTCATGGCGCAAGCGGTTAGACGCTCACCTCTGGGATCCCGAGATCGAGTCTCGGACACTCCAAGTGGGTTTCGTGGTGAACGAAACAGAGCTTGGGCAGGGTTTTTTTTTTTTTTTTTTTTTTTCTCGGTGCTTCTCCGTTTTCCCCTGCCACAAATTTAATTCCACCATTTCTGCATACTCGTGTCAACCATTTCGTTTCATCTCATTGATCCGCCTCTGTAACGGTGCGTCAGGAGTGGTCGGCCAGCAACCTTGTCGTTCACATACCTCTATAAGTATAAGGCATTCATCTCTCCTTATTTCTCAACACGAGTTGAGGATATTTATTTTCAAAAGATTATTTTCTTTATATGTGGAGCTTAAATCCATTGCACAATTCTGCGTGTGTGTACGTTTTCAACTTCGTGATTTTTTTAAACTGTAGGCCTTTTAGAACTTATTGTATGACCAGTACAAGGTTATTATTCTGCTGATGATGGAACGTGTACCGAAAGACCTACGATTTAAAATAACTAACCAGGCGGCACTTTACATATTTTAATTTCACAATTTTATACAATGATGTTCAATTATAATGCCCATAGACATGTTTCTTAATCGAATGGAGGATCGTAGATTGAAAATAAAATATATCCTCATACAAAAATTGTAAGTTATTGCTTATGCAAGACATATTTATAATTACACTGG
Organism: Diploptera punctata; assembly: GCA_030220185.1. Taxonomy (NCBI): domain Eukaryota; kingdom Metazoa; phylum Arthropoda; class Insecta; order Blattodea; family Blaberidae; genus Diploptera; species Diploptera punctata. Next base: position 1,998,671 of record JASPKZ010001586.1, on the reverse strand, counting down.
TCAACATCATTTTGATCTCATGAGTACCAATAGTTGTACTTAATGCAGTTTTTTTATCGTGTTTTCAAATATGTATTCGGAATTTCTCCATCACTCACAGTTTTTTTTATTTCAATTCCAATTATTCGATTTAAATAATTATTTTTCATAACTGTTTTTTCGTCCATTTGTCTATTATAAAATAAAACCAAATGAGCTAACTCAAATGGTTTCAGCTATGGAAAAGAGATATCAAGGCAAATGGAATCCTAATAGGTTGGACCATCAAGAGATATGCTCGACAGGCGAAATATAGCAGATAATTGTCATTTCTTACTTTGTAGGTGAGTCCGAATGTTCGAATATTGTGTAGTTACGAATGTAGAAAATATTAAAGTGTTTGAAATTATAAATTCCTGTCTTTCAGAAATCTTGCGTGATGGAGAAAACCCGATATAATATTTGAATTCAGGAGAAAAAATACTATCAGAATTACACATTTTTCCTTATGAGACAAAAAAAAGTTTATTTTTTGTTGCTGAGTGTTATTTTATAAGTAGCATTCCTGTTTCGACTTCAGTTCATTTTTTAACTCTTGTTACAGAAGGAGTGTATTCATTCGATTTAGTTCACCTTTTGGGAATTCGTTAAATACCTTTACTTTTATTATTTCTGGTCTAAAAACATTGTTGCTAGATGGCCTTAGGTTAGAGCACCTTTGAATATGATTTAAGATGAAAATGATTGACGGGCTTCTGCGAAAACAAAATCATACTGAAAAGGAATGAGAGCAGGCAGAAGTTATTTTTCGTTATTAATTAGCGCTTGTGTTTTGGCATATACGCTAGCTTGATGCCGGCAATAAACAAATACTTTCTCGCTTCTAGGGGTTGTTTGGTGACTTAACGTGTTTAATCACAGTGTGAGATGCAATAAACTATGGTACAGGGACAGAGTGACTAAGGTATATATCTACTCTTATATGGGTTCAATTAGAATATTACTTGAAAATAGGAAGTTATTTGTAATATTTAATTTTAAAATAATATATTGTAAGAGTCTAACAACCGTTTCATCGTTGTTAAACACAAAAATTGTTTATGTGACTGTTCCTTATACTCCCCATCTTTAACTAGAGGAATGAGTGAATATATTTAAAATATTAACCCTTAAAACCGTTTGTACAACCGCTAGTCTAGCTTTAAATATGTTATTTTAGGTAATCTCTACGGACACTATTGATTTTTTAAAAAGTATAAGGTGCCGATATTTATGGAATAAATTGATCTAAGGGATGTGATAAGAAATATGTTGGGCAAACCAGAATATCTATTGTTACTATATTTAAATAACATGTGGCCCATTTCCGCCTTGGTAGAAATGAAATATCGAAATATCAGCGGTTACCCAACGTATTTCTGATAACGGCCACATCATCGATATATGTAACCTTAGACTGGTAAGATCGGTTAATAATTTTAAATTTCTAGACGCTTTGGAAAGTATAGAGATATATAAAACCAGAGACAATATTATGAACAACAACAAGGGCCCTTTTCCTATCATCCCTCTGTATTCATTAATTAATATAAGTAAAATTTGTATTGATTGATGTTTTATCTACCGGGTGAATCATAAATATAGCTACACGTTTGATCACTTTGTGTGATGAAAATATTACCATTACAGGAAATATGAAATTACCATTGGAAAGGCAATTATTCATATTACAACAATGGAATAAAACAGTGTAGAACTTACGTCATTAGTGAAAAATGGCGTTGAATATGCAACAGCGAATTACAATTGCTGCATGGGCAATAACGTATGCTAATGATCGTGAGGCCGCATGACGTGAGTTTAAAGTAGCATTGCAGTCGTCGACTGTGGGGAAGTGGAGGAAACGACTGCTGGAAACGGGAAGGATGCAGAAAATCAAACCTCCTGGAAGGCCTCGCATTAGCATGGATGCAGAAACAACGAAGATAATTGTGGAGGCATTCGACGCTAGCCCAAAAAAATCAACCCGCAAGCTGCACGTGAGCAGAGATTTGTTTTGTTTTGTTCTATTGTTGTAATCTGAAGGATTCCTTTTCCAATGATAACATCGTATTTCCTTTAATAATAATATTTTCGTCACAAAATGCGATCAAACGCAGAGCCATATTTCTGAATCACTCTGTATGTTATAAATTTTTTTAACTCCAAGCGCGGCAGGCCTTGAAGACCCTAGGCCTACCAGCCGGCTGCTGGCCTCACGTCCACATGTGTTATTCACAGAGGTAGACGATCATAAGCCAGTGTAGGGGTGGCATGTGGTCAGCATGTCGGGTCCCTCAGCCGTTATAGCCGGTTTTCTCGACCTGGAGTCGCTACTTATTGTAGGTTCCCAAATGCCTCACGATGCTGGGTGGGCACCAGTCCCATACTGGCCGAAATTCCATGAGAAAATTTTATTTCCCCCAAGGGGACTCGAACTAGCGTAAGTCCCGTAGGTCTGCGCCAAGGCTTCTTGCCTTAACCACTCTGTTATAACTAGAGCTAGGAATTTTAGGTGCAAAAGTTTGGTGAAAAAGGTGCAAAAAAAGTGCTTTAATTTAGCAGAAAAATATGCAATAAAGGTGCAATTTTTTAAATAAAAGTTGCAAATTTCCCATGTAAATAATCATTAAAGATTACCAAAACCAATTACAAGAAGTAGCTAACGACACAAAATTCACGCACGTTGCCTTACATTAAAGAGCCTGTGTAAGTATTTATGTGCTGCGTAACACGAATGCATTGATGCATCAATTGTTATTGAAATATCACAAAGAATGCACCTGATAACAGATCCGTCACTCTGAATTCAATCTGCACTAAACTTTTTAACAATATCACGTAGTTTATAGCAGTTCACTTTCGGTTTCGGCAAACTGTATACTGGTAACTCAGGAAAATAGCATACCGCACTAGTCAAATATTATTTTGAACTGAAACATTTATTCACGCACTCAACAACCTCCCTTGCTTGAACAATAGCTTTCGCATAACTGTGGTGCAATGAGGCGCAAACTAATTTAAAAGGAATAGCCTAACGGGATTGCACTGAAGTGGAAGTAATGTGATGTGGACTGATACCACATATCGTTACCAACCCTTGAAATCGCATTTGAATAAATGTAAAATATATATATATATATATATATATATATATATATATATATTATTTTGGTAATAAAATGTTCCAAAGGAGACAAAAAAAGGTTTGGAAAGGTGCAAAATGTGCTTCCATTAAAGAAAAGGTGTAAAAAAGTTGCTAGCATTGAAAAAAGGTGCAACTTAAACACAGTTAGGGGCTTTTATTTAATGTTTTCTTTGTAATACTAGCTAATTTGAACACTATAGTAACAAAAAAAAAGTGTAGCACATAAAATTCCTAGCTCTAGTTATAACATAAATCATAGGGTATATATATATATATATATATATATATATATATATATATATATATATATAACTTTTGTATAGACATTTAATACTTAATCTTCCACTGGGCTCAGTCTTGATAATGGCTACGTAGTAGTCGAAATGCGTTGACTTGTTGTTTATAAGTGTTTTGGTGATTAGAGAATGTTTTTTAACTGAATAATAAATTCAGAATAATTTCGCATGTACATTGACTAATATAATGCTTAACACTTTTATGTAATATATTATGAAATAAAAATGTGTGTACATAAAATGAATGACAGCTGTTACATCATATTAAAAAAATGAAAATATAACATTAAATCATAACAATAAGCGAGAACTTCCTGAGGTATTTGAAATGGCTTCAAGGGTTAGACGCGGTTCGCAGGCAGCTATTTAGACAACCTTGACTTTATCTAATATATAAAAATGTTTGTTTGTTTGTTCATTTGTTCGTATTCTATGCGCGGTCATACCGTTGATTCGATTTTGATGGGGTTTTTTGCAAAATGTTCAGGAGATTCCCGGGATGAACATAGGCTATAAGACAGTTGTAATATTCAACCCCTTCGCCCATAAAAATCACCCTTTGTAGCGAAATAGTGATATAAAGACCCTATTTTGACGCTTAAATGGCTTACGCTGCCTAAGCCATAAACAAATACAACAACATTTATTAGACCTCAAAAAAAGATATTAAAAAATTCTATAAATTAAGGGAAGACAGAAGGAAATGCATGGTAGATATCAAATTCATTAATGAATGCCTTAAATTGGAGATTGTACCAAATTTCGTAAGAGGAATAATCAAAGACAATGGCAGTCTACAACAAACCGTTTTGGAAAAGAAAGTTTTGAAAATGGAGAAGAACAAACATTACGAAAAAATAAGCAATTTCGACACTCAATTATACTTTTTACATTTTAAAATTTCTAAGTACATTGGTGAATTTTGTTGGGAAAATTTAGAAGAAAAGTTCTTCAGTAGGCTTAATTACATCATCAAACAAAAAATTACTAAACATGGGAAGAAAATCGAAAATTTGAAAATTAAAGCAATTGGAAATAAGAAGAAACTAGGACACAACCATAAATCAACCAAGAACAAAAATCTTTAAAGTGAAAATGTGATAAATAGTAGTGTTGTCAACTTATCTTCAAAAACTTTTGATGACAAAGAAATGCAACTTTTGGAAAATGGTTTGAAAACTTGTATAAATTTTTCGGACAAAATAGAAGACTATATAGCAGATACAGAAATTCTAATCGAAAACATGAATATGGAAGACAAAATTACCATCAGGAAAAAATGTGAAAAAAATATCAAAGAAATCAAGGAAACACCAATAAACAAAAAGGGTTCAAGAAATATGAAAATTATTAAAGACATCAACAGTAAAAATGTAATAATTACTAAAGCTGACAAAGGCAACCAATTGGTTATTTTAGACAAAGAAGAATACAACAACAGAATGGAAAAACTTTTGGACTCTGAAGAATATACACAGATTCAATCAGACCCCCTTAACAAAACCATTAAAGAAGTAGACAACACTCTCAAGAATATCAATCACATTTTAACTAAGAAAGACAAGTTTCATCTGAAGGTTTCAAATCCAAAAATTCCCAACATCTACGGACTCCCGAAAGTGCACAAAGAAGGGAAGAAAATGAGGCCGATAATTAACAACATAGGGTCTCCTACATATCATTTATCTAAATGGTTATGTAAGGAATTTAATAAAATGAATGGATTTGAAAACTCTGTAATAGAAAACTCTTATGAATTGGTAGATAAACTAGAAAACATACAACTACAATCTTCAGACAGATTAGTTTCATTTGATGTTGTTTCCTTATTTCCAAGCATTCCAAAAGACCAAACTATGGAACTTTTAGAGATTTGGATGAAAAATAATAAAATTGAAAAAGTAAAGATAGTCGAATATAAAACTTTAACGAAATTATGTATCGATAATATGTTTTTCACCTACAATGGAAGATTTTATAAACAAAATTCAGGACTTTCAATGGGAAACCCTTTATCTCCATTCTTAGCTAATCTATTCATGGGGAATTTTGAACACAAGATAATTAATGGACATAGTTTAATTTTCAAGTTCTGGTGCAGATATGTGGATGACATAATTGCAATAGTTAATCATAAACAGATAGATGATGCATTAAAATTATTGAACATTCAAAGTCAAACTATAAAGTTCACTATGGAAAAGGAAATCAATGGAGAAATGCCATTTTTAGATCTCAACTTAAAAAGGAATGAAGAAAATAAGATAGAATTTGGAATTTACAGAAAGAAGACACATATAGATAGATAACTACATAAAAGCTTTAGGTTTCAATCACATAGCTCACAAAGAAGCAGTTTTCAATAGTTTGACACATAGATTAGTAAACATACCAATGAACAAAGAAAATTATGAAAAAGAAAAAGAACACATAATCAACGTAGCCACGAAAAATGGTTTTGCAATAAAAATGATACTCAAAAAAATAAACAAGTTCAAAAGACAAAAATTTATTAATCAAAGCACTCTTCTAAAAGTTAAAGAAGATAATGTAAAATTTAGAAAATTCACATATCATCCATTAAAACACCACAAGTTTCAAAAAAATTTTAAAGATTTCAACATAAGGTTAGCACCCAAAAATGACTACAGCATCAGTAGACTGATTAGACCCAATAAGAATGAGAAAATTAAAGAAGAAAACAAATCAGGGATTTATCAAATTAAATGTGAAGAATGTGAGAAATTCTACATAGGAAAAACTAAAAGAAATTTGAAAACTAGAGTGAAAGAACATCTCAGGAATGTCAAGAAAGGGGAAGTTGAAAAATCTGCAGTGGCTGCCCATGCATGGTCTGAAAAACATCTTATCGAGAAAGAAGCTAAATTATTAAAACAAATAGAAAAACCTAAAGAACTTACTGTTTGGGAAAAGATCTACATTCAAAAGAGCGAAAAGAAGAAATTAATGAACTTTGAAATTCCCGGTGAGAATGACCTGGTTTCGAGGTTTTTCAGTCAGCCAATGGAAGGAGAGAAGGACAGCTCTTCAAGACGACAGAACAACGGTCGTGACGATACTGAGGATAGAACAGAACCTATGTTCCGAAACTAGTTTATAATCAAATAAGAAGAACAATATGAGGTGAGTGATAAAAATATTCTACCTTAATAAATACAATAAATTAATGTACACAGAATTGAATATCTCAAAAACCTCTACAAAAAAGTCCGCGACAGCATATGTTTATCTTTTACGGATAACTCACAATAGCCATTTTTTTATTTAATTGATTCCAAGAAGATCGGATAAAGCGATTCCCAGGCAAGCATAGCAGCTCAAGGCTGGCGATAAAAACACATTAACATTCATTTAAAGAGTTGCAGCGCAGGGTAGGATTTAGCTAGTATTTTATAATTTCGTTATGAAAATTATATATTTTAATTGATACCTCAACGGAATTTTGTGCTTTTAATAGCAACACACACACCTAACTATCCCTATGTCATGTTACGTTTATACCAATTTACTAAAGCAAAGATAAAGATAAAAGCGCTTGAGTGTTTCAACCCGAAAATATCAGTTGTGTGTTGATATAATATGTGGTTAACACTTTTATTTTAAAACATTTACGGTACTTCTTTTTTTGATGAATTGAACGTTAGATACAGCAATTTAAGACATTAAAACATTCAAGGTCACAATAATTTTAATGTACAGGGCTTCCAGTATAAAACCGGACACTCTGCGGCTGGCAGAGTGAAATGCGGACGAGGAGAGAGCGCTGCCTGACGGGTGAAACCCCGTGAGGCCTGTCCGGTTTTATATTGGAAGCCCTGTACTTAAAAATAAAATATGTTTCACGAGCTTTAAAATTATATCTCTATCTTCAACCGTTATTTCTATTTAAAGAGTAAACTGATTACCTAAAATTGTCATTTTTTTCAGAATTGAAATAACTATTACAAAATAAAAGTTCTAGATTTAGAGATACGATATTTTATACATTTAATTAACTTCACAGCTTCATTTTTGCAAAATTTCGTTACAATTGAAACGGAACAGGTTGTGGCTGAGTTGATTTGTCATGGAAAGATCCAGTATTAAATATACACAATGGCGATAAAGTAAATTCAAAAGTACATAAAAATAAATTACTATATACATTCATTTACATTTCAATAGGGTCCTTCATATACATGTTATTTTACTTTAATAAAACTGACGGCCAAAATAAAAATTACCAGAATAAACTTATATATCAATTTAAACCTACGTACAAGTATTTCCATTTGACTGAAGATTTTCAGGAGTCTCAAAATAAAATAGAATAGTATCTATATTTAAAAGAAAATTGCAATTGAAGCCTGACATACACAAATATCCTAGACAAAATAAAAAAATAATGAAAATAAATCGTTTAAAAATATTTTTCACTGTGAATAAAGGTTTTCTGGACTCTAGAGAGTAGATTCAAATAGACTGTAACTTTTATTTATAATATACAAGTATTGCAGCCAATTGGCCATGTACAATTAGGTTACATTTTTGCATATTCATTGATTGAGATTGTTCTTTTGGTACAGAGTTCCAGATGGTATCGACCACATTTTTGTTCACACAGTTTGCACAGACATGTTGCGTTTGGTTCATGGAAAGCTGGATTGTTTTAGATGATATCATGAAATCCGTGGATCGCCATTCTTGTACATATGTGTCTCATCTCGAATGTAACTTTATTATAATATACCAAAATTCTTCATTCACAGCCCATTACCATAATTAAGAAAAGTCCTCTTCTTGTAAGCCCATGTTTCCCTTAACAGAAATTTAGGCGCTCTCCCCGTACAGGGAAGAATTTGAACTATACTAATTTAGTTATACTTGTTTTCGTATAGATGTCATTTTGAGTGGTCCGTAGTCAGCGTTCCGCCTCATACTGACATCTAGGAAACCGAGGTAGTACTAGGACGGGAAAATTCGACAAATTTTGCTTAGAGGCCTTTTCATTCAGACTTAAGGATTTTTTACGAGCCTGAAAATCTTCAGACTCGGGACCCACGGCTTATAGTGCCTCCCGGAGGACTTGCTCCTGGGATTTTTTCATCCTAAAAAATCCATCGACCCCGGCCGGTTTTGAACCCGCGACCCTCGGGACCAGAGGCAAGCAGCATAACCACTAGTCCACCGCGGCCGACGTAATAATAATAATAAGTAATAATAATAATAATAATAATAATAATCATCATCGTCCTTTCAAGTATTAGGCCCAGTGGCCCGTTACGGTCTCCCGCTATCTCCGAAAAGGTCGACCCACAGATCTTCTGCCTCGAGGAATGTAGTGAAGAATTTGTTTTGGTATTCTGTGACGATCCATGCGCTGAATATGGGCTAGCCAATTGTTTCCATATTCTTGGAGGTATTCAGATATAGGTACGATGTTTAACTCTCTGGCTATTGTTGAATTTCTTTGGTGGTCTAGAAGGCTATAACCTGCAGTTCGTCGCAGAAATTTCATCTCCATGGCTGTAATATGACGATCATCCTGAGTTCTGATGGTCCAAGCTTCACTGCCATAACAGATTATGGGTCTAGCGAGAATTTTATAGATTTTCATTCTTGTGTGTCTCTGCACTTTTGATGGTTTAAAAACTTGGTTGATAATTCTTAAAGCTTTATTATAGTTTTGTATTTTAAAGGATATATCACATTCCTCATTACAAGTTAGATTATATATAATAACAGCAGTAATATTAATAAACATAATAATAATAATAATAATAATAATAATAATAATAATAATAATAATAATAATAATAGGACTACATATTATTTTTTATCCAATGGCATCAGGTTGTATTTTATGGCATTTCTGGTTTTCTCCCCTGACATTGGCAGAATTGTAATCCATTTCTTACGTTGGGGAACCTGGAAGGAGGAATTACGTTACCCCAATGATATGATGGTTGATAAAATGATAATGAAAAGCCAGGAGAGTCCTTAACCTAAACTTAACCTAAATTCCAGACCATGATAGTGGAACTTTCTTCTTCTTCAATTCTAATCTCTCAAGGTACCAAATACTCGTCTTAAATAAAACAAAAATTCAAATACTTTGAATATTAAAAAAAATACTAAAATATTTTTTGATGTCACCAAAGATTTTCAACAGCATCAAAATAAAATTATTGTAAAAATATAAATGTTTACTTTGTCCAATTTTATTCAATAAAAATCAGGCGTAGATACAATATGATACACAACTTGTATTAAATCTCAGCAAAGTTTCGTTGTGCGATTCATCAAAGAGCTCGGAAAATAACTTGGTGCAGGTGACGTAGAGATATTTCTGGATTTGATACTGTTGTTAACGACACGTGATGTTCAAATATTCACAAGATCCGTGACATTATTAGACGTGATTCTCAAATATCACGACATCACATATCATTCATGTCTTCTCTGTGTCACAGCACAACGTGCATACAGTAGCTTCCATATCTACAGAGTGTTCGGAAATTCATGTTACAAATTTATAGGACTAGTAGAGGGGTCTGAGTAGACAAAAATATTCTTTTTCTGGGTGAGGTTTTTATCTGGGTTTTTCCTCACCTGTAAGACAAATGTCAGGAAAACTTTAAGGCCCAAACGGTCCCCGAAATCATATGGCCATCGCAATCATCATCATTGATATTCATCTTAGATTAAGCTTAGAATGAGGGACTCTACTGGCGCACCACGATTATCAACATCGCCCATCATATCATCGGGGCAATGTAACCCCGCTTTCCAGGCGCCCCCAACCTGGCGAGTGGGTTACAAGCACGCCACGCCAGGAGAGAACACCAGGAATGTCGAAACACAACCTGGGGCATTTGCAAAAAAAAAAAAAAAATGAATATGAACGCTACAGCCATTACAATGTGTCGGATTTACCGGTGTTGTTTTGTAACCGGATAGGTAGTAGGCCTACATGCCGTCAGAAGATCGCCTGATTGCACGTGATGTTTTGATGTTTACCGTGCCATTGTATATCCGTCAGGAACTGTGGTTTCAGCACGATGGTGTACTGCCGCACTTACACGTAACGTTCGGAGACATCTTAACCGAAGATTCGTGCAAAGATGGATAGGCCCCCATGATCGCCGGATTTAACGCCATTAAATTATTTCTTGTGGGGTCATTTAAAGAGTATGGTGTACGAGACTCATTTAGAGACCACGGTAGAAGTGAAGTGCTGGCACGAGTTATTGTCGGTGCATAAGAAATTAACAGGACACCAGGTGTGATGGAACGAGTGTACCGGAACATGATTTGTCGGTACAATGTGTGCAACGACTTTGGTGGTCGTCATATCGAGCCTCTGTTGTAGCGAGCAGTTTCGTATGGGACACATCCAGTGCAGAAGACAGAAACATTTTTTTTCTTCTTTTTTTTTCTTTTTTTTTCACTGTTGACAAAGTGTTATTGTGATCAATGAAAGTGTTGTTGTTACTTTGGTATTGTTACCAAATACTTTCTTCTGTAATGAGTCAAACGTCATTTAATTCTGTATCTTACGTCACACCTAATAAGACATGGTACTCTTCTGACGTCATGTACTGCCAATCCAGTTACAAAACAACACCGGCAAATCCGACGCAATGGCCGTAGAACGGAAATAGTAAATTTCCAGACATGGGTTCCTATTCAAAATATTGTCTACTCAGTCCCCTCTACTAGCCCTAAAAGTTTGTAATAAGAATTTCTCAACATCCTGTATAACGAACTGTATGTAAACATAATAATATTAATAATAATAATAATAATAATAATAATAATAATAATAATAATAATACAGCCTCATGAGCTAGTGGTCGCCGTTTCTGACTACTGTTCATGAGGTCCCGGGTTCGATTCCCGGTCAAACCATAGGCAGTTTTCCTTTAAGGGAATCATTCCTGTGGTTGCCCATGGTCTGGAATTTAAGTTAAGTTTAGGTTAAAAACTCTCCTGACGCCTCATTATCATTTATCACCCATCATATCATCGGGGTAACGTAACTCCGCCTCCTATGCGCCAAAATTTCAGAAGTGAGTTACAATTAAGCCAATGCTAGGAGAACACCAAAAATGTCGAAATGACAACCTGGGACATTGAATAAAACATAATAATGATACCCCTAATAATAATAATAATATTAATGATGATGATGATAATAATAATAATAATAATAGTAATAATAATAATAATAATAATGACGATAATGACAATGAAAATAATAATAATGATAATAATAATAATAATAATAATAATAATAATAATAATAATAATAATAATATTGTTTATTTATTTATTTATTTATTTACAGATTTACAATGTTCACACATCTTTCTGTGCCTAGAGTTTTGTTTTCCTTCACCACTCGTTCGTATCCATCCACTCCATATCCTCCAGTCCTTTTATGAAAATCTGAACAAAGCAATAAACGACATTGGAGGCTCAAAAGAAATTATGTTGGGAGATTTCAATGTTAGAACTGGTACCAGGAATAAAATAAGTTATGTGTCCTTTTGAAGAGGAAATAATAATAATATTTTACAGCCATTTTATTTTGCGTATATTGAAATTGTTCTAGCACGCAAGTAATAAAGTTTATAATGAACATTCAACGTATTTTGATATGATTTGCCTAAAATGTAGCAATTTGTTAAATGGAAAATTCCGAGACTCGGACTTTTAATTGCAATCTAGAACTTAAACAGTTTTCAATTTCAGCGGAATTAATCCATTACTGTAATTAAATTTACACTGCGGTACTTATGTTTTGAAAATTTTTGTGCTTTTACAGATATTATATTTTGTATGGATGAGTTGTTTGTGGAAACTTTGAGGTAAATTATTCTCCCTCTAGCTTTCCTGAATTCCCACGCACTCCTATAGAGCTATTTCCGGGAAAACTCTTTCCTTTTTTACGTTGCATTACCAGATCTCATTATGCCATGCAATTATACACAGGATGATTCAAAAGGATGTGCACACATTTCAGGAGGTTATAGAGGGGTTGAAATACAACAACTTTTGATTAGTAACTTATGGTCTGGAAAGTAATCCTGGGTCAGTAAAATCCCTAGAATGTCTGGATGGACAAGACATTATTTTGTGCACACACTTAAGCAAATGTAAATTGTGTCAGGTCTAGAATGGTGCAGTGGGCTGCACACTAGTCTGGAGAACTAGAGGTCCATGGTTCGATTCCTGGTTCAGATATTAATTTTCCTTTTCACAATATCATTATAATATTATAATATGATCCATTATTGGAACTGTGTTAAAATAACAGTATTGGAAAATGTTAAATAACATCGTTTACCACTTACAAAAGTGGTGGTGTAAAATTCTCAAATATAGATCTTCTAAACGAAGCCGGCCGTTGGCGATGGCAGTATCACCTACCTGACAGCGGAGAAACGAGAATTATAAATTTTTATATGTGGAAAGAATTGTTAATGTTTGTGCCAGGTCTAGAATGGTGTAGTGGGCTGCACACTGGTCTGCAGAACTAGAGGTCCACGGTTCGATTCCTGGTTCAGACGTTAATTTTTATTTGCACAATATCACTATTTTATATATAAAAATTAATGTTTGTTTGTTCGTATATTTGTTTGTTCGTACTTTATGCGCGGCCATACCGTTGATCCTATTGTGATGGGTTTTTTTGCAAAATGTTCAGGAGATTCCCGGGATGAACATAGGCTATAAGAGAGTTGTGATACTCAACTCCTACACCCTTAAAAATCGCCCTTTGTAGTGGAAAACGTGAAAAAGTAGCTCTTTGGACGCTTAAATGGCTTACGCTGCCTAAACCATAAGAAATACACCAAATTAATGTACACAGAATTGAATATCTCAAAAAGCTCTACAAAAAAGTCCCTGACAGCATATGTCTATCTCTTACGGATAACTCACGAAAACCATTTTTGTCTTTCATTGATACCAAGAGTCCCTTATCTCTTACGGATAACTCACAATAACCATTTTTGTCTTTCAATGATACCAAAAGTCTCGCGGCGTAGCCGAGTGGTTAAGGCAAGAAGTCTTAGCGCAGAACTACGGGTCTTACGCTGGTTCGAGTCTCTACGGGGGGGGGGAAATCTTATGGAATGTCGGCCAGTATGGGTCAGAAATGAAATCTAGGTGGGGGAAAAAAAAAAAAAAAAGCTGTTTTGACTCACTCTCATCAATTTATCTTTTTTTTTACTCTAATATAATTGTTATATGACGATTCTTAGCTTATCTGCAAAGAAGGGTACAATTCTAATGTTCATGACTGTGACGTCATCATTCACACTTCTTGAGCCACAACAGAAGGCTGTAAGAGGTTTTCTTGCGAACTTATTTAATAATATCTAATTATGTCCTAATTTCTGAATTTTATGGTAAAAAAGTAACATATTTTTATCGACTTGAACGTTCGGGCAGGAAAACGTCTGCCGGGTACGCTAGTAATATTATAAAATGTAAATTTATTCACCAATTTGGTTTTACAACAATAGGTGTTCAAAATGTCTACCACCACATTGAGAACAGGCATGTTCTTCCATGTGAGCAAGAACTTCCTTTTCCACAGCCACTGTTCGAATCGTACATGGCCGGCTTACATGATGCAATGAACGTAAGGAACCTGAGTCGGTGGTGAAGGTTTTCAAAAGTTGGTTGACGTCTGTTCGGAGTGGACTCTCAATTAAAATTATGCTGTTATCCTTAAGGTAATTTAGTCTTCTAATCATAAACTCTGGGTCAACTAACCGATATTGTGCACTATACAGGCCTTGAGCTTCGCTTTGCCATACATGAAATGAATGTCTCGAAGTTCTGACAACGTGTATTCCATTTCACAAAAATCACAAATCTTCAAAGTAATGCTGTAGTGGACCTCTACAATACACTGCAGATACTACTTACTCACTGGCACTATCGAACCCGTAGGTTCATGGCCGCGCGGACATAAGCTCTCCATACATCCCTATCCTGAGCTAATGTTTCCCAATCATTCCCTGTATAATCTACTTCCCTCAAATCATAGTTAATGTTGTTCTCCCACCTCATTCTTGGTCTACCAACTGGGCGCTTTCCCTCTGGCTTTCCTACAAGAAGCTTCTATGCACGTCTTTCATTCCCCATACGCACAACATGTCCTGCCCATCGCAGTCTACGAAACTTAACTGTTCTTATTATATCTGGCTTCCTATAAAGACCATGTACTTCATTGTTATGTAGTCTTCTGCGTTCACCTGTCTGTTCATCTCTCTTTGGTCCAAACATTTTCTAAGAACTTTATTCTCAAAACCTCGTAATCTCATTTCCTCCCTTAAAGTAAGAATCCATGTTTCGCACCCATGTAATATAACTGGTAGAATAAAAGTTTTATATATTTTCAGTTTAATGTTTTTTGAAAAGAGTTGGGACATCAAAAGTCTCTGCAGTGTATAATAGCACGCATTTCCAGAATTGAGCCTATGTTTAATTTCTTTGTACATCTCATTTCTATTTGTGACTATTGTATCTAGGTATTTTAATTCAGCAACTTCCTCAAAATTTCCCTCATTTGTCCATTTCCATTATATAATTGATTTCTATGTGCGACCATATATTTAGTTTTATTGATATTTTCTTCCTGCAGATACCGTACTGAAATGAAAACAGCCTACAGAGTGCATGAATGACTATCAGATGTGATCAGAAGAGTACACAAGTACTGTATTGCACTAAACGGTATGGCAACAGACAGAGCGTCTTCATAAATTCATAAAGTAGTGTATCGAACCCAGTGCCTCTGAAAATTAAGCTTAGTCCCGCATTGAAGTTCCCGATTCTCTTAGGCTTGTACTGACCCAGGATTACTTTTTAGACCATAAGTTATTAATCAAAAGTTGTTGCATTTCGACCTCTCTACAAGCTCCTGAAATTTGTGCACAAAGATACATAAATAAGATAAACTTTTCAAATAACTAGACATTATCCTTCACAGTACAAACAACTATAATAACATTCATTACATTTATACTAAATACAAAAAGGTAATTGTATTTAAAATACTTTTTATTCTCAAACCCGGCTGGGGTCGATGGATTTTTTAGGATGGAAAAATCCAAGGAGCAAGTCCTCCGGGAGGGACTTTAAGCCGTGGGTCCCGAATCTGAAGATTTTCAGGCTCGTAAAAGATCCTTAAGCCTGAATGAAAAGGCCTCTAAGCAAAATTTACCGAATTTTCCCGTCCTAGTACTACCTTGGTTTCCTAGATGTCAGTGTGAGGCGGAACGCTGACCACGGACATCTATACGAAAACAAGTGTTACTAAATTAGTATGGAGAGTGCGCCTAAATCTCTGTTAAGGGAAACACTGGCTTACAAGATACAAGAAGATAATTATAGTTGTTATTTTTTTCTCCATAGTAGTTTAACCCCTCATCTTATAAGCACTTTTATGTGCCCCACGTCACATGGGTGTTACAGTAAAACGATTAATCTGGATAAGGGTTTAAAGTTTGGGTCACATACGTACTTGTTTGATTACGCAAGGACGAAGAAGCCTCCTTGAAGGGTTATTAGCTGAATCCAAGGCCTCCTATGAGACAATACGAGCATTTAAGACGAAACAAACAATTCACATACACATACAAAATAAACATGGCGAATATGATAACAATGATTGGCGTTGGACTATGATTATTATTGTAAGGTATAATCGCCTAACTATGATTGTTGCCCGTTTATATAAAAGCAGGTGCCGTGCGACAATGCTTGACAATTATTGAAATGCGAAATTATTGTGGTGGCGGTTGTCGGGATCTTTGTATTTAATTATATAAAACAGCTGCGGGAAACAAAGCGAGCCGCTAGACAACCATCATAGTGAGACTATAATACTAGCTCAGCCTATGGTAACTTATGACAGTGAACGTTATTATTATTATTATTATTATTATTATTATTTATTTATATTAAAGATATAATCAGTTGAATTGGTATGGGCAAATACGACGAATGCATGAAGAAAGGTTACCCAGAAAAGCATGAATGGTGTCCACCTGGAAGAAGAAAGGAAGGAAAACCTCGAATCTCATGGCTGCAAGAAATAAGAACTGGAATGAGAATAAGAGGACTGGAGGACATGGAGTGGATGGATATGGACGAGTGAAGAAGGAAAATAAAACTTTACGCACAGAAAAATATGTAAACATTGAAAATATGTATGTAAATCAATAAATAATAATAATAATTATCATAAGTAATGCCACGAGTGATTTCCAAATTATCGATAAATTCACGACTCACGAAGTGAGGAGTGAATTTATCTAGAGAATTTGGAAATCAAGAGTGGCATTTGTTAGGACTATTTAACGAATAAAATTAAGCTGTTTACTCACAAATCATTATTTAACTATAGTTATTTTAAAATATTTATATATTTAATGTAAACGGCGATGTTTGAAAACAAATGAGAAACGATAGGTACGCTTCTACTGCTTCTTTTGTTTATCACTGCAACCAGATCATACTATTTATTGCCAAAGGAACGCAATATTGTAAGGAGGAGCTTTCTTTAATATGGTAATTATAACACTGATAAATATTTGGTGAAACACGACTCTGATTGGTTGTAAAACAGAAATCATTGAAACGTGATTGGTCATTGACTCCCATTTGGGGCATGAGTTAAATAGTCATTATAACATTATATTATTATATTAGCATTATCATTATATTATCCTTATATTATTATTATTATAGGTTATATTATCATTATATTATTATCATTATTATTATTATTATTATTATTATTATTATTATTATTATTATTATTATTATTATTATTATTATTATGTCTGTAACACTAGGACTATCAAACACTGAATCATACCTACGCTAACATAAGTTGTCATACGAGTACGTACATCATCCTGTGTTTTTAATTATTTCTGTATAATTGATCTCCGGCTTTAAATCTTTAGGCTTTTTAGCATTGTTTTTTGTGACGAACAGGGAGCTGGCCTGATGCATGAACCCCCAACCTAGAGGACCAGGTAATTTTTGGTCAAGGTTTTCTTCCTCTAGCCTTTGTCAAGCCAATGAAGAACTGCAAGGCAGCAGTATCTGTAACCTAGATAAGGAGCCCTCACAGGGTACTATCAGTCGGGCGTACTGAACCCAGGTTTTTTAACGAGGTTGTTACTCCTCCCCTCACCCTTTTCTAACCTGGCTTGGGACAAGCTTTGAAAAAAACTTAGAACAAAAACTTATATCGATGGAAATGGATTTCTTGAGGAGAGCAGCAAGATGCTAAAAATTAGACAAAATAAGAAATACTGTCATAAGAGAAAAAAATGAATATTCAATAGTAGATTATATACGGTATAAGCAATTAAATTGGTATGGGCACGTACGACGAATGCAAGAAGAAAGATTACCGGTACCCAGGAAAACATTTGAATGGTGTCCACCTGGAAGAAAGAGGAGAGGAAGACCTAAAACTCGTGGATGCATGAAATAAGAACTGGAATGAGAGCAAGAGGACTGGAGGTCATGGATTGGATAGAGAGAGACGAGTGGGGAAGAAAACTAAAACTTTAGGCACAGAAAGATGTGTAAACATTAAAATTCTGTATATAAATAAACATAATTGATCTCCATCATCTTATGGTTAATGTTATTCTTCCAACCCATCTTAGTCTAACAACTAATCGCTTTCCCTCTGATTGAACCGAAAGTGCCTTTTGCGGTTCAGTTATTATTTTCGTGCTCCTTCCCGCTTACGAACATTTGTGAAGCCTGCCAATGTTTCCTGTGTTCCGTGTGGTTACCCCTTCCTTCTTTACCCTTTCCATTGCGCATCTTGGTAGCGCACATCCCTTCTCCTGGCGAACCTGATATATGCTCGGCAATCTCAGTGGACTTAAACAGTCAGTCGATCGGCCTAACAAGTGGCGTTTGGGTTCTTTACGAGTGGATTCAGTGTTGGAATCCTACTCTGGTGTACCATGCAAAGGGCGAAGTTAGCATGGTAATGCAGAAGATAAGCATGTGGATTGTAAACCGAAGAATGGTTGGATTTAATTTAATCTAAGTCAGCATGGAAGAAGGATTTCCGATTCTGCTTAGAGACGTATGAGTGTGATTGTTTGAATGGTATGTCGTTATCTTATTATGTTTTGTTTATTATTGGGGTTTGATTGATTGTTCCAAGATATAGTTCTGTTATTTATATTACTTTATTTTTTTATAATAATCCACACTTATTTTGTATTAAAAACCAATATTTTATGTTACGCCCCTTGTTCTTATTTAAAGAATAGCCATTGTTCTCTATCCCATAACGAAATTAGTTCAGTCCATGCAAATTATAATCAGTGTTATATTCATATGCATGTTCAAGTGGAAAAAGAAAGATGAATGGTTAGCCGCCTTCTATGGGCCCGAGGCAGGCTGTTTTGTTGTAAATAACTTCGTTGAATGTTTGGAACCCTTTACTAAGTACAGCAGTATCATAACCCAGCGATCCCGGAAGGTAGCAGTAACGTATTCGTATTCGTACTCTTTCTCTCTCTCTACGTACAATATGATTAAGCAGCACTTGGTTGGTAAAACCAAGTCGCTACAAAATGGTTTCTCAGAGCGTGGTTAAGGGTTTGGTTTTTTGGGTTTAATTGCGCCCAAATGGTAACAAAGTGTTTACTTTGTATTTTTCATATTGAAAGATATGCTGTACTTATGTTGAAGTTATTAAGTACTGGTTTACGTGTTTGTTGTACATTACGTAAACATTGATTCATCTTTCTTCGTTCCAAAACAGAGACTGATTTATGCAAGTAATACTACGTTCGCTTATTGTTGTTTACATCTTGTGTCTATCATACTTTATAAACATGCCTAGCTGGGTGGATGTAATATCCAGAGATAAGCTCGTTTGTGAATTAGGCCTGCTAGGTATAGAAGTTGAAGGTGATGTAAACATATTACGTCAGCGGCTTAAAGATCATATGAATTCTCTCTCCCAGCCTGAACAAATATTAATAAAGCGTAAGTTCATTGTAGATGGTGCAACCCAAGAAGATTATTTGGCAGAACAACACAAGAGCATGAGTGATCGTAGACTTAGTTCTATTAAAGATTTATCTAGTGGAACTGTCTCCAACCTTTCTTCTTTTATGGAGCAGAATAATCAGCGGATTTTCCGAGAGTTGATTGGAAAGGTTGATCCCTGTGATGGTGAAGATAAGGAATCGTTAGTGGTCTTCCTCATCAAAATTAATTCGATTTTTGAATTGAAATTGGTTCCCGATGAGTATTTTGTAAACTCGATTTTGAGTTGCATCGGAGGAATTTTATTGAATATCTGGAGTGAAGTTGTTAAGTTGAGATTCTCTTGGATGGAAAGTTTAGAACATGTGAAGTGTTCATTGTTGCCTCCTAGATTGTTGGAAGACTTTTGGATTAAATTTGTGTCACGTCGATTCCAAATGCCTAAGGAATCTTTGTTGGAGTTTATCTCCAATGTGCAAGGAGCTTCACTTGTGTTGAATCCTTCATTTTCGGAAGAAAAGTTAATTGATCTTATTCTGCAAAATATGTCCCCGGCTACTAGACAGCATTTGGTATTTTCTACAAAACCTCAAAATGTAGCCGAAATGTGTCTCTTAGCCAGAAAAGTGGCGGATTTTGAAATTGCTGAAAGACAGAGGGACTTTAGTGAAAGAAGTAAAACTGACAATTTAAGTAAATCTAATACTTCGACGAATCGTCCTTCTTGGCATTCAAAGAAGAATCTACAGTGTTGGAAATGTCAGCGGTATGGGCATTTGTCTAGAGAATGTCGGTCCAAAGATTTAACCATTCCTCAGGTTAATGTTGGGACTTTTTCCTCGAGAAAGTATAAGAAAAGAATTCAAACTTCTAAGAGAATATTTCCTTCAGGGAAAAATAGACCGTCATCTTTTGTGGCAAATTTGCCTCATTTACCACTGGAAGTTTTCCACCAGAAAATAGACGGTTTGTTGGATAGTGGTGCTTCTATTTCTCTTGTGCGAGAAGACTTTATCTCTGCTTTGCCTAAGAAATTTTTGAAGAAGACTTCTTTGAAGTGTAAATCAGTCAACAATCAAGTTTTCTCTGTAGATAAAATGGTTCGTTTACACTTAAAGATAAATAAGTTTTCATGGGACCAGTTGTTTTATGTGGCCCAAGAGTTACCTGTTCCTATTATTCTAGGTTACGACTTTATGTCGAAATCCGGCATGAAAATCGATTTTCAGAATGGAGTCTGTAATTTCAGATTTGCTCGAGACGTTTCGCTGCCGTTTAACGTACATCCTTGTATGTATGGGCATGCATATGGTAAGAATCCTTCGGAACAATGTTGTGTTATGTCTCTCAATAATCTTGAGGAGGATGAGGAATTATCTAAATTGGTGAAAGAATTCCCTGGATTATTTAGTGATCGATTAGGGAGAGCAAAAAACAGTTTTTGTGAACTGGAATTGTTGGATAATGTCCCTGTGCGGTCTCCACCTTTTCAGTTTTCTCCACCTAAGTTGCAGTTATTACAAAGCGAAATTCATAAGCTTATGCAACAAGGTGTTATTAGGCCAAGTCGTTCTAGTTATGCGAGCCCAGCTTTTCTTGTTCCAAAACCTAGTGGAGGCCATAGGTTGGTTATCGATTATAGGAAGCTTAATAATAAAGTGGTGTTTGATTGCTTCCCATTGCCCACTTTGGAAGCAGCTTTCCAAATATTTCATGGAGCCAAAGTGTTCTCCGTAATTGATTTGCATTCCGCCTTTTTCCAAATACCATTAACTCCATCCAGTAGAAAGTACACGGCTTTTGTCACTCCCAATGGTCTTTACGAGTTTAATATGTTGCCTATGGGTTTGAGTGTGGGTAGTCAAGTATTGAGTCGTGAATTGGACAAATTGTTTGGAGATTTGAAATACAAGTATGTTTTTCAATACTGTGATGATCTCATTGTGTATTCTTCTGATATGCAGCAACATCTTGCTCATTTGAGAGAAGTCTTTGAAAGGTTAAACAATAAAGGATTTACTGTTAATCCTGAAAAGATCACTTTGGGATGTTCTAAGATAAAGTTTTTGGGCCATTTGCTGTCAGCCGAAGGTATCCAGGTGAACCCGGAGAGAGTTGAAGCCATCAAAAATCTTCCTACACCTAAGAATTTGAAAGGCGTTAGAAGTTTCATGGGAATGGTGGGCTTTTATGCCAGATTTATTCCTAACTTCTCTCAGGTTGCCCTTCCTTTGAATAACTTGAAGAAAAAGAAAACTAAATTCTTATGGAGTCAAGAATGCGAAGCTTCTTTTCAAAGTCTTAAATTAGCTCTTTGCGAGGCTCCCACTTTACAGGTTCCCGATTTCAATAAGAAGTTTATTCTTCAGTGTGACGCCAGTGATAGGGCGTTAGGTGCGGTTCTTAATCAGGAAATTGAAGGCAATTTAGCGCCTGTGGGATATGCTAGTCGCACTTTAAATGAAGCCGAAATAAAATACAGCATTTACGAAAGAGAGATTTTAGCTATTGTTTTCGGTTGTGAGAAGTTCCGTACCTTTTTGGAACATAACCGTTTTGTGGTTCACTCAGATAATCAAGCAGTTTCTTGGTTATGTAAGAACAGTGGTACCCTGGGTAGAATCGGTAGGTGGGTTGTGCGTCTTTCTGCTTTCAATTTTGAAGTAGTTCATGTTAGAGGATCTGATAATGCGGTAGCTGATGGTTTATCGCGACTGTTCCATGAAGATGAAGTTCCGGAGCACCCTCAAGTCAATCTTCTATCGAACTTTCCTGCATCATTTAAAGATCTTAAATTGCATCAACAAGAAGATGATGATTGTAAGAGATTGTATGCTCAAGTTAGAGCTGGCACTAATAGTCCAGATTTCTCTTTACATAGAGGTCTATTAGTGTACAATCCTCGAAAAGGTCCGAAGAATCGTGTGTTGGTTCCCGTAGTACTGCGGCCTGTTTTGCTCAAGTATTATCACGATTCTCCTTTGGGCATGCATTTGGGCATTGCCAAGACTATGGAAAAGCTCAATAGACAATATTATTGGCCTCATATGGGTGAGGATGTGCGTAAATACATTTTGAATTGCGTTGATTGTCAGCGAGCTAAGCCTGCCCCTAATACTAAAGTTGGTCTTCATTCGGCGGAGCCCTCCACAGCTCCCATGCAAAGACTCTTTATTGATTTCTTTGGTCCCTTAGTTCGCTCTAAGCGAGGTAATGTTGGGGTTCTAGCAGTTGTCGACGGGTTCTCTAAATACGTGGTGCTTCATCCTGTGAGATCCTTGAAATCTAATGCAGTTGTAGAATTCTTCACTAGAAACTTTTTTCCGAGCTTTGGTGTGCCTGAATCCATTGTTTCGGATAATGCTAAGGCCTTTACTTCTCGTATGTTTAAGAATATGTGTTTCGATTGGGGTGTTCGTCGCATTACTACTTCTCCCCATTATCCAAAACCTAACCTTTGTGAGAGGTTTTTCCGCTCGTTGAAAGCAGGGCTTACCATTTTTCATAATGTCAAGCAAAATGTTTGGGATCAACATTTGCCGTTGTTTGCTTTGGGTTGTAATGATGCGGTCCATGAGTCGACAAAAACTACCCCTGCCGAATTGTTTTTGGGTAGACGTATTATGCATCCCTTAGAGTTAAATTGGCACATCACGGAAGCCGATTTAAGTGATTTGAAACAAGCCGATAAAGTTCAGAAATGGGAGGAAGCATTCAAGAACCTTAAGCTCGCTAAAGAGAACGTAGCTAACAGGTATAATAAGGATAGGAAGGATGTCTCTTATAAAGTTGGCGATCGAGTACGTTACCGCCTTTACCCACTCAGTAATCGTGGGGAGCAACGTATGGGAAAACTTATGTTCAAATGGTCTGAACCGTATGTTGTAAAACGTTTTCTAACACCAGTTACTCTGGAATTGGAAAGCGTCAATGGCCATGTTATGAAACAACATGTGAGTCAGCTAAAAATATGTAGTGATATCCAGTAAATTCAAGCATGTTTGTTATAAATGAAAAAGAGCTGAATGTTAAAGCTAAATTACTATGTATTATGACACATGTTAAATTAGCATATCTATGGTTCTGCTTTCCTGTTTGCGCCTGTTCTTTGTTTCAGTTACCTTTCCTTAAACATTGGCAGTTCTACAGTCTATATGCCTGGAGTGTTCGGCAGTCGAGCGCTTGGAGGATCCGGCCGACCCCCGAGTGCCCAGCTGACCGACATAGTGGCTTTGGAACTATGGATTCCTGGAAAGCGGTGGAACGGGATTGCGATCCGGCAATCCGAGGATTATCGTCACCCGAGTCTTCACCTGGAACGCCGCAATGTTGTGCTATGGCGGCTGAATCAAATTGGAGTCTATTTTTCAGCGCTGGAATAGTCTACATGAAAGCAGGTGTGGTGATCGTGATATTGGGGACGATGGAAGATTTGCTTTGAAGTTACCGCTGGAATCCAATAGTGCTTATGTTCCCCTCCCAACGTGGGATTGCTTCTCTGGACTTTATTTGGAAGTCTATGGACTTTTTCTTTTTACCCGGAGGGTGTAGCGGGAGCTATTGAACCGAAAGTGCCTTTTGCGGTTCAGTTATCATCTTCGTGCTCCTTCCCGCTTACGAACATTTGTGAAGCCTGCCAATGTTTCCTGTGTTCCGTGTGGTTACCCCTTCCTTCTTTACCCTTTCCATTGCGCATCTTGGTAGCGCACATCCCTTCTCCTGGCGAACCTGATATATGCTCGGCAATCTCAGTGGACTTAAGCAGTCAGTCGATCGGCCTAACAAGTGGCGTTTGGGTTCTTTACGAGTGGATTCAGTGTTGGAATCCTACTCTGGTGTACCATGCAAAGGGCGAAGTTAGCATGGTAATGCAGAAGATAAGCATGTGGATTGTAAACCGAAGAATGGTTGGATTTAATTTAATCTAAGTCAGCATGGAAGAAGGATTTCCGATTCTGCTTAGAGACGTATGAGTGTGATTGTTGGAATGGTATGTCGTTATCTTATTATGTTTTGTTTATTATTGGGGTTTGATTGATTGTTCCAAGATATAGTTCTGTTATTTATATTACTTTATTTTTTTTATAATAATCCACACTTATTTTGTATTAAAAACCAATATTTTATGTTACGCCCCTTGTTCTTATTTAAAGAATAGCCATTGTTCTCTATCCCATAACGAAATTAGTTCAGTCCATGCAAATTATAATCAGTGTTATATTCATATGCATGTTCAAGTGGAAAAAGAAAGATGAATGGTTAGCCGCCTTCTATGGGCCCGAGGCAGGCTGTTTTGTTGTAAATAACTTCGTTGAATGTTTGGAACCCTTTACTAAGTACAGCAGTATCATAACCCAGCGATCCCGGAAGGTAGCAGTAACGTATTCGTATTCGTACTCTTTCTCTCTCTCTACGTACAAAATGATTAAGCAGCACTTGGTTGGTTCTACCAAGTCGCTACAACATTATAGAAAAAAAAAATTCAAGGATTTCATTCTGCAAAACTCGTAGCCTAATCGAATATTCATAATACAATTATTATTATTATTATTATTATTATTATTATTATTATTGTTATTATTATTATTATTATTATTATTATTAATAATAATAATAGTATACAATGACTTACGGTGGAGAAACATATGACTTAACATCCAGAACAATTAGTAAATTAAATTCTGCAGAAACGGATTTTTTAAGTCTTTAGTAGGAATTTCTAAAATATATAAAATAAGAAATAGTATAATTAAAATATGAATGTTTAAATTTAAATTGTTCATTTCATAAAAAACAAACAAAAAAGTATAGTCATGTAAAAAAACTGAAATAACATATTCCAAAGAAAAATAATACAATGGATGGAACCTGGCAGATAAATAAGAGGACGTCAAAATTAAAGACTGATGATTATTTTAAACAGAACGAGGGAAAAAAATATTGGACGATGAAGATTGGAATGGCAGAGTAATATGGAGAAGAATGACAGTATATTAACTGGACGCAGGAAGATGTGGAACATTGTGAAATATGAAACCTGCTAAATAAATTAATATTTTAAAAATACCACATGATAATGGATATTGCATGCATACAATTAAATAGTGTTAAATTTTCTGTGAGGAATTTAAAAAAAACAAATTTGTTTTATACTTTACACAAATTTGTAGGATTGTAATATTTATTTACTGTAGGGTACTTATTTGCTGTAACATTTTAACCCTTAAATTAAAAATGTATATTATAATATTTGGAAATACAAAATTATATATATATATATATATATATATATTGGTAAAAAATTGGTGAAATCTGTGGCAATGTATGGAAGTGAGGTATGGACAATCAATAAGTATTACAAGAATAGACTAATAGCTCTAGAAATTGATTATTTACGCAGAAGTGCCAGAAAGTCAAAATTAGAACATGTCACAAATAAGGAAATTAGAAACATTATGGAAGCAGAAGAAAGCATAATTGAAAGAATTGAGGAGAAGGAAATAAAATGGTTAGGACATGTTTTAAGAATGGAAGATGAGCGATGGCCGAAACAACTATATCATTGGCAACCGAACAGAAAGATGAAAAGAGGGAGACAAGTTAATATGGAAGGAAAACATGAAGACAGTAATGCAAGCAAGAGGGCTAAGCATTGAAGATGCCAAAGATCGTAGGCTTTGGAGGTTTGGCACGGGAAGACGGCAGCAGTTGTAAAAACCCGAAGGTAGATAGATATAGAATACTATAAGATACATCAGTTAGTTTCATTCATTTAATAATTTTAATAAGTCCACCGCTGTGGTCTCGGGGTAGCGTGCTGCATTGTCACGCAGCGGGCCCGGGTTCGATCCCCGGTCGGGACAGTTTTTCTAGGTGAAGTTTTTATCGGAGTTTTTTCCTCACCTGTAATATAAATGTCAGGAAAACTTCAACGCCCAAACGGTCGCCGAAATCATATGGCCATCGCAATCATCATCATTCATATTGATCTTAGGTTAAGCTTAGGATTAGGGACTCTCCTGGCGCACCATTATCATCATCACCCATCATATCATCGGGGCAACGTAACCCCGCCTTCCAGGTGCCCCAACCTCAGAAGTACGCCATGTCAGGAGAGAAACAGGAATGTCAAAAGACAAACCTGGGGCATTTGAAAAAAAATAAATAAATAAAAACAGATGAAAACTAGTTAACGAGAAGAGATTACTTTTTTTTATATAATTTCACAATAGTACCTAATAATAACAGTTGTTTATACCATTTCTTTTTCACTGCGGTCCGCAACATTTAAATAACTGACACGGGAAATAAGTGTTTTGTCAATTTAAGGTTAAACATAATATGATATAATTCTGAGTAAAGTTAGTATTATTATTATTATTATTTATTATTATTATTATTATTTAATATCTAGATACTAGAGTAAGACTGAACGAACTAAAGAATTTAATCTGAAGAAAAGGACAGAGCTTCTAAAACGTCCTATGAGGGAACATATGAAAAATGTGAAAGAAGATTTTAAAGAAAGAGATACAGAAAATAATAAAACTGATGACGGAGAAAAATATTGTGAAGAAGAAAACTAAAATGTTTTGAAAGAAAGTATATAGAGGGTATGAAGGCATAAACCTGGAAGATAAGCAGTAAAATAGGGAGGACGGCTTCTTCTTGAATCACAGTGAGACATAAAACACACTCCCTACCTGCAGCTTCCAGTTGTTGCTTGCAGACGTCGATCTACATCAAACTATTATTATGATATACGTGAAGTTTCCTCCATAGCACGTCATATTTAGGGGAGAGCGGGGCACTTACACTCTCTCATGATTTAAACAATACATCTGTTTGTTTCAAAGATATCACACAGTCTGGAAGCAATAAAATGGAGCACTTAAAATAGAAATTCAATTTTGTAGGTAATATTTTATTTAACCTAAGGAGATGTAATATAAAAAGATGAAACAACGTTACTAAAATTGCCATCGCTGCCATTAGAGGATCAATTTTAAGAAATCCATTTCTACAAAATTTCTACTTTGTAGGCCTACAATTTGAATTTTTTAAGTGTATTTATAAAATGTATTTCATAAATTCAAAAAATTAATTGTCTGTATCACTTTGTCCTTGAGGCAATCCTCTAATGAGGAAAGTTGTATATAATAAAAAAAATAGAATCTGTATATACTTAGGTCAACTAATCTCCTTCAAAGAAAAGTTAGAAAATTATATAAAAAGAAGAATATCCTTAGCTTTGGGAGCCCTTTGGTTCCTTCAGTTCATATTCCTTGACCAGATGCTAAACAGAAAACTAAAATATGAAACTCTCGAAACTTACGTCTTCCAACACTACATTATGGTAGCCAAACATGGACAACAACAAATAGACAGACGATCCTACTGCAAACATTTCGGTGGAAGATGGAAAAGAACATCTTGGGAATAATTTCCGAAACAGCAACAACAACCGTCACACAAAGAGACGTTAGACAAAGTGGAAATGGGGGTTACATCGGGAGAATGCAAAACGACAGATGGACATACAGAGCCATAATGTGGGCAGAGACAGACCAAGAGGAAGGCGGGCAAACTTCTGCTCAATAAAAACTGGTCAACGTGCAGCATAGCAAAAGAACAGAAAAACATGCAAAACCATAGAAAATTGACTTCAAAATCTATGAGTAAGCAAATATTAATGAGTATAAAAAATACTTGGCAGCCAAATAGTATGCAAGAAAGATTAAAACTGAAAATTCAAATGTCACCAAACCTGACTAACTTGCTTACTGACCATTAATCCATTATTTCCACAGTTGTAAGAATAAGGAGACTGCAAGGTATGTGTGCGGAAATGGGTTATTAAAGTTGATCATATATGATATGACTGTGACAAACTGAAAAGTCTAAGAGAAATATTGATAGAAAGTATTAAAACGAGAGCAGGATAGAATCCTGTAACAAAGAATGAATTAGGTCAATTTATGCCAGATATTTAACAAAGTTTGCTAACAGCATAGTTTTTGACAGTTTGCAATAGGGGGGGAATATAATAATTTAGTTATTATTAAGTAACATAGGACATCACATCACTCCATGTCATATACCATCTCCACTTCTCGCAACTGGAATTCCCTACCACAAGAAATAAGGGGCTGCCGGACATTGGCATCTTTTAAAAGAAATCTAAATTTATATTTGCTCTAAACTCGACTTCATTATTATCCAGTGTAAGATATATATATATATATATTAATTATATATTAATATATATATATATATATATATATATATATATATATATATTAATTGGTCCCGCGCCGTAGCCGAGCGGTTAAGGTAGGAAGCCTTGGCGCAGAGCTACGGGACTTGCGCTGGTTCGAGTCTTCATGGGGGAAGAAATTTTCTCATGGTATTTCGGCCAGTATGGGACCGGTGCCCACCCAGCATCGTGAGGCAATTGGGTAGCTACAATAAGTAGCGGCTCCAGGTTGAGGAACCAGCTATAACGGCTGGGGGACTCGACATGCTAACCACATGTCACCCCTACACTGGCTGTTGATCATCTACCTCTGTGATTGACACATGTGGATGTGAAGGGCCAGCAGCCGGCTGGTAAAAGGGCAACCGCTGAAAAAAGTGGAAAGACCTCTGGAAAAGACACTCAATTCGGATATATATTGGTGTTCCCGGATAATGTATCATATTTATATTATTATTATTATTATTATTATTAGTATTATTATGATTATTATTATTATTCTTATTATTATCGTATCATTAGTTGTTATTACCCTATACTATGGCTGTGTGTGTACATGACATTTACATTGCTACATTTATTGTATCTTTAACTGTTTATAATTAGTATAGTTTATATTTATATTTGTCGAATATTTATTTGTATTTGTGCTGGTTGAGTGGAAGAGAGGGCCTTATGGCCTTAACTCTGCCAGAATAAATAAAGTATTATTATTATTATTATTATTATTATTATTAAATAATAGGTTAAATAAAAATAAGTGCAGTGTACAATTACTAGAGGTAGCAAGATAAAATAATAAGCACGTAGTATTTCTTATTTTTTTAGAAAAGGAGCATAATGTCCAATAAAGACTATGCAATAAAATAAATTACCTTGATATTAAAGCGTCTGTAAATAAATTGAAAATAATAAAGAGAATAATAAATTAATTTCTCGTTTGATGAATGTTGAACACTTGTTTTAGTTCAGAGAATAATGTCAGCAAATTTTAAAGAGCTTTTTCATAAAATACAGCAGAGTTTAGAAATAGGCTTGTTTAAGTTTAATCAGAATCATAAAACAAAGGAACTAGCGCAGAAGGACAGTTGTTTCAGAAGAGAGAGTGGAAATTGCCCAAACTTGAGCACTTAACAAACTCTGAGTTCACAAATACAAAGATAATCTACATCGAATAAATGGTTCTTAATTAAACAGTTTGTAGTCTATGGAAACAGCTTGCAATAAAGTAACACTGTACATTTGAACTTGTAATTCAAATACCTAGGAACAATAATTAGAAACAAGAGTGAGGTGCAGAGAGATATTAAACATACCGGTAGGCTCAACTTGGAAATGCATGCTATTATGCATTACAGGGACTCATGTCTTCCCAACATATCTTAAAATTAAAATAATGTATAAAACAGTTATTTTTCCAGCTATTAAAATATAAAATTATGGAATATTCACCTCTTCAACTTTATTAGTTATTTAACTGTAGCGCTTTCGGGACTTGTCCCATCATCGGCAGGATTCAAAATAAAAACACCGGTTTTGAATCCTGCCGATGATGGGACAAGTCCCGAAAGCGCTACAGTTAAATAACTAATAAAGTTGAAGAGGTGAATATTCCATAATTTTATATTTTAATTTTGAATAGTATCTCAACGGAACATATCATGAATCCTATAAAAGTTTTCCAGTTATATTATATGTCATATTCCCAATCTACCCGAGACAAATTCTTTTTTTCCTATATCTCACCTGATGACGCCAAAAGAGCAGTATTACGTATTAAATCTAAAGCACAAGGAATAGACAATATAACAATAACTCTCCTGCAAAAAATAATAGACATTATTCTCCCAACAATAACCCACATTTTTAATGCCTCTATAATGACCGGGACTTATCCCAGACTCTGGAAAATGGCTCTAGTTCGTCCTACACCGAAATCATACACTCCTACAACACTCGATGATTATAGACCAATTAGTATTCTTCCCTGTTTATCTAAAGCACTGGAACACATAATACACTCACAGTTAACAGACTACCACACCACACACGACTTACTTGATGAACATCAGTCTGGTTTTAGAACAGGACATCACACAAGTACTGCACTACTTGACATTGTAGAGGACATAAGAGACTCAATGGACAAAAGCAAACTCACCGCAATAGTCCTACTCGACTAGAGCAAAGCCTTTGACACAGTAGATATAGACTTAATGCTAGCGAGACTAAATACACTACATCTGTCGGAAAACTGCCTTGATTGGTTTGCATCTTACCTCACTAATCGTCAGCAATCAGTTTCTGTTAATAATCGCATTTCTTCCTGGCGCTTGGTGAGGAAAGGGGTACCTCAAGGCGGCGTCCTCGCTCCTCTTCTCTTCTCGATTTATATTAATGACGTGACCAAGAAACTACAAAACTGCAAGCATCATTCTTTACGCCGACGACCTACAGATTTACACACACTTTAGGCCTGACGAAATTAATGAATATATTGACAAAGTAAATACTGACCTCAGGCATATATCTTTATGGTCCAGACAATATGGGCTGAAACTAAATGTAAACAAAACGCAAGCAATAATTATTGGACATCCAAGGCTATTACACCTCATAAACAATGGCAATATGCCGGCTATCATATTAGATAATGAACAAATTCCTTATACTGACGTCGTTAAAAACTTGGGATTTTACTTAGATTCTAATTTAAATTGGCATGTGCAAGTAAAACAAACATCTAAAAGGATCTTCTCCATAATGCATTCCCTAAAGCGACTTAAACATTTTCTTCCTACAACTCTTAAAAGAATTTTAATCCAAACTTTAGTGATGCCGCATTTTGACTACTGTGACGTTCTACTAACTGACATAAGTGACGGATTGTCGGACAAACTGCAGCGTGTCCATAATATGTGTATCAGATTAATATTTAATGTTCGAAAATACGATCACATTTCTCCATTATTCCACGAATTGTCATGGCTACATCTAAAAGAGAGAAGAAAATCGCACTGTCTAATTCTCCTATTTAAGATCCTACATACCTCGATTCCCAATTATTTATCATCCCGTTTCCAGTATCTATCCTCAAACCATAACTTAAACACAAGATCACAACATAGTCTCTTACTCTTAATATACCGCAACATAGGACATCACATCACTCCATGTCATATACCATCTCCACTTCTCGCAACTGGAATTCCCTACCACAAGAAATAAGGGGCTGCCGGACATTGGCAACTTTTAAAAGAAATCTAAATTTATATTTGCTCTAAACTCGACTTAATTATTATCCAGTGTAAGATATAGCCTATATATTAATTGGTGTTTCCCGTATAATGTATCATATTTATATTATTATTATTATTATTATTATTATTATTATTATTATTATTATTATTATCGTATCATTATTGTTATTACCCTATAAAATGTTGTTTGTACATGACATTTACATTGCTACATTTATTGTATCTTTAACTGTTTATAATTAGTATAGTGTATATCTATATTTGTCGAATATTTATTTGTATTTGTGCTGGTTGAGTGGAAGAGAGGGCCTTATGGCCTTAACTCTGCCAGAATAAATAAAGTATTATTATTATTATTATTATTATTATTATTATTATTATTATATTATTATTATTATTATTATTATTATTATGGTTGTGAAGTACGATCTCTTACATTAAGGGAGAAAAACGGATTACGAATATCTGAGAATAAAGTTCTTAGGAAAAAATGAGGGAAGTGAAATATACAGAGTGGTGATTGGAAAACATTAGCTAAAGATAGGAATATTTGGAGATCATTTGTCAGCGCTGCAAAGCAATTTTTCCTTAGAACAATTCCTATGGTTGCCCATGATCCGGAATTTAGATTAAGTTTATATTTAAGGACTCTCCTATTGCGTCGTTATCATTCATCATATTATCGTGACTTTTTAACTCATGCCCCAAATAATAATCAATGATCTATCACGATTCAATTAATTCTGTTTTACAACCAATGACAGTCGTGTTTCACCTCGCTCTTTATCGATTTCTCTTTATCAGCTCCTGCTTTTGTGATAAAGAAGGCTCCTCCTTTTTAATATTCTCGACAGCTCAAAACATTATTTTTATCCAACAAATGCATTGAATATAGCAAATAATGAATATGTTCCTTGATTTTAATGAGTTCTTTACTAGAGAAATAAATTAATAGCCTATAATGTTGAATACAATATAGAATGTTTCAATATTTCTTCACTAGGGTGCATTGTTTCAATACTGCGATCCTATTTGGGAATAAATAGGTAAATATGATCAAGTTGCCGTGAAAATACATAACATAACATTTCTGATTTGTTTTATCAATCGTCGCCGTTTACATTAAATATATAAACATTTTATAATACCGGTAACTATATTTAAATAATGACTTTTAAATAAACATGTGAATTTTAATCGTTAAATAGTTCTAAGAAATGCTACTCTTGATTTCCAAATCGTCTAGATAAATTGAAAATTACTCGTGGCATTATAGTGTAAAAGGACTAAGTTGGCATGATTTCTGCTGTCCTTGTCTAGAGAACTGTTCTTCCACCCTTCGCAAAATACAATGAGCTACCCTTGTAAAATTAGTTAGGAATGCTAGAAAAACTCCACCCCCCCACTTCCGTCCAGTCACTTTTGTGTCAGGTAATTTTTGTCAGTGGCTACTTGTTCAGGGTGCTGTGTTAAAAGTGACTGCAGAGCGTGTGAACACACTGAAAAGATTGAAGAGTCATATTGGCAGGCAGACGATTTAATGGACGAAATTAGTGATCGGTTTGAAATAAGTTTAGACGATACCGACGATGATGAAAATGAAAATGAAGACATAGAAACTTGGCAGGAAGAATGTTTAGAAGAAGGGAATGCCACCACTGATCTATGTTCACTACAGGGAGTGTCTGCCCTACCACTGTCACCGTGAAGAGATATGTGTATGAGTGAGAAAGAAGATGGTGAGTACTCTCTTTCTCTTTCTAAAATATTCTAGACACTTTATCCCTCATGGACTATACTTACGATAACGTAATTCCGCCTTCCAGGCGTATCAAACCTCAGAAGTCACTTTCTAAGCCAAACAAATCTACCTTCTCCTTATTCCCTGCAATGTCACAATGCATTGGGGATGTCCACTGCAGATAAACATTTTTGCCTGTTATATTGAGACTTCTGATTATCTGTCTACTCTGTAATGTGTCTTTGTTAGTTGGAAATGCTAGCCATTGCAAACATGGCTGCCTTAGAATCGCTTAGAATTACAGCATTCACAAACGATTGAGATCTGTAGATTGGTTGACTCAGGACAATGATTATAGCTCTAATTACTATTATTATTATTACTATTGTTATTAGTAAAGTGATCCCACAACAGGCCTCAGGAGGCCCTTGGGGTAGTAGGAGGTTAAGGCTCCCACTTTTTCTAGACAATCGGCACTTTATGTCAGCCGGGTTGTCAGCCCTTTACCCCCAGAACAAGTGTCTGGTACTCATTTCCGTAAGAGGCTGAGTCGACCTCAGGGCCATAATGCCGCCAGAGGGTTTGGGTCAGTTTAAAAATCCTGATCCCAACGGGACTTGAACCCTCGACCCTCCGGCTGTAGCTCAGTGCCTTAACCACTACTCTAGGAAGAATTACACATGGAATCTTTAGAAAACAAAATTTCTGATTATAAGTCAAGATGGATGCAACATGTTCATAGAATGGAAGATCACAGAATACCCAAACAAATGTTAAGATATCAACCTACAGGAAGAAGAAGACCAGGACGTCCACTCAAAAGACTTTTGGATGGTGTTTCTCTTGAGGCCGAAACAGGTCAACAAATGGCCTAAACTCGTGAATGTACTATGATGACGATGATGATGACTATTGTTATTATTATTATTGTTATTATTTTTACTATAATTATTACTACTATTATTATTATTATTGTTATTATTATTACTATTATTATTATTACTATTATTATTATTATTATTATTATTATTATTATTATTATTACACTAGTCAACATGATTTTAGTCTCATCAGTATCAATAGTTGTACTTAATGCAGTTTTTTTATCATGTTTTCAAATATGTATTCGGAATTTCTCCATCACCCACGGTTTTTTCTTATTTCAATTTCAATTAATGGATTTAAATAATTATTTTTTTAATAAACGTTTTTTCGTCCATTTGTCCATTGTAAAATAAAACCAAATGAGCTAACTCAAAATGGTTTCAGCTTGGAAAAGAGATATCAAGACAAATGGAATCCTAATATGCTGGTCGTTTATTTTGGACCATCAAGAGGGATGCTCCATAGGCGAAATATAGCAGAAAATTGTCATTTCTTACTTTCTAGGTGAGTCCGAATGTTCGAATATTGTGTAGTTACGAATGTAGAAAATATTAAAGTGTTTGAAATTATAAATTCCTGTCTCTCGGTAACCTTGTGTGATGGAGAAAAACCGATATCATATTTGAATTCAGGAAAAAAAAATACTATCAGAATCACATATTTTTCTTTCTGAGAAAAAAAGTTTATATTTTGTTGCTCAGTATTATTATTATTATTTATTATTATATTTCTGTACATGGTAGGATAATTTATCGATCCAAAAGTGGATAATACTATTTTCAGTACGCGTACTTGTGCAATGTAGAATATGTTTAATGGAATAAATAAACGTTCTCCTATAGCACACGTTATAACAGTTCATATTAAAAGTGAGGAAGAATTTATGCGGAGTTATTCGTGAAATTTTATATAGCAAAAAGCATGTTTGTAATTCAGTAATGGGGTATAATTTATGTGCATTCGTTCCTGCGGTTTTCCCTTCTTCCAACCCCCTCTCTCCTTTGAAAATAGAAGCTTAATGACAGTAACTACTAACGGTTGCGAAAGTTTGTAAAAAACATTGGCCAATTTAATATAAATGATAATTCTTTGCAGACACGCCACGATATTAATCATAAACATTAAGGCTTCGGTAGGGATACTGTTACTTATCTAAGAATACGATCAATTAAAAAGAGAAAGTACTACAATACATTGGGTGGTTACAACCGTTACTTTTTTATTCAGAATTGTTTGTGTTATTTACGCACGTATCCTCAACCAAAATATACAATTATTTCTTCCACACTTCCCGGTTTTGAGTCTCTGCTTCTGTCATATTTATCTTCATCATGTTGTCTTGAATTCCCTTTATCCACGTTGGCTTTGGTCTATCACGTTTCCCTTTTCCAGGAGGTATCCATTTCAATACTTCTTTGTTTGTTTGTGTGTCCCTTCTTCCCTCATTATATGCCCATACCATCTTAGTTGGATTTCTTTAATTTCTTGTAAAATATCCTTTTCTACATTCATGATTTCTCTTATTGTTATATTTTTTATTTTATCTAATTTTGATATTCTTGCCGATCTTTTGAAAAAGTCCATATTTGTGACTAATAATTTATTTCTGTGTTTTTGCTTCAACGTCCGTATTTCTGCATCATATAATAAAATAATCTGTCGACAGTGTCGAATGCTTTGGAGAAATCAATAAATATTACGTACAGTTTTCCCCTTGGCACTCTCAGTGCCTCCTCTACATCCTGTAGTAGGCAGTTTACAGCGTGCAGTGCTGATCTCCCTCTTCGAAATCCAAACTGTTGGTCTGGGATATGGTGATCTGTTAGTGTGGTCAGACGTTTTGTTAGGATGCCTATTATAATCTTGAATAGTGTACATTCAAGAGCGATCCCTCTATACTGTACTAAGAGAGCTGCAGCTGAAAATCTCAGAAGACTGGAAGAAGCCGAACTTCGAAATACGACACCTAGTGACCCGGCTAGCAGTACACGGCTTCCATCACAGACTGCAAAACGAAACAGTTTCATGACCCGGGACCAGAATGCGTGTGCGAGCGATGCGGCATGTTATGCGAGAAATATCATGTGCTAAAGTGTAAAAACAGAGGGCAATCTCTGACAGGATTCTGTATGGACAGATAAACTAATATAGATTAACTAATCTTTGCACATTGTGCGCTATACATTATTATTATTATTATAATAAAATAATCTTCACAATTGTGTTATATATTAATAATTTAGTCCTCTTGATTATATTCCTACTCCATAAAATATAATTTAATATGCCAATAACTTTCTTTGTCTCTATTATTATTTTTTCGATGTCTAATTCAGATGGTCCATCTTTTTGAATTATTGATCCCAAACACTTAAAATATTCCACTGTTTTAATCTTTGTTCCATTTATTTCTAATTCCTCGGAAAGATCTGTGCTCATTTATTCTGTTTTATTATAATTGATTGTTAAACCCCATCTTGAGTATTCTTCCTCTAGTTTCCTACCCACATAGTTTGCATCTTCACATCCTGAAGTGACTACTATTTGATCATCTGCGAATAATAAGTTATGTATGTATTTATTCTCTTTAATTTTAATCCCATTGGTTACATTTCTTTGGCCATTCTTGTAATACAATATATGTATATATATATTTTTTTTTAAATACAAAAAATAGAAAATTACAAATATATCAAACCATAATTCAGAGCATTTTAACATATGGTGCTGAAGTCTGGCAAATTCCTACCAGGGAAATGAAAATAATTTTAAGTACAGAAATGGATGTTTTAAGAAGATCAGCTGGAAAATCTAGAATGGATAGAATACGAAATAAAGAAATAAGGGAAATTATGGGTGTACAAGAGGAGCCGGACATCATAGACATCATAGAAAAGAAACGATTGCAGTGGTATGGTCATGTCAAACGAATGCCAGAGCAAAGATTGCCAAAAATTGTTATGGAATGGATCCCAATGGAAAGGAGGAAGACCGAAGAAAACTTGGATAGAAGGGGTACAAGCAGCTATGAATATCAGAGGGATGGAGGAAGATCAATGGATGGATAGAGAGGAATGGCGTTTGGTTTCAGGAAGACGGCGGCAGCTGCCATGATACCGGATGATGATGATGATATATTTTAAATAATGATATTGTGCACCTTTGTAATAACCCTTGTATATTTTGTACCGGGAATTATTATTACTTGGGCCTATATGATTTGGCCGATGATAATTTGTACCGGGAATTATTATTACTTCCTCGGGGTCGGGCTGAACTTATGATTTTACGAGCTATGAGTTCCTCTGTTTCTTCAGGATCGGGCTGAACTTATGATTTTAACCGGTGATAGGTAAGGATCTATTTAGGGCAAATAGGGATCAAACTAATTTTAGGTGACGTGACAGAAGAATTTTATTAATTATCTTTTCTCTCAATAGTAAAATATACACTTTGCCCTTACAAATTGGCTAAGGAACGGTCAAAACCACGACTCAATTTTAATAATGCTTATCGCGGATCTTCTTTTATATGTCCCTCTTAATGGGAACACTCACTCCACGCACTTTAACTATCGGGGAGCACTTGTCCCTCTTACTCTGTATGGTCTACGGATAGGGCACTCGCCCTTCTTGCTTTGACTATCGGGGAGCACTCGCTCCACTCACTTGATTTTTAACTTACATAACTTTTTATATTAAATATTTAAGAAAGTCGTGGATTTGACTTATTTTTCCGTCGCCATTACAATTTTATACAAAATTTTCATTGGATAAAATAAATCTTTTGACAAAATTTTCATTGGATAAAATAAATCTTTTGACAAAATTTTCATTGGATAAAATAAATCTTTTGACACACCTCTATAGGCTACATGTGCAAGTCGATATAGGCCTACTAGATTTAGGGCGTGGCCTTTTACAGGACTATTTCATTTCCAAGTTATTCGAGGTCAATAACCTCTCTAGCTGCCTGCTATGTTTTTGGAGGCTACATTATTTTTTTTTCAGTTTGAAGTTTCTTAAAAGCAATAAACCTATCTTTCATCCCTCCTAACCGTATCAACCTTGAGGATTTGCGTAAAGTCTAAGACCGCAATAAAACTTATCCTCCAAAATACATAACATATGACCATGCAATAAACTTAAGTTATTTCTCTAACTTCAGACGCCCTCAAATAACTAAAAACGCCGCTGTCGGCAATTACTTGTTTACTAGAACATATTACTTTATTTTTACAATCAAAAGAGCCCTCCAATTATACCGGCTCATATTGCCTTCTGAAATAAAATAAACAATTTGCACGTAAATTTTTATTTTAATTCAGTGTCCACTTTGCTCATCAACCGTAGTAAATTGAACCTCTTGCACATGTAATATTTTTATTTTATTTTGGACAAGATACGTGTATCCTAGTCGACTTTAAAATTCTTTATTTCATTTTACCTGCAACTATTGGCAACTTACCTGAATCATATACCTATAAAAGAAAAAGTATTGATATAAATTCTTAATTTTTTTTACACATCTGAAGAACAAAATTTAAAATGAATAACACTCAAAAATCATAAATTTTTTTAAACAGTAATTGTAGTGGTGTCCATATTCACAGTCTTTATTTGTATCGCTTTGAATGGTTCTGGAGTTTGTTTATAGAAATATATTATTTAAAATTTAATATGAAGGATATTTCTATGCAGACGAAATTTCGAAAAAATGCAATTTTTTTTTATATTTTATTCTATTTCTCTTTCATTAAGCACTTGTTTGATTCGTCCCACTGAAATCACTGAATCACACGATATCATTTGACACACATTCTCAACATATCACATAGCCCATACTTGCATTACACATTTTTTTTTTTAGTAATCACACCTGGATTAAATGGGGTGTACCTATCTCCTACAGTCAAGACTTTTCTCCCTATCAACCTTATATTTACTTTGCGATTTAATTTTCTACAGATTCCACTGACTTTATATTTTCCCTTTGAATAGGTCATGTATTTAGCTTTCTTTGAGTATTTCTTATCACCCATTCCTTCCTTTCTCATTTTCTGGTTAATGCACTTTCTTTCGAACAAGGCTTCTGCCTTCTTGTCCACTTTGAATTTCATACCATGGGACTTAATTACCCTATAATTACTTCTTTGCATATATTTCAATTGTATTGCCCTACGGTGCACTCTATTTTCATTCAATTCGCTAGGCTTTAACGCCTTCTGGGAGTTAAGAATGTGTTCAGCATCCTCTACATTTTCTGATTCAAATTCAATTTCATTTTTCGCAACCGAATTGCCAGCGATATTTGGAGTCGCTGCCACTTCAGTTATTTCACTTTCACCATACATATTATCAGAATAAGAAGCATTGTTTCCTTCTACAAAATCACTTACGTGGTTCATTTCTTTACTTTGTCCACCGGAATCTAACTTTTCATTAATTAACCTTTCCACTCCCTTCGTTATTTGAATGTTATTTTCGTTCAATTGCTTCTCAATTATTTTTGTCACTTCCCCAAATTTTTTCTTTATCGCGTCTTCTACATTCATGATCCTTTTTTCTTGTTCCCGATTTTCAGCTAACCACGAATCTTTAAATGATTCTTGTTCTGTGATAATATCCCCGACAATATTTTGTATTTCCCCGATTTTATTCTCGTTTTCCCCCACTTTCTTCGTAGTTTTATCAATTGTTTTATCTATCCTTTCTAGTGATCTATTTCTTTCTTTCCTAAGTGTTTCAATTTCATTTAT
The DNA here is from genome assembly GCA_030220185.1 of Diploptera punctata. Taxonomy (NCBI): domain Eukaryota; kingdom Metazoa; phylum Arthropoda; class Insecta; order Blattodea; family Blaberidae; genus Diploptera; species Diploptera punctata. The sequence goes on along the minus strand of JASPKZ010001586.1, from coordinate 1,958,247 downwards.
GACTTTCTTTGTTTCCCCTTTGAACTCTGATCTTAATGATTTAATCCTTACATCTGTTTCTACTCTAAATTGGTTAATCATCCTGGATTCTAATTTTTCAAAGTCCCCTCTATTCTCCGTTCTGAATGTATAAATTTCTGTCTTTAGATTTTGTATTTCTTTGATCAATGGAGCAAACATATTTAAAAATTCATCCCTAGAAATGTTCTCTTCTCCACTATCTGCTTTTGCATGTGTTCTAAGTTCCCTGTTTTCCTCCATATTTTTTTTTTTTTTTTTTAACCTGCTTTCAATTTTCAATCTACTCTTACATGTAGACTACAATACCGTACTACTTTCCTATACAATCAAGCAGCTCACTATCTTTAATTATTTTTTTAACTTAAGAAAAAAAAAACACATGTACTTATCATTCCCAAGAAATAAATTCTTATTTATCATATAGGCTACTCTAATAACTTACACTTCATAGAGGAAAACCAACTAAATTTATCCCTGGTTAATTACATATACATCCTCACTAACAGACATTCATTCTCTCTCTATATTAAACACGTTTTATTTCCCTTTACTTTGATTAATTAATTATTTTTCTTCATTTAATTATTCATTTAGTTGACTTACGCACTTTGACGTCTTCAGAGTCGCCGTCTTCTGTTGATCGGTTCTACCTCCGGTTTCTTTCCTGCATTTGCTCCTCGTAGTCTGGCATCGGCAGCTAATTCTCCTTTCCTCTTATTTATGTTGGAGCTCCGTTGCTGGCGTCGATGATCAGCGGTCACTTGATTTCCACGTTCAATTTGGTCACTGTTCATCTATCACACGGCACTTGAAATCTATTGTTCAGTACTGTTCAGGCCACATCGTTGGCGCGACATTTGTACCGGGAATTATTATTACTTGGGCCTATATGATTTGGCCGATGATAATTTGTACCGGGAATTATTATTACTTCCTCGGGGTCGGGCTGAACTTATGATTTTACGAGCTATGAGTTCCTCTGTTTCTTCAGGATCGGGCTGAACTTATGATTTTAACCGGTGATAGATAAGGATCTATTTAAGGCAAATAGTGATCAAACTAATTTTAGGTGACGTGACAGAAGAATTTTATTAATTATCTTTTCTCTCAATAGTAAAATATACACTTTGCCCTTACAAATTGGCTAAGGAACGGTCAAAACCACGACTAAGTTTAATAACGCTTATCGCGGATCTTCTTTTATATGTCCCTCTTAATGGGAACACTCACTCCACGCACTTTGACTATCGGGGAGCACTTGTCCCTCTTACTCTGTATGGTCTACGGATAGGGCGCTCGCCCCACTTGCTTGACTATCGGGGAGCACTCGCTCCACTTACTCGATTTTTACTTACATAACATTTTATTTAAATATTTAGAAAGTCGTGGATTTGACTTATTTTTCCGTCGCCATTACAATTTTTATACAAAATTTTCATTGGATAAAATAAATCTTTTGACAAAATTTTCATTGGATAAAATAAATCTTTTGACACACCTCTATAGGCTACATGTGCAAGTCGATATAGGCCTACTAGATTTAGGGCCTGGCCTTTTACAGGACTATTTCATTTCCAAGCTATTCGAGGTCAATAATCTCTCTAGCTGCCTGCTATGTTTTTGGAGGCTACATTATTTTTTTTCAGTTTGAAGTTTCTTAAAAGCAATAAACCTATCTTTCATCCCTCCTAACCGTATCAACCTTGAGGATTTGCGTAACGTCTAAGACCGCAATAAAACTTGTCCTCCAAATACATAACATATGACCATGCAATAAACTTAAGCTATTTCTCTAACTTCAGACGCCCTCAAATAACTAAAGACGCCGCTGTCGGCAATTACTTGTTTACTAGAACATATTACTTTATTTTTACAATCAAAAGAGCCCTCCAATTATACCGGCTCAATTTATAATTTTTATAAAATTCGAAAGGAATATAGCTGTTGAGGTGAAAATATTTTAAAAAAAGTTCCACAAATCTTCATCGACCCTACTTTCTAGACAAAAAAATACTATGAAACATATCATCATTAATAACAATAAGGGATTAGTTCATTAGCCTGTTCAGCTTTAGGACGTCTTGGGTCTCTTCGCCCTGTGGGTCTATAGTTGACTAACTTCAGAGGTAGTCTATTGTTTGGCATTCTAAGGAGATGTTCATGCCAATTATTTTGGTATATTTTGATGGTTATAGTTATTGCTGGTGTGTTGAGAGCTTTGCGGATATCTTCATTTCGCATGTGGTCATAAAGCCTATAACCAGCTAAATGTCTTAATAACTTCATTTCTGCAGCTACTACCCTATTTAATTTACCTGTAGTAAGAGTCCAGGTTTCAGAGTCATAAAGTACAGTTGGAAGAGCCATTGTTTTATAAAATTTTAGAGCTGTATCTGGGCGAACTTTTCGGAGAAGAGTGTTTTTTATTGTTCCTACCAAAATATGTATGATATGAAAAGAAAAAAAAGCTATGCCGGTATTAATATTCCGTAGTGAGTCTTGGATATTACAGGAAAGAGATAGAAATAAGATTCAATCGGCTGAAATGAGGTTCCTTCGTAGGGTAAATGGCTGCACATAAATGGATCTGACAAGAAATTAAGATATAAGAAACAAATTGAATAGGCCTATATATAACTTAAATGAGAAAATAGAGGTATATGAAGACAATTGATTAGCCCGCCTGGATCGTATGAATAACGAAAGAATCCCATCACTAGCCTATAACTATCAACCTCAAGGAAGAAGAGATGTGGGACGTCCGAGGAAGACGGAACAGGCAAGATTGCCTAGTCCCTTCAAGAAATAAGAAGATGAAAATAATAATAAACGCCTGAACCTGGATTTGATCCCGAGACCTCTAACTCTATACGTTAGTGACGTAACCACTAGCCCACTCAGGTTTCTAGCAAAAACATTAATTTTTCTTTCCTTATATGATTCTCAGTCCACCGTTGTGGTCTCGAGGTAGCGTGCTGCCTTGTCACGCAGCAGGTCAGGGTACGATTCTGGGTGAGGTTTTTATCGGGGTTTTTCCTCACCTGTCAGGAAAACGTTAAGGCCCAATCGGTCCCCGAAATCATATGGCCATCATCATTATCATCATCCTTATCATTATCATCATCATCCTTCACCGGTGTGGAAAACAACGGGAAGCTACCAAACCTACAATTCCTTAGTAAAGCTGCAAAGCATAGCGTGAAAATGCTATGATTGCAGTGAAAGACCTGCCCTCGGGCAGAATTCATATGAATGGATATGATTCTCATTCACGAGAGGCAATGGTACATCGGACTTACTGCCATTCTGAGGCTTCTATAAGAAGTAATTTAAGAGAATAATTATTTACATTATAGCAGTAAAACTTCTTTATTCCTATGTTATAATTAAATTTTGACATCTATCAATGAAGGCAAAACATGACATGAAAAGAATATAGATAGATAGATCATCGGTTGATTAATGTCTTTGACATCGTCCGATTCCTGATAGCCAATTTTGTCGGTCCATCCAATCTCCTGGTTGTAGATGTTTCTCCTTCATATATACACATATTCCCTGACTCCAGGAGGTTTTAGGTCTTCCTCTGCTTCGTCTTCCCTCAGGTTTCCATTTCAAAACAGATTTTGGTAGTCGATCCTCTTCCATTCGCTGGACATGTCCGTACCATCTTAATTGCTGAATTTTAATATAATCTAAAATAGTGTCTTCAATCTTCATTTTCTCCCTTATAACTTAGTTTCTATTTTTTTCTCTTCTTGAAATTCTTGCGGCCCTTCGTATAAAATCCATTTCCGTTGCCAAAAGGTACTTATTTGTTTTTGTTGTTAATGGCCAAAGTTCTGTTCCATAAGTAATGATGCTTTTAACAATTGTATGATATATATTCATTTTATTTTTATTACTTATATTTTTATCCCACAATATTCCATTGAGGCAAGCAATATATATATATATATATATATATATATATACTGAGTAGCGAAGTTCGTATCGCGATAACATATACATTAGAGTGATATCATCTTCGAAAATCAAGCTGCCAGTGCAAACAATTTTCTTTCCTTATATACTATTCTATACCGTAAGAGGTAGATGGACATCGATCGCAGTGCCATTTACGACTTATATAACAAGAAAGCATTTTTAATGAGAATATTTTTCTTTATAGCAGTAACGATTATACACATATATATATATATATATATATATATATATATTCAACTAAACATAAAAGCACATTAATTTTCATTTATTTAGGCGTTGCAGTGCACGCCGGTTATTAGCTAAATAAATGAAAATTAATGTGCTTTTATGTTTAGTTGAATAAGAGGAAAAATAATAATAAATTTATATTTTTCAGGTACCCCGTGCTGATTACCCGGCGTTGCCAAGGAATCTACTTATCCCATTCTTTTTTCCCCCCAAATGCCCCAGGTTTGTCTTTCGACATTCCTGGTTTTTCTCCTGGCATGGCGTACTTGTAACCCACTTCTGAGGTTGGGGTGCATGGAAGACGGGGTTACGTTGCCCCGATGATATGACGGGTGATGATGATGATAATGGTGCGCCAGGGGAGTCCCTAATTCTAAGCTTAACCTAAGATGAATATGAATGATGAGCGATGGCCATATGATTTAGGGGACCGTTTGGGCCTTAAAGTTTTCCTGACATTTGTCTTACAGATGAGGAAAAACCCCGATAAAAACCTCACCCAGAAAAACTGTCCCGACCGGGGATCGAACCCGGGCCCGCTGCGTGACAAGGCAGCACGCTACCCCGAGACCACAGCGGTGGACACTTATCCCAATCTTCTTGACATAAATGAGCTAAAATACGAAAATTAATGTGTTTTATGTTTAGTTAAATAAGTGAGGGGGAAAATTTATATCGTAATTATTTTTAGATACTGCGTGCTGTTTACCCGACGTAATCCGGGAATCTACTCATCCCGATCTTCGTGGCATAAATGAACCGAAAGACACAAATTAATACACTTCTTATGATTAGTTGAATAAGTAAAATGAAAAATAATTATAAATGTATATCGTAATTATTTTAAGATTCCCGTGCTGATTACCCGGTGTTGCCTGGGAATCTACTCATCTCGATCTTCTTGGCATAAATGAACTAAAAGACAAAATTCGTTATTGCGAGTTATCCATAAAAGAATACCCGCCATGTGCTGCTATGCCTGCACAGGAATCTACGTACTTGCCTCGATCTTCTTGGCATCAATGAAAGACAAAAATGGTTATTGTGAGTTATCCGGGTAAGGGATAAACATATGCTGTCGCGGACTTTTTTGTAGAGCTTCTAGAGATATTCAATTCTGTGTACATTAATTTTGTGTTTTTGTTATGGTTTAGGCGCCGTAACCCATTTAAGCGTCCAAAGAGCTACTTTTTTCACGTTTTCCACTACAAAAGACGATTTTTAAGGATGTAGGAGTTGAGTATCATAACTCTGTTATAACCTATGTTCATCCCGGGAATCTCTTGAATAATTTGCAAAGAGCCCCATCACAATAATAATAATAATAATAATAATAATAATAATAATAATAATGATTTATTTTAGCTGGCAGAGTTAAGGCCATAAGGCCTTCTCTTCCACTCAACCAGCGAATAGTAAAATTATACAAAAATTACGTACATATTACAATTTTAAGATATTAAAATACAGACTAAACAAAATACAATGATGATGGATCTAATACTAGCTAATGCTAACAAAAACATAGAATATAATAAAATTAAAATGATATAAAATAAAGTAAGTAGCTTCCTACATGATTATTAATAGAATGCTCTATATAGTTGTTATGTAGTTAATGTTTTCATTGTGTCGAACTTAAGATATCAGTTAATTTGAATTTAAATAATGATAGCGATTGACAGTCCCTGACATGACTGGGAAGTGAGTTCCATGCTCTAGCCATAGATATTGTTTAAGATTCAGAGTACAGACAGGTCCTGTGTTGTGGTATCAAAAGTAAAGAAGAGTCTTGTGATCTTGTTCCTAAATTGTGATGAGCCGATAAATGTTGAAAACGTGTTGTTAAATAAGTTGGTAAATATGTGTGCAGAATTTGGAATAGTAAGGTATGTGAATGTAAAGTTCTTCTGTCATTTAGGCGTAGCCATGATAAGGCCTGAAATGAAGGAGACACGTGGTCATAACGACGGAGATTGAATATAAATCGAATGCACGCATTATGAGCACGCTGTAGTCTGTCAGATAGATCAGTTGTCAGATTAGTCAGTAATATGTCGCAGTAGTCGAAGTGTGGCATTATAAGAGTCTGTACAAGTATTTGTTTTAATTTTGTAGGAAGGAAGTTTTTAAAACTATTTAGGGAGTGAAGAATTGAGAACACTTTCTTGCAGGTATTATTCACCTGGATTTTCCAGTCTAAGTGTTGGTCCATATAGATACCCAGATTTTTTACTACTGAGCTGTAGGGGATATTTTTGTCATTTAGGAGAATGGTAGGGATATTTTCGTAATTTATAATGCTTTGGATTCGCCGATGTCCTATAATTATGCACTGTGTCTTGTCAGTATTTAGATTAAGTCCATGTTTCTTCGACCATTGGGATATTGGGTCTAGGTCACTATTTAATTTGTCTAGTGTGTCATGTACATCGTCAGGATGGGAGTGAATGTAAATTTGCAAATCGTCAGCATATAGGTGATATCGACAATAGGTAAGTCTAGTGGATATATCGTTAACATAGATAGAGAACAGAAGTGGTCCTAACACTGAACCTTGTTGGACGCCACCCTTCAGTGATAGCCAGGATGAGGAAAGTTCTGCATTGGATACACGTTGCTGGCGACCATGAAGATAGGATCCAAGCCAGTTAACAGCATTGTCCGAAAGATTCAGAGCGCGTAATTTTGCTATTAATATGTCAGTGTCAACAGTGTCGAAAGCTTTGCTGAAGTCCAAGAGTGTAAATATTGTCATGTGGCCACTGTCCATTGCTTCACGCGCATCTTCAGTAACTTTAAGAAGTGCGGTTGCCGTACTATGGCCTGTCCTAAAACCTGATTGGTATGGGTCGAGTATGTTATGAGTGTTAAGGTAATCAGTTAATTGTTCATGAACAATGCGCTCCAAGGCCTTAGATAGGACTGGGAGGATGCTGATTGGTCTAAAGTCGTTTGGTGTTACAGGTAATTTAATTTTAGGGATTGGTCTGACTATAGCTTTTTTCCAGAGTTCGGGGTAAGTTGAGGTCATAATTGAGGCATTAAATATATGGGTTACAGTTGACAGTATGACATGGAGTATTTTCTTTAAAAAGTCGATACTTATATTGTCTATACCTTGTGTTTTAGTTCTAATGCGGTCCAGGGATATTTTAACGTCGATTGGCATTATATAGGAAAAGAAGAATTTTTCTCGGGAAGGAGTAGGTGTGGATAGGAGCTCATCTATAGTTTGTTGTTTGGTCGTAGTGTTTATGTTAAGTGTGGCGTACGATGTGAAATGTTGGTTTAGATCGTCCAGTGATATGTTAATGCTCTCTCCTTTGGTTGCCGGCTGCCGTAGACCCATTGATCTAATACGTTTCCACATATTACTTGCATTTGTGTTTGGATCAATGAGACTATGAGCATACCGCAACTTAGCGTTCCTAATGTTTTGATTCGTTTTGTTTCTTAATGTCTTATATTGTCTTAAGTTAGCGTCACTTTTGTCCCGTCTATATTTTCGAAAAGCAGCATCCCTCTCAGCCATCAGTAGTCGAATTTCGTGGGACATCCAGGGAGCTGGGGATTTAGTAATTCGTCTAGTCTTCAAGGGGGCATGTTTGTCGTAAAGTTCTAATATCATATTGTTAAATTTAAGCAATTTTTCGTCAATTGTGCATAGGGTCCAAATATCATGCCACGGCATGTCGATAGCGTCTGCAATTAGAGCTTGCTGGTTAATATTTTTTAAATTTCGATAATTCAGATCAACGGTATGGCCGTGCATAAAGTATGAACAAAAAAACAAAACAAACATTAATTTTTATATTATATATATGCATGTGTATATCCTGTTAACGCTCTAACTGTCGGAATTATTGTTTATTTTTTCAGAACCAAACTCTGGCATATAAAAATCAATTATGCTCTCCATATATCTGTACCGTAAGCTAAAGTTTTCCAAATTTCTCACAATTCATTAAAAAAATATTGCTCAGTGTTAGTTTTACAACTGTTCCTGTTTCCTAATGCAGATATTCTTGTTAGAGACTTTACCGAAATAACTAATTATTAAAATTAAATGATTTAAAATTTCAAGGCAGGAATAGATTATTGAAGGTAGAATCTCAGGTAATATCTTATTTTTTGTCCGCACCTAGCGGATGCAGTCAATCGCAGAGAAGATCAATGAAACACTACGCAGTTAATTTTCCATTCTTATTTAATATTAAGGGATCCAGATGATCCACGAATTAATTTATACAAATGTTAGTCTAATGGCAACAAATATATAAAAGAATGTTTTCCACCCTTATCTCTCTTTTTTGTGATATGGAAAGTAAATGCCGCCAATTGTTCTCTTTATATATATATATATATATATATATATATATATATATATATTATAGATATATTTTTGACATTTGGCAATGACATTTCATATTATATATATATATATATATATATATATATATATATATATATAAACGCATACATTTTAATAGTGGCTTGTAATGATCATTTACATAGCCGAAGCACTCAATATTATAATTTTTAAGTATACGGTAGTAAAATCGAGAGGTAGGATTGCTTAGAATCAAATCACAACCGATAGTAGTTTCAACTTTTTTTTGTCCAGTGTCACCAGGTTGTCTTTTATGACATTTATGGCTTTCTCCCCTGGCATTGGTGGAATTTTAATCCATTTCTTGGGTTGAGGCATCTGAAAGGCGGAGTTCGTCACCCGATGGTATGATGGGTGATAAATGATAATGAAACGCCAGGAGAGTCTTTAACTAAAACTTAACCTAGATTCCAGACTATGTGTAACCACAGAAATAATTCCCTTTAAGGAAAAATGATTATGGGCTGACCAGGAATCGAACCCGGGACCTTGAGAACTATAGTTAGAAACGATGACCACTAGACCATGAGGCTGAATATATAATTTAGCATAATGTCAATTTGTATTTATTCTTCTTCTTCTTCCTTCCAAGTATTAGGTCAAGACCTGTTACGATCCTACAGAAAAGTTTCCCTCCAGTGTTTCATAGGACGGCCTAGAGATCTTCGTTCTCTTGGTATATAATTATAAACAGCTTTGGGGATCCGATTTGAACTCATTCGTATAGGACTTGAAAGTATAATAATAGTCCCTTCGATTGGTTGCTGGCCAAAGGAAGGCAAGACCAGTGATGGCGCTGCCATCTTATAGCCTCTGGTAAGACTTTCTGGGAAGAAAAGAAAATAAAGGAAAGAAGAAATGGAAGAAAGGAAAGAGTCCCTGGCCCTCGGATGCCCTAATAGCGTCGGAATCGAAAAAAAAACAAGAGTTAACCAAGAGAGGTTAGATACTAAAGTTAAAAGAGGCTGGTATAAGTAAGTGGAAGAAAGGAAGAAATGCTAGATCGGTTAAAAGTACTAATATATGAAATTGTATATAAAATAATTTACCTTGACACTTTGGCATATTATCTCGTAAATGTTAGCAAATTTGAAATTTAATCTTTCTCTTCTGGAAAGAAAATTTGGTTCTCACTTCCTTAAGAACTGCACCCGAGCACGAGCACTTGCTCATTCTGGTGTCAATACTATGTACAACATATTTTGAATAACATTTATTCTTATTCTTAATTTTTTATTCTGAGGAAACTGCAAACCTACCCTGAAATTTATCCCCAAAGAAGCGTTGCGATGTACCAAGCCGTGTCAAAAGAATTACCGCTTTTAACTGCAAAGCACAGAAATCGAAGCCAGTATCCAGCAATGGCAACTAAATGTACGGAGAAAATGAATGTCCCTGCTTGGGTAAGTGTGGAGTGGAGTGAGGCGGGATGCGGCGGGGACAGCAGGTAGTGAGAGTTATCCAATCTACCAATTTAGGAATTGTGTTAATTTCCTATAGTTTAAATGAGAGATTTGGTGCTGAAGTTTAGTGCCTTGCAGTTGAAAGCGGCAGATTTTTTGGACACGGCCTTGGTCACAAGCTTCTCTGGAAGAAATTTCAAGATGGGTTTTAGGATGTAATAGTTGGAAGTTCCGCTGTCTGTTCTGTTAATTGGCTCGCTTCAATATTTAAGTAATATTCCAATTTGTTTTGTAACTTTTGAAGTAATCAGAAAATTGTATGCAGTAATGACACTAATGTAGTAAACTGCTGTAATCTTTTGTTCAGCATTGAATTAACGTTCAGTGGTTTCGAAAGTTCAACTTTTTGTTTGTTCCTATTCACCCTATATAACTTTTATTGTAAACTACATGGGAGCGAGATGAAAATATTCCGAGGATTGCTTCGGTTGTAAAAAAAGAAAGGGCTAGAAAGAGAGAGAGAGAGAACGCACAGAGAACATACAAATATAGGTGCGTGCACAATTGTATTTCGCTTCTCAACACATATGGAAGTAAAATTGTTTCAGCTCGGCTCATACCAATATTGAAATGTATAGGGTGTCCACAAAGTTCTCCTACTAAAACAGTGTAACTTAGCTAGAGATAGATACATGCTGTTTTTTTGCAACGTATTCTACATCTCTCTAAGTTTTGTTTACATTTGTTGCAGAATGTGATGTAAACAACAATGAACGACACCACAGGAAAATATTCCATGTGTATGGTAGTATGCTCAGTCTTAGTAAATCACCAGTACCTCCATATCCGGACGATATAGCGGTTAACATGTCCAGGCATAAAGAAAGTTGCTTCATCAGAGAACGTAACCCTCTGCAGGCACTCATTGTCTTCATCAATTGCATTCAGTATGGAATCAGCAAATCCAGAACGTCGAGGTAGTCATTTGGCAGCAACGCTAGCATAATTTGAATTTTATAGACCTGGAGATGTAGCCGCTTATGGATGACTTTATGAATGGTTGATTTTGGTAAATGCAGTTCCCGTGAAGCACGACGAACCTATTTTTGAGGCCTGAGTTGAAATGCAAGTTGCACATTGTCGATAGTTTCTTGACTCACATCTGGTCGTCCACTCCGAGGCAAGTCCACTACACTGCCAACCGCTAGAAATTTCTCGGCCCATCTAATTATGGATGATTTTGATGGAGGATCTCTTCCATATAACCGGCGGAAATTTCGCTGAGCAGTTATTGATAATTTCCCAGACTCAATATACGACCATACTATTGTGTATTTCTTGTGGTGTCGTCATTGTTGATTAAATCACAATCTGCAACAAATGTAAACAAAACTTTGAGAAATGTAGAATACTTTGCAAAAAACCGCATGTCTCCATCTCAAATAGTTTACGAACTACGTTACAGTATTTTGGCAGCAGGACTTTGTGGACACACTGTATAGTTCTATATGTTTTCTCCATTGTATCTCTACCTTGTCGTGAAGGAGTGGCTTGTGTGCTTAAATGGTCCCGAGAGCTATGCCGGCGTAGCATTGTTGCCGAAAGGGTATCCATGCCAGACAGGTCCAAGAGGATAAACCAGACCAAAAAAATATCTAACACCTAATACAGGCTTTCCACTTTACAGCAGTTCGCCCTTGATTGCTGCTTTCCAGAGATTCCTATCTTCCCATTGCCCCTCTTCCATACTCCTCTTCATCATGGCATCATATATTCCCTCATATGTTCTACTTCTCCCCTCTTCCTTCTGCCTGGTACCATCCAATCTAACACCTATTTAGGCCACTCGTCTTCCGACATCCGTTGTACATGTCCATACCACTGTAAAACTCTCTTTGTTATCAGTTCGATAACAGTTTCCTGTGCATCCATTTTTTGTCTGATGTAAGTATTTCGAATATGTCGTAGCCTGGATATTCTCATACTTTTCTGTAATCCATCCATTTCTGTCGCCAAGATTCTTTACCAAAACATACCTTGGTTGAAAGAGTGACGATCTTTCACCATAAAAATACAACCATACAGAAACGTTGGCATCAGTTCCACTAGGGTAAAATTTTCCGGTGGTAAAATAGTCCCCCATTCGGTTCTCCGGGAGGGGACTACTTCATAGAATCCATGACAGAGGGAAGTAGATCAGTAGATTATACAAGGGATTATCGGAAAGCATTAGCTCAGGATAGTGATAGTATGCAGTGCTTATGTCCGCGCATCCATAAACCTACGGGTTCGATAGTGCCAGTGAGTTGTAGCTCTGTACGTTTGGAAGAAATGTGGCGGTTTTATCAAAATATTATTGATTAATCATGTGATCGATGTTGTCACTGAAGCAGTGCTTCAGTCACTTCCCTGAAGGCACGCCACTGCATTTTAAATAATTTTTAAGTTCTTTTTATTAAGTTAGAAACTAGATATTACAGTTGGTATGCGAAATTATAGTCACTAATGTTATCATAGATTGCCTGAGAATATTAAATTGGCAATTAAAGTGGTAATTACGAAGAAACGATTAAAAATGGTGAAATTATAAAAGTTATAAAGTTCTCTAAACAATCTAACAGTAATTAAAATTTACATACATTAGTCTTACCTATTAGGCTAAACATCTAATTAAATAACTGACCTTGGGCTTATATTAATGAGGTGGTAATATTCAAAACGTCTCGTATCCACTTTGTACCAAAACTGAGGTCCTGTGTGCCTGCATTATTCTTACATGGCATGTGTCAACAATTGCACGTCAGTATCGTTCCTTGTCCTGGCGATTCATGAGGTCACATGTACCCCAGAACAGTTTTCTAGCTCCATTACATTACTACACCCACTATACATCTAAACAAAATTGCATTCCCACTATCATATTTACGCTGACGACATCAAAATTTACATTAAATTCAAACGTACACCGCTGTGATCTCGAGGTAGCAAGCTGCCTTGCCAAGCAGCGGGCCCGGGTTCGATCCCCGCTCGGGACAAGTTTCCTGGGTGAGGTTTTTTTCGGGGTTTTCCTCACCTGTAAGACAAATGTCAGGATACTTTAAGGCGCAAACGGTCCCCGAAATCATATGGTCTTCATCATCATCATCCTTATCATTATCATCATCATCATCCTTCACTGGTGTGGAAAGCAACGGGAAGTTACCACACCTACAATTCCCTAGTAAAGCTGCAAAGTATAGCATAAAAATGCTATGATTGCAGTGAAGAACCTGCCCTCGGGCAGAATTACTTCATTAAATACACATATCCTTCACATGTTTTATACAATACATAGGTCATAACTTACAGTTACTGTATGCAAGATTTGCTTTCACTGCAGTCAGTGAAGTCACATACGTTGGTGTTAGAAATTGAGTATCTAAAATTTAAGAAAATAAATAATGTATTAATGTACACAATCGTCTTGGTAATGTAAATTATACGTATTATCAAGATTCAGTCTTGATAATGACAGCGTGGCTATCGAAACGCGTCTACGTCTTTTAAACGTTTTTAATTTTTGTTTAGTCATTGTATTTTAGTGATAATATGTGTAACATAAAATAAAAAACTTAAACATTCAGTAAACTAGCAAAATGGGACCATAAATTCTACTTGCAGAGTAATTCGATTAGTTTACGCAATCCCTACGTGACAGTTTTTGCTTTTTCTGGTCGGAATATTGTTTCCTAGTATTAATAGAGTTAGTTGATCACTCGGCCACTGCGCGGCACTTGTTTGATATAAATAAAAATAACTATATACAAGCGTACTGTGATGTGTTTTTGTTTCCTTGTAGCCGTGTTAATAGAGTTAGTTGTATCACGCGATAAACTACTCGACATTCATGATTTATTCAAATTCTCGGTCATAATAATAAACTGCATCATACGTGCTTAACATTAACATGGACTTCGCTACATAATCGATAACCAGAAAATATTCTTTGATATAACATAATACAATCAACTAAGTGAGTTCCACTTCTAAATAACTATAATCAAAGTTTTATAACAGCTACTCAAGCTGTTAGATTATACTCTAACTTTCAAATAAGAAAAGCTATTAACTGCTAACCAGTTATAGTTATCACTGTTAGTGTAATTTACATTTCAAATTGTTATCATGTTTAGGCCTAAGGCCTGATCTACACGTAACGTTTTATCGTCAGTCTAAAGGTACGTACACATATGCGCGCCGCGAACACGAACGGCGCGCGCGCCGCGCGCGCACGGCGCGTGTTATGTTCGTCGAAATGATTAATTTCAACGAACCTCCTGCGATCCATAGGAAACCCACAAACCTTCAGTAGACATTTTGCAGAACAGGTGTAACCAACCATGTCTCTACAATCACTTCAAACATGTTTTTAATCAGTTATTGAAATTTTATTTTAAAAAATTGAAGAATATGAAGGAATATTAAATGTTTACTAAAATATGAACATTTCGCCAAAATATTATGAAATATGAAAAAATATGTTGGTCTTATTTGATTATAAAATGTAAAGATACTCTATGGAGCAACAAAAATTTTATAGAACGCAAAAATAATATCAACATAAGTATAATTTACAAATGTAATACATTACAAAATTATGTATAGTACCAGTATTATTTTATTCTTTGGCATATTTCTCATTTGAGTGATTTTTTTAAGTAGATTGCTGTCGTTGTTTAAAAGGTCATGAATTTTTTCACAAGAATTTGTTAAATTATACTTCACATAAAATAACTTTCGAAGTCTCAACACTCAATTGCGATTTTTTTGTCCGCACTTTATTTACCAAACAATGGTGGTCGAATCAACAATGTTAACTTTGATAAGCAGTTCTCAACAATGATTTGTTATTATTAAAGTTTAACATTACAAAATTAACAAAAATAATATAAAACTCATATCCTGGTGAAATAGCTACATGGGCGGCGAAAACCGTATATTCCCTTTCCGTTCTCCCGCTTGTCTTGCATTCTTTCCCAAAAAATAGGGACTTTTTTTAAAATGCCGCGGGACGCGGGACAAATTGTTAAAAATCGGGACTGTCCCGCCAAAATCGGGACGTCTGGTCACGCTTATTACTTATTACATCTTATAACTTTATTTATACTTTTTCAAATATTATAGCATTAAAGGAATTTAAAAATATATGATTTGTATATATATGTTTAAAATTATTAAGAATCTATCTCACCATAACATGGCCTTAATTTTTAATAAAGATGTACATGATTATTATACTAGAGGTACTTTATTGCACAAAGATACTAGTTTCTCAAAAAAAAAGTATAAAGGGATTCGTTATGCATTAATCAACCATTACAATAACTTACCTATTGAATATCAACATTTCACGAATGTTAAACATTTTTATAATTGTATTAAAAAAAAATTTTCTCATTGCTTTCTTAGTTAATTTTGTTAATTTTATTATTATTAATATTATCCTGTTTAAATATTGTATTTATATGTGTATATATATATATATATATATATATATATATATATATATATATATATATATTGTGCATCTATAGTAGTTTGTATTACTTAAACTTATGCCTGAATTTGTTTTCTTGTTTTTATTGTTAATTGTTTTATGGCCATTATTTTTTGTATATTGCCCCTTAACATGAGCAATCTTGCTCTTTGGAGTCTTTGAAGAAATAAATAAATAATTAGTAATAAAATGTGTTTATATATTGTATTGTTTTGTGATACTTCATACATAATATTATGAAATGAACGTCTTAAATAAATAATGTTTTCTAAATAATTTTATTTATTCATACAATTACAGCACACACGAAAAAAAAAAACACATAACATTGAAAAAAAAACAGGCATCTCCTTTCAATGATTTTTAAAAATGATCCTTATGTTGAGGATCCCACAATAATTGCTTGCTTCTATAAATATCAATAAGTTTTAACATGTTTTCCTCTTACCACTCCATACTCAAATAATAGGTGCGCACCGAAAACAACGAACCTCTCAGGTACCCGTCCAAATATAAACAGCGAACCATCAAAGTGTTCGTGGAAAAAACCGACAATGAGTGGATCGTGGTGAGAGACGCGCGCGCGGCGCGCGCACCGTTCGCGCGCACCTTAAAACCCCGTCCAAATCTGACGAACATGGTGCGGCGCGCGCGCCGTTCGTGTTTGCGGCGCGCAGGTGTGTACGTACCTTTACATGATCAAATAAGACTGACACAAAAATCGTGCGGCTACACTATTCTGTATTTCAAACCAGTTGATAGAGACCTCCCTTCACTCACTCCACTAGCAGGTACAGGCAGCTAGTAAAGGGGAAGGTACTACTCTCTGTTACAAATACATCAGCCTTCTACATTATGTTATGAAAATAAAACCGAACAATTCGAAAATTTATAATAGTAATATAATATATAATACTTATTTATAAAACTTATACCTATATATACATGTTTTTTTTTTGTTTGTACTTGTTTAACATCTCCTTTGTATTGTATTTAAATCCCAGCTTCTACTGTGTCTGAATTATGTTAAAATGTATACCGAAACTAAAATTTATAAATAAATAAATATATACAGTCAAACATTTAACTGTGTTTTCCTTATATCTATCACACAATAACTAAGCACTAAGTATTACTAAAAAATAATTATTATCTAAATATTTTTGTACATGTATAAAAACAATCTATTAAACGCTAACTAAACACTTAATTCTACTAAATAAATTATATATTAAACGAATTTTCAAGACAAATCTAAAATTCACTACTCTGCTAGAACTAAGAATAGTCTACTGAGAAAGACAAATTTTTTTTGTGCTGTCAATACAATGTCAGAACTGAACTACACTACTAAGAATAGATGGCCCTCCGCCGGTCTGCCACCCCGCAAATTATCATACTAAAACTGTGTTTTGTATTATATTAGTTATAGAAATCTTAATATAAATTCAAAGTATAACAAAATAAGTCAGGAATTAAAAAGCTATCATATTTTTTTACAAATCCTCTGAAAAAAGGATAAATTATATTTTATTTTCTGGTTTTCACAGCTTTGGGGGAGTTGGTTTATAACTGGTAACAGCCACATTCCTAGATTTGGCCTAGTTATTGTATGCATCCCTACAGTAGTGGGGGTAGTAGAATGACGTCCCTTCTAACAACCCCGTTGACATAGATTATAGTCAAACTTGTACTCACTCTTGTACACAAAGCTCCAGCCCATCAGTCTTTTGAGAGTTTGTCAAACCTCATTCAGTTCATGCAAAACGTCCAACTTGCCGTACACACGCAACGTTTTGTTCGACAAATTTGGCTTAATCATGCAAGACTGACGACAAAACGTTACGTGTAGACTAGGGGCCGCATGCAAATACATTAGTCTCTACTCAAATTACTTCCAATCACTGGTGAGCTGATGCACCGTGAGCAATTGATGAGATCGAATTAACGGCCGACTTACCGGTCATGCATGAAAGCCGACGTTTTCGTAATATTGACAACGAATTACCCAGAATTCTCAGCGATAAAACCATTTCCGTTATTTTCGTCTGCTATAGAGGAACGTATTTACGCTTGCGTCCCGCAAATAATACAGTATACAACGACGTCTGCGTCGCGCAATATTACGCCGATTCTCCTGTTCTTCCAGTTGAATTCTTTGGTAGACTCTATCAAATTCCTCTTCTCCGCGTATACCGAAAACATGATCGAAGTCTTCAAGGTCCGACATCTTGGATAAAGCTGCAAAGGGATTCAAACTACATCGGTTACCATCGGTTCCCTTCGGGATTCTCACGATAAGTTTCTATCTTGAGCTATGATCTTAAGTTACCTCGTCAGGTAGCTTACAATTATTATCGCATGAATAGATTTCTGAGTAAGCAAAATGTATTAGGATAAAACTTTCTCAGCAGAGAACGCCTTTTACGGTCTAATGCGTTTATAGATTCGACCCTAGGACTAATATATCGCTGTATCTAACAAACTGTGACTTCATGTAAGTTCTCATAACTAACTAACTCACTGGCACCGTCGAACCCGCAAGTTCATGACCGCGCGGACATAAGCTCTTCACATATCCCTATCTTGAGTTTTCCAATCGTCTCCTGTATAATCTGCTTCCCTCAAATCATGGCTAATGTTATTTTCCCACCTCATTCTTGGTCTACTAACTGGGCATTTTCTCTATGGTTTTTCTAAAGAAGCTTCCATGCCCCTCTTTCATTCCGCATTCGAGCCAAATGCCCTGCCCTTCGAAGTCTGCAAGACTTATGTGTTATTATATCTGGTTTCCTGTAAAGATCATGTAGCTCACTGCTAGAAGTCTTCTCCATTCACCTGTCATAGGAAGAAAATTGGCAACGGTTGATTTTAGGGGATTTAGCTTCTGTCACTTTATCGGCTAAGTCCTTAATGAGAATCACTCGCCCGCCTGATTTATGGTTTTCATGTTTCTGGGAGTTTATTATCATCATCTTTATCATCGTTATTATAATTACAAGAACAATAATAATAATAATAATAATAATAATAATAATAATAATAATAATAATAATAATAATAATAATAATAATAATAATAATAATAATAATCCATAGTAATTCTGCCTGAGGGCAGGTCTTTCACTGCAATCATAGTATTTTCATGCTATGCTATGCTATGCAGCTTTACTAGGAAATTATAGGTGTGGTAGCTGCCCGTTGCTTTCCACACCGGTGAAGGATGATGATGATGGCCGGATAATTTTCGGGGACCATTGGACTCTAAGCTTCTTGACATTTGTCTTACAGGTGAGGAAAAACCCCGAATAAAACCTCATCCAGGAGCCTGTCCCGACCGGGAATCGAACCGCGTGACAAGGCAGCACGCTACCTCGAGACCACTGCGGTGGACATAATAAAAAAATAATAATAATTATTATTAATAGGCATATTATTATTAATTATTGTTGTTATTATATTATTATTATTATTACTATTTTGATTATTATTATTATTAATATTATTATTACTATTTTGATTATTATTATTAATATTATGATTATTATTATTATTATTATTATTATTATTATTATTATTATTATTATTATGTCCATCCCTGTGATTTTGGGGTAACGTCGCTTCCTCGTACGCAGCGGGTCCGGGTTCGCTCCCTGGTCGAGACAAGTTATCTGGATGATGTTTTTTTTCGGGGTTTTTCCTCACCTGTAATAAAATGTCAGGAATCTTTAAGGCCCAAACGGTCCCCGAACGTCATCTGGCCATCATAATAATCATCATCATATTCGCCATGTGTGTGTGAATGATGTGTTTCGTTTTAATGTTGTCTTCTCTCGACAGAGGCCCTAACTTTGAGCTGATCGCTCATTCGGAGAGCCCCTCCTTGTCGTTGCGAGGTCAAAAAGGTATGTGTGTGTGTGATCATCTGCCGACAGGTCTTTTACGTAGAAGTATCTATAAGTTCAGAGGTTAAACTGCATTAATGAAAAATTATTATTATTATTATTATTATTATTATTATTATTATTATTATTATTATTAAGGAGAGATGAACAAACAGGCGGATGGAGAAGATTACATAACAGTGCGCTACATGATCTTTACAGGAAACGAGATACATAATATAAAAACAGTTAGATCTGTCACGAATGGGGAATGAAAGAGGGACATGGAAGCTTCTTTACGTAAACCAGAAGGAAAGCGCCCAGTTGTAAGACCGAAAATGAGGTGGGAGAATTATATTAACCATGATTTGAGGGAAGTAAATTATTCAGGGGATGTTTAGAAAACATTAGCTCAGGATTGGGATCTATAGTGAGCTTACGTCCGCGCGGCCATGAACCTACGGGTCCGATAGTACTAGTGAGTTAAATTATTATTATTTTTTAAGAGCTCTGACACAAATACGAATATAAAAGGTATTAAGAGATTTTTAAAAGGTAGTTCATTCCCCCGTTCGCATAATGTGTGAATGAAAATGTGTAATTTGGTGCGACAAGCATTGTTCTGCCCCTGCATGTTTCCACCACGACTGACAAAAGAAAAGCGGGAAGCGTGTGAAGTCCGCTTAATGCTTCATCAGAAGTCTTAACAATGGGAGTGAAATAAAAGAAAAAATCTTGAAATGTCAGAATCATTATTTTTTTAGATGAAGTTGGAAGCTTCTATTGTATTATTAGGTTTTGAAAACGGTAGTATTGGGGTTAAACCGAAAAGAGCCTTTTGATGTCTTTTCACATTTTCAAAAGGGAATTAGGTTATATTAAGCATATATCCTGTAACCTGTGAATGAAGTTAACTGTGTCCTATCTGCTTTATTTTGATCCCTGTTATTTTATATTCGGCTGAATTTAAATATAACTCAAAACGGACATTTTCTACATCGGAAATAGTATATTAACATGCGAGGTTGGGAAGTGGTTTTTACAGAATCGAGGGAAAAAATGTTTAAAAACCGAACAATAGCGAGGTTTTTAATTTCCGAGATTCTGTAAAACACTTCACAAACGTGCGTTGTACATTATTTTTTGCGCGATGGTGTTTTCAAAATAAAAAAATAATAGTAAAATAATAACACATTTCTTGCAAATATTTGAAGGGTCCAGGGGAAAAGAATGAGTGTCACATTAAACTCAAACTGAGATAAATGAATTTTAAGTTTTGAAACGCTATATCATTTCACTGTAAACATTATTTTCAAAGCCTTATAAAACGTAACCCATAGCTTCTTTAAACAGTTTTCGCCTTTTAAATGTTACTAGGGAACAGTACAAACACTAAGAATATGAAACCTCAGTTTTTGTGATTTTGTGACATTCATCGTTTTTCCCCTGGACCCTTCATTTGCATTCATTACAAATAATTGAATAACGTTAATAGTGTGGACAATGTTTATTAGTTGAAACTACAGGAGGTTGAGACCAATTAGTGACAACATGGCGGCAATTACGTATTTATTGTTTTATATTGCTTCAAATAAAGTTCAGTTCATTTAAAATGCAGTGATTTGTTTCGTACAATGTATATTAACACTACCTTTTGGATATTTTTTGTATATACATTGTATGTAGTATACATAGAGGGCAGTGGTTTTATTTCCCACACTGGCCACCACTACCGGATTTTCAAAAACTGTTAATCCAAATACTAGATGTGCAGTTGCCGCAATCCTAATTCTTAAACTCACTGCCACAATGTAACCGTTGGACTACCTTCATGGTAGAATCGTACACAACATATTTTGAATTCGGCCTACATGTCTGCACAGTGCTTACGTAAGCGATTAATTTTCTTTGTATTCAAACAACATACAATAAATATATTTCATACATATCATATGCTTGTGTCCGGATTCTTAAACATGAGACATCGACTGTGCAACGACATCGAATTGTTATCTCATATTTTGTGTTGCACGAACATTAGATAGTTCTATCGGTCCGATAAAGAACCAGTTCTGTAAGGTGACTAGAGAGCGCATGTTTAATAGTCATTCAATTGAAATACTAGTCTGTGTTGGGAAAATAAGTTGTCGGTTAGTAACCACACTTTCTCACATGATAAAAATAAATATTACTATACGAATAAATGAAATTATTGACCCGATAGATGGTCACACGTAGAAATACATTATATAATGGAAATGGACAGCTAATGACAAATGAGGGAAATTTTGAGGAAGTGGCTGATTTCAAATACCTAGCAACAATAATCACAAACAAAAATGAGATGCACAAAGAAATTAAACATAGGCTCAATTACGGAAATGCGTGCTATTATGCATTGCAGAGACTCTTGATGTCCCAACTCCTTTCAAAAAAGTTAAACTGAAAATATATAAAACTATTATTCTACCAGTTATATTATATGGGTGCGAAACATGGAGTCTTACTTTAAGGGAGGAAAGGAGATTGCAAGTATTTGAGAATAAGGTACTTAGGAAGATTTTTGGACCAAAGAGAGATGAACAGACAGGTGAATGGAGGAGACTGAATAACAATGAACAACATAGTCTTTATAGGAAGCCAGATATAATAAGAACAGTTAAGTCTCGTAGACTGCGATGAGCAGGACATGTTGCACATATGGGGAATGAAAGACTTGCATGGAAGCTTCTTGTAGGAAAGCCAGAGGGCAAACGCCCAGTTGGTAGACCAAGAATGAGGTGGGAGAATAACATTAACTATGATTTGAGAGAAGTAGATTATACAGGGAATGATTGGAAAGCATTAGCTCAGGATAGGGATGTATGGAGAGCTTATGTCCGCGCGGCCATGAACATACGGGTTCGATTGTGCCAGTGAGTAAGTAATTGACCCGATAGATGAAACTACATTTCATGATAGTAATAATTCATCTATTATTTTTACATCAAACAGGATCAAATAATCCTCTACGATTAAATAGAAATATTGATAAAATTCCCTTCCACCCATACTTTTCCAATAAAGATACTTTTGGTTTTATAGTAATATAAAGATACTTTTGGTTTTATAGTAATATAATAATAGTACTTGCAATTTTAACTCTAAAGAACCTTATATTCTAGGAGATCCAGTTAACTTTACTTCTGCCAATTCCTATACACTTACGGAATTTTAGTAGTCACTATTATGCATTACAGGGATTCTTGTCGTACCAACCCCTTTTAGAAACGTTAAACTGAAATATTTATAAAACTGTTATTCTCCCAGTTATGTTATATGGATGTGAAATATGGACTCTTACTTTATAGGAGGAAAGAAGATTACGAATATTTGAGAATAGAGTTCTTAGAAAAAAAAATTGGACGAAAAAGAGATAGACAGACAGGTGAACGGAGAAAACTACGTAATAGTGAGCTACATGGTATGTATCCACCCATCCATAGTAATTCTGCCCGTAATTCTTCCATAGTAAATCATGTTATGCTTTGCAGCTTTACTAGCGAACTATAGGTGTGGTAGCTTCCCGTTGCTTTCCACATCGGTGAAGGATGATGATAATGGTTGGATGATTTTCGGGGACCGTTGGGCCCTAAGCTTCCTGACATTTGTCTTACAGGTCAGGAAAAATCCCGAAAAAACCTCACCCAGGAGCCTGTCCCGGCCTGGAATCGATCCCGGGCCCGCTGCGTGACAAGGCAGCACGCTATTTCGAGACCACAGCGATGGACATGGTATTTAAAGGAAGCCAGATATAATAAGGACAGTTAAGTCTCGAAGACTGCGATGGGCAGGACATGTGGCACGAAAGGGGAATGATAGAGGTGCATGGAAGCTTCTTGTAGGAAAACCAGAAGAAAACACTCAGTTGGTAGAGAATGAGGTGGGACAATAATATTAACTATGATTTGAGGGAAGTAGATTATAGAGGGAATGATTGGAAAATATTAGCTTAGGATAAGGATGTATGGAGAGCTTATGTACGCGCGGCCATGAACCTACGGGTTCGATAGTGTCACTGAGTTAGTTAGTTAATTAATCATATTAAATATGTCTATCTCTACAATTAACAAAAAGAAGGAAAAATAAAACCTTCTTTCACCTACGTTATGTTTCTCTACGAGGGCGGATCGGAAAGTAACGCACAATAACTTTTTTCTGCCTTGGTATTGCAGCTAGAATGTTGAAATTTCACAGAGATATAGTTTGAAGTTTTCACTACAGATGGTATTTTTTTCTCAGGTGCACCTTTTGCGAGAGAAGCTTGAACTATGCAACAAAGATGGCGCGCATGCTACAGTCGTACACCTGTGAGGAACAGAGAAGTGTTGTTCGATTTTTGTGGGCCAAAGGGCAAAAACCAAGTGAAATTCACAGGAACATGCGTGGCGTGTATGGGGATGATTGTATGGACCGTAGCAATGTCTCCAGGTGGTGCACATTCTTCCAAGAGGGACGCGTGAACCTTAGTGGCCATCATTCGCTGGCCCTTGTGGTCGTCTGTCAGGTTCTTAGGCACCCAGCGAGCACTAACTTTACAGAATTTCAAATTTTCATGAACAATATCGTACACCGCAACATAGGAAATGTTGAACTTCTGCGATAAGGCTCGCAGTTGCACACGCCGGTCGTTCAGAATTGCCGCCTCAATGCCTCTGACATTCTGCGGGATTTCTGCTGTTGTCGGCCGGCCGGAGCGTGGCGTACTTTAGCTATACCTAGTAACACTAATTTTTACAGATAACAGGTGTTATAAAAACGTTTCAAGTACAAAAATAAAATTTTACTCAAGCTGTATCGCTACATCGAACATCTCACTATTCTTCATCCTTCCTTGATTCAGCCACCCGACTCTGGAATTCCCACCACTTGTATATCAAAGACTGCCCGACTCAAAAACAGTTAAAAATACTCACCTCATGTTTTTTTAGACAATATACGAGTATATATATGTTATAATTAAATATTTAACATTGAGCAAGCTTAATATGGTACGATAAGAAAAATAAATGCCCGGACGGGATTCGAACCCGGATCTCTGAGTCTGTACCTCAGCGTGATATCCATTACACTACCAGGCGAATCCAACTCAAACACTTATTTTTCTTATATATGTATTATATTCTCCATTATTACTAGATGTCGCGAGAACTCGGTCTTCACTGCCTTCTAGTAGCTGACTATAACAAGTAAGCAAATTAAAGAGAATATTTATATGACGCTAAGGTACAGACTCAGAGATCCGGGTTCGAATCCAGGCATTTATTTTTCTTATCATACCATATATATATATATATATATATATATATATATATATATATATATATATATATATAATGTAAATTAGCTATACCGCGTTAATTTAAATGTGTATGGAGGGGTATTACAAGCAATTTGAGACAATAAACTAGTGGTCTACGAATAAAATGTGTAACGCATGAATCAATTTGTAAAATGGTTGCCGCGCCACTGAATATTTCAAATTAAAATGGACATAGTATGACACAAAAAATGTAACTGGCAACATGTATGCGTCTTTAGCTCAGTGGTTAATAACAGTCTTACTATCTATGCAAAATATAAGATTGATGCGCCGGTTCGTAGGTTAAGGATGTTGGAGACCACTTGGGTTAAATTAGGCCCTCGGAGACCACTTTGTGTCAGGTCAGGCACTTAGAGGCCACTTTGGGATTAGGTTACGCCTTCGGAGGCCACTTTAGGTAGGGATAGGCTCTCGGGGGCCACTATAGGTTAGGTTAGGCCCTCGAGGCCACTTTGGGTTACGTTAGGAACCTCGGAGGCCACTTTGTGTTAGGATAGGCCCTCGGGGAACTTTGGGTAAGGATAGGCCCTCGGGGGCCACTTGGGTTAGGATAGGCCCTAGGGGAACTTTAGGTTAAGATATGTTCTCTGTGGCCACATTGGGTTTGGATAGGCCCTCGGGGGCCACTTTGGGTTAGGATAGGCCCTCTGGGGCTACTTGGGTTAGGATACGCCCTCGGGGAACTTTGGGTTAGGATATGTTCTCTGAGGTCACATTGGGTTTGGATAGACTCTCTGGGGCCACTTTGGGTTAGGATAGGCCCTCGGGGAACTTTGGGTTAGGATAGGTCCTCGGGGTCACTTTTAGTTATAACAGGATATCACGGGCCACTTTGTGTTAGCATAGGACCTCGGGAGCCACTTTGGGTTATGATAGGCCCGGGGGGCCACTTTGGGTTAGGATAGGCTCTCGGGGGCTACTTTGTGTTAGGATAGGCCATCGGGAGCCACTTTGGGTTAGGATAGATCCTCGGGGCTACTATGGTTAATATAGGCCCTCGGGGGCCACTTTGACTTAGGATAGGTCTCGGAGACTACGTTGGGTTAGTATAGGCCCTCGGGGGCCACTTTGAGTTTGGATAGGCCCTCGGGGGCACTTTGGGTTATGATAAGCCCTCGGGGATACTTTGGGTTATGATAAGCCCTCGAGGGCCACTTTTGGTCAGGTTAGACCCTCGAGGTCCACTTGGTGTTAGGTTAAGCCCTCAGAGGCCACTTTGGGTTAGGATAAGCCCTCGGGGACCACTTGGAGTTAGGTTAGGTTCGCTTCGGTTCGGTTAGTTTAGGTTAGGTAAGGTAAAGCTAGTTTAGATTACATTAAGTTAGGTTAGGTTAAGTTAGGTTAGATTCGGTTAGGTTAGGTTACATGGGAAAGAGTATTGTGAGTCTGTGTGTGTGTGTGCCCGCGCTTGCGTGTGTTAATGTTTGCTTATGTGTGCTTGTGTGCCTGCGTGTGTGCGCTGAGACATCTAGCAGACAATTAGATATTATTAGGATGAAATCGGTAAATTTTGCTTAGATATCTTTTTATTCAGGCGTAAGACTCTTTTACGAGCCTAAAAATCCTCAGCTTGCAGTTCCACCCTGAGGATTGGTCCTTGGATTTTTCTACTCTAAAACAAAACAATCGACACTGCGGTCGACACATTAAGTAGGTAGGTACGTAATATTTTATTTAACATCTCATAAAATTCGCGTCGCGATTTAAAATTGGTCGCGAAAAGGCAGATATATTATGTTCAAATGCCTCTTGTTTGAAGCTTGAAGTTGTTTAGAACATAGCTGTGGTTTGCCGATTGATAATTAATTTGAAATTCATTGAGAATTGAAATGCAGTTTGAGAAACTTTGTTACTAACAATTCCACAAGTAGTATTTTCTGCATGAATTGGTACGCAGTGAAACTAACACACAGACCGATAATCTTGTTGCGGTTATCAATGCATTGCGTATGGAATGATGTCTGTAAAGGTACAGGGTGTCACATATAGTGTTAGCAGATGAGAATCATATTTAACATTTTCCAATACTGTTATTTTAACACCGTTCCAATAATGGATCATATTATAATCTTTTTTTCCTATATCTCACCTGATGACGCCAAAAGAGCAGTATCGTATTAAATCTAAAGCACAAGGAATAGACAATATAACAATAACTCTCCTGCAAAAAATAATAGACATTATTCTCCCAACAATAACCCACATTTTTAATGCCTCTATAATGACTGGGACTTATCCCAGACTCTGAAAAATGGCTCTAGTTCGTCCTACACCGAAATCAAACACTCCCACAACACTCGATGATTATAGACCAATTAGTATTCTTCCCTGTTTATCTAAAGCACTGGAACACATAATACACTCACAGTTAACAGACTACCTCACCACACACGACTTACTTGATGAACATCAGTCTGGTTTTAGAACAGGACATCACACAAGTAGCCTACTGCACTACTTGACATTGTAGAGGACATAAGAGACTCAATGGACAAAAGCAAACTCACCGCAATAGTCCTACTCGACTACAGCAAAGCCTTTGACACAGTAGATATAGACTTAATGCTAGCGAGACTAAAGACACTACATCTGTCGGAAAACTGCCTTGATTGGTTTGCATCTTACCTCACTAATCGTCAGAAATCAGTTTCTGTTAATAATCGCATTTCTTCCTGGCGCTTGGTGAGGAAAGGGGTACCTCAAGGCGGCGTCCTCGCTCCTCTTCTCTTCTCGATTTATATTAATGACGTGACCAAGAAACTACAAAACTGCAAGCATCATCTTTACGCCGACGACCTACAGATTTACACACACTTTAGGCCTGACGAAATTAATGAATGTATTGACAAAGTAAACACTGACCTCAGGCATATATCTTTATGGTCCAGACAATATGGGCTGAAACTAAATGTAAACAAAACGCAAGCAATAATTATCGGACATCCAAGGCTATTACACCATAAACAATGGCAATATGCCGGCTGTCATATTAGATAATGAACAAATTCCTTATACCGACGTCGTTAAAAACTTGGGATTTTACTTAGATTCTAATTTAAAATGGCATGAGCAAGTAAAACAAACATCTAAAAGGATCTTCTCCATAATGCATTCCCTAAAGCGACTTAAACATTTTCTTCCTACAACTCTTAAAAGAATTTTAATCCAAACTTTAGTGATGCCGCATTTTGACTACTGTGACGTTCTACTAACTGACAGGAGACGGACAGTAACTGTATTTTTAAAACGTGAAAAATAAATAAGTGACGGATTGTCGGTCAAACTGCAGCGTGTCCATAATATGTGTATCAGATTCATATTTAATGTTCGAAAATACGATCACATTTCTCCATTATTCCACGAATTGTCATGGCTACATCTAAAAGAGAGAAGAAAATCGCACTGTCTAATTCTCCTATTTAAGATCCTACATACCTCGATTCCCAATTATTTATCATCCCGTTTCCAGTATCTATCCTCAAACCATAACTTAAACACAAGATCACAACATAGTCTCTTACTTAATATACCGCAACATAGGACATCACATCACTCCATGTCATATACCATCTCCACTTCTCGCAACTGGAATTCCCTACCACAAGAAATAAGGGGCTGCCGGACATTGGCATCTTTTAAAAGAAATCTAAATTTATATTTGCTCTAAAATCGACTTCATTATTATCCAGTGTAAGATATATATATATATTAATTGGTGTTTCCCGTATAATGTATCATATTATTATTATTATTATTATTATTATTATTATTATTATTATTATTATTATTATTATCGTATCATTATTGTTATTACCCTATAAAATGTTGTTTGTACATGACATTTACATTGTTACATTTATTGTATCTTTAACTGTTTATAATTAGTATAGTGTATATCTATATTTGTCGAATATTTATTTGTATTTGTACTGGTTGAGTGGAAGAGAGGGCCTTATGGCCTTAACTCTGCCAGAATAAATAAAGTATTATTATTATTATTATTATTATTATTATTATTATTATTATTATTATATTATAATGATATTGTGAAAAGAAAATATTAATGTCTGAACCATGAATCATATTGCAGTAGTTCGCCTTCACGTAATTCACGTGACTATTTAACTCATGCCTCAAATGGGAGTCAATGACCAATCATATTTCAATGAATTTTGTTTTACAACCAATTACAGTCGTGTTTCACCTCGCTCTTTATCGATTTCTCTTTATCAGCTCCTGCTTTTGTGATAAAGAAAGCTCCTTCTTTTTAATAACACTGAGCAACAAAAAAGAAACTTTTTTCTCAGAAAGAAAAATATGTGATTCTGATAGTATTTCTTCTCCTGAATTCAAATATGATATCGGTTTTTCTCCATCACGCAAGGTTTCCGAGAGACAGGAATTTATAATTTCAAACACTTTAATATTTTCTACATTCGTAACTACACAATATTCGAACATTCGGACTCACCTATAAAGTAAGAAATGACGATTTTCTGCTATATTTCGCCTGTGGAGCATCCCTCTTGATGGTCCTACTATAATCGACCAGTATATTAGGATTCCACTTGCCTTGATATCTCTTTTCCATAGCTGAAACCATTTGAGTTAGCTCATTTGGTTTTATTTTACAATGGACAAATGGACGAAAAAACGTTTATTAAAAAAATATTATTTAAATCAATTCATTGAAATTGAAATAAAAACTGTGGGTGTTGGAGAAATTCCAAATACATATTTGAAAATACAATAAAAACTGCATTAAGTACAACTGTTGGTACTAATGAGAAGAAAATCATGTTGACCAGTGTAGTTTTATAATATTTTCAGTTTAACATTTACTTTCAGAGAAGTTGGGATATCAAGAGTCCTTGTAATGCATAAGAGAAAATATTTCCAGAATTGAGCTATGTTAAAATAAGCATTATTACCAGGAACAATGAATGGATGGAACAGGAAGAGTATGAATAGAATGGAATCGATTGAAGAGAATGCGCAAGACAGGAATTTTTGAAAGAATAAAATTACTTTAAATCGAAGAAAAAAATTCTAGTGTAGAAAAAATTCATAATAAAAAATAACAACAATCATTTATTTATTTATTTACAAATTTTCAATGTTCAGACATCTATCTGTGCCTAAAGTGTTATTTTCCATATCCACTCGTCCCTATCCATCCACTCCATATCATTCAGTACTCTTGTTCTCATTCCAATTCTCATTTCTCGCATTCATGAATTTCAAGGTCTACTTTTCTTTCTTCTTCCAGGTGGACACCATTCCAATGTTTTTCTGAGTAACCTTTCTTGTTGCATTCGTCGTACATGCCCATACCAATTTAATTGCTTATATAATAATAATAATAATAATAATAATAATAATAATAATAATAATAATAATAATAATAATAATAATAATAATCAGCAATCAATTGAGTTGGCGTCTACTTGATTAAAATCCATGATTCATTTAATTAAATAAAAATAAAACTTAAAATTTTATGTGATTTTCATATTTATCAAAATATAAATTAGTTACAGCAGTTTCGGTATTTTGTACCTTCTTCAGACATGATAACAAATGAATGAATTTTGTTATTACAGTGAATAACAACTTAACTATGCAACAATTTTTTTTTATAAATTTTAAAGAGGCGATTCAATTCAAATCTAAAAAAATCACATAGAACTTTAAGTTTTATTTTTATTTAATTAAATGATAATGATAATAATAATAATAATAATAATAATAATAACAATAATATTGTTGGTCCCTTGGAGTCTCACTGAGGCGATATACTGACACCCACATCACTCGCTGACATCTATAGGTAAATAAGTGTAACTAAATTAGCTTGGTTTAAACACATTCACAGATATATTTGACTGTGAATGGTTCAAATTAACCAGGTCTGTGGATACTATTGGACAATATTCAATGCCTGGACTCTAGAATATGAACGAAATAGTGCGAAAAAGAATGCATGAATTGACATTATTAATCTTCAAATTTTAAACATAACTTAAAAATTAGAAACAGATGAAATATGTTAAAACTATTTTTGGTACAAAATGGGGTTGTATAATATCTGATTTAAATATTGCATCGTAATATATATATATATATATATATATATATATATATATATATATATATATATATATATATATATATGGCAGTTCATAAAAAAGGAACAGACTTCAAACATTTATTTCTTCCAAACAACAAAAAGTGTGTTACACGACAAATATCACAACGGTGACTCATTTCTTGCCACACATGAATCAGCTGGTCTCTAGTTATCGAATTCACGGCCTCAACAATTCGATGTCGCAGATTTTCGAGTGTGTCAGGCATAGAGGGGATAGAAACACGGTCTTTTACGTAACGCCACACATAAAAATCACATGGGGTTATGTCAGGTGACCTGAGAGGCCACCGGTAATGAATTTGAACTTCTGCTTCTCCTCTTCCAATCCAACGTCCTGTTCTGCCGCCATTTTAATACAATCAACATGACAAGCAACAGCGCCAATGCGGCCGTGATCAGAACTTCAAACGTTTCTCTTTTCAGGAACGTTGGAATTGTGTTTCTATTTTTTGTAGTTTGAAACAGATATAAATGTTTGAAATCTGTTCCTTCTTTCTGAATAGCCATGTATATACACACACTTTGTTTTTTATTCAATGCCCCAGGTTATCATTTCGATATTTTTTGTGTTCTCTCCTGGCATGGTGTAATTGTAACCCACTTCTGAAGTTGGGGCACCTTGAAGGCCGAGTTATGTTGCCTCGATGATATGATGGATGATAAATGGTAATGAAGCGCCAGGAGAGTTTTACCCTAAACTTAACCTAAATTCCAGACCATGGGCAACCACAGGAATAATTCCCTTTAAGGAAAAATTCCTATGGTTTGAGCGAGAATCGAACCCAGGAACTCATGAACAGTAATTGGAAACGCTGACCACTAGCCCATGAGGCTGTTCATATATATATATATATATATATATATATATATATATATATATATATCAATAAGGTATTTTCAACCTGCCAATTTTACCCCATAGCCTAACCTTGACATGTAATTTTTAAATTCTCTTTGATGAATGTAATATTAGCCAAATGTTAATTTACCATGTAATTGTATGAAAAACATTCGGCACCACACTATTCAAAATATGATGGCAGAAGCCTTGCGAGATTATGGATACACAGTTTATGAGGAAGTTCATGGTGTGGTCATTAATGGAAGTAACAGACGAATAGATATTATTGCATTTAGACCATCGTCTAAAATTGGTTTGATATTAGATCCCACAATCCGTTTCGAGACTCATAGTGGCCAAACTGAGGAAGCTGAATGTGAAAAGAAAGCCATATATAAGCCAACAATTGACTATTACAAAGATAAATACCAATTAGATAGTATAACTGTCACATGATTGATGATCGGGGCAAGAGGTGCTATACCAGGATTCTTAGCTAAATTTTGGAATTCCTTAGATTTTGACAGAGTGTATCTTTCTAAAATTGCCATCGCTGCCATTAGAGGATCAATTTCAATCTTAAGAAATCATCTTTACAAAATATCTACTTTATAGTTTGTATACTTAAATTACAATTTTAAATGGTTTAATGTATTTACAA
The DNA here is from genome assembly GCA_030220185.1 of Diploptera punctata. Classification (NCBI taxonomy): domain Eukaryota; kingdom Metazoa; phylum Arthropoda; class Insecta; order Blattodea; family Blaberidae; genus Diploptera; species Diploptera punctata. The sequence goes on along the minus strand of JASPKZ010001586.1, from coordinate 1,925,781 downwards.
AATGTATTTAATCAATTTCACAAATTAATTGTCTGTATCACTTTGTCCTTGAGACAATCCTATAATGAGAAAAGTTGTATGTAATTTAAAAAAAAATACAAGAAGTTTTACAACTAGATTAAATGGAAATCATAAATTTTTTATAGCCATAAAATAAATAAGCAGTCACAATACAACTTTCAGAATATTAGTTGACTCCAAGACACTAATAAATGCGATATTCATATACGAGTAGGTTTTAATATCACTGTCGCTAAATCAATTAACCTAAAACATATAGATGAAATAAAAAGACCGGGTAAAGTGCCAATTTTATCCCGTCAATACTAAATCACTCCCAGATGCCAATGTTCCGCTATTTTACGATAATTGTATAATTTACTGTGTTAAATGTTTATTAACCAATATCCCATCTTCATAATTAAGTTCACATGAAAAAAAAACAGTCGACACATTAAATTTTAATTATGTTGGGTTATAAATACATTTGGTAAATAATGCGTTAGAAAGAAAATATAATTTAATACTCGTAATGATGGTATATTGGTTTTAAAGAGCATTAGGATCTAATTATACCATTAATTATATCATTCAATTAATTTTCCCTTTGATTAAGTGTTTTTCTTAAATTTTCATAATTAGCTACGCTAACTATGCTCGCATTTGTTTTTAGACAACACTTCATTTGTCCGAATTGTTTCTGAAACTCATATTCAGGAGGTCTCGAAAACAAATCTGGTGTGGCCAGTATGAGGTTACAGAATATTGATTAATCACATGACATATATATATATATAGGCCTATATATATATCCATCCATAGTAATTCTGCCCGAAGGCAGGTCCTTCACTGCAATCATAGCATTTCCATGCTATGCTTGCAGCTTTACTAGGGAATTGTAGGTGTGGTAGCTTCCCGTTGCTTTCCACACCGGTGAAGGATGATGATAATGATAAGGATTATGATGATGATGGCCATATGATTTCGGGGACCGTTTGGGCCTTAAAGTTTTCCTGACATTTGTCTTACAGGTGAGAAAAAACCCCGATAAAAACCTCACCCAGAAAAACTGCCCCGACCGGGGATCGAACCCGGGCCCGCTGCGTAACAAGGCAGCACGCTACCTCGAGACCACAGCGGTGGACATTATATATATATATATATATATATATATATATATATATATATCTAATATATAAAAATGAATGTTTGTTTGTTTGTTTGTTCGTTCGTACTTTATGCGGGGCCATACCGTTGATCCGACTGTGATGAGCTTTTTGCAAAATATTCAGGAGATTCCCGGGATGAACATAGGCTATAAGAGAGTTGTGATACTCAAATCCTGCATCCTTAAAAATCGCCCTCTGTAGTGGAAAACGTGAAAAAAAGTAGCTCTTTGGACGCTTAAATGGGTTACGCTGGCTAAACCATAACAAATACACAAAATTAATGTACACAGAATTGAATATCTCAAAAAGCTCTACAAAAAAGTCGGGCGACAGAATATATGTTTATCTCTTACGAATAACTCGCAATAACCATATTTGTCTTTCATTGATGCCAAGAAGATCGAGACAAGTACGTAGATTCCTGTGCAAGCATAGCAGCACATGGCGGGTATTCTTTTACGGATAACTCACAATAACGAATTTTGTCTTTTAGCTCATTTATGCCAAGAAGATCGAGATAAGTAGTTTTCCGGGCAACACCGGGTAATCAGCACGGGAAATCTTAAAATAAGTACGATATAGGCCTACATATATAATTGTTACACGCTTTATATTTTTCATTTTACTTGTTCAACTAATCATAACAAGTACATTAATTTTCGTCTTTCTGCTCATTTATGTCAAGAAGATCGGGATAAGTAGATTCTCAGGCAACGCCGGGTAATCAGCACGGGGTATCTAAATATAAATTTATAATTATTTTCCTTTTACTTTTTCAACTAAACATAAAATCACGTTAATTTTCATTCATTTAGGCGTAGCAGCGCACGCCGGGTATTAACTAATGTATAAATACATAAAGGTAGATCGATAACAGAAATGTTAAATGGTATCCTATAGAACAGACATACACAACCAGGAAAAATAAGTTATAAATGTGTAATTTATAATGAGAAGTACTATTATGGAGCTGAAGTATGGGAATTCAACAAAAATTTAGACCGAAAACTTTTATCAAAGCAAATGGATTTCTTGAGGAGAGCAGCAAGATGTTGAAAATTGTAAAAACTAAGAATGTCATACAAGAAAAAATGAATATTAAGTATTCAATAGTAGATTATGTAAGATGTAATCTATTAAGTTAGCATGGACATGTTCGACGAATGCAAGAAATACACTGGATAGTGTCCACCTAAAGTAAGAAAAAAAAAAAGAAAGACCTCGAAAGTCATGGGCGAAGGAAATAAGAACTGGAATGAGAATAAGAGGACTGGAGGATGGATAGGGACTAGAGGAGAAGGAAAATAAAACTTTAGGCACAGAAAGATGTGTAAACATTGAATATCTGTAAATAAATAAATGCATGTATAATGTAATTATCCCATATGTCCCGCGAGGGGACGTGGATCCACCCTAGCGGGAGTTTATTAATCAAGCAAATTTAGTTATGGTTATTTATCTGTAGATGTTAGCGAGTGGCATGTTAGCATATTGCCTCAATGAGGCATCTAGTAGGCAATTAAGGTATTATTTGGAAGAGGAAAGATGGTTCAAATTTGTACAGAGGAGTCTTGCGGATCTTTACGAGCCCGAAAATCATCTGACTCGGATCTATGGCTTGTATTCCTCCCGGATGATTTCTCCCTTGGATGTTTCCATCATAAAAGTCCATTGGCACCGGCCGGATTTGAAACCCTATTCTTGGTACTAGAGGTAAAGAATATAACCACTAGAGCATCCCGACCGACACACACACACACACACACACACCCACCCACCCATATATATATATATGAATAAGAAAGTTTTTTTTGGTTTATCGCGTCTTGGATTCAAGTCCGGCCCCTGGCCACTGACTCCGACATTTCGGCATGATAATGGCATTGGGATAATGCCGAAACGTCGGAGTCAGTGGCCAGGGGCCGAACTTGAATCCAAGACGCGGAAAACCCAAGAAAACTTTCTTATTCATACTCATATCTGCAAAAATCTGCAATATAATATATATATATATATATATATATATATATATATAGTAAAACTTGCTCAAAGCGGAATCGCATGGGACCAATTCTTTTCCGCATTAGACAAAATTTCGCATTATAAAAACATTATATAATATAATAAAATATAATTATAGATACTGGATTCAAAAGAACAGATGCAATCAAAACAAATACTGGATTACGACAAGGATGCAGTTTATCACCCACTTTGTTTAATATATATATATATATATATATAGACGATATTTTAAATAAATGGAAAGTTTTAGTAAATCCAGGAATAAGAATGGATAATAAAGTGTGCATAAATAATCTTCTATTTGCTGACGATGTAATCATAATACAGAAAAATGAAGACGACTTACAGAAATCAATGCATGCATTAAATGAAATATGTAAGTTATACGATCAAAAGATGTCTGTACGGAAACCGTAAAGACCATGGCTTAGAGAGGAATGAGATCCAGTTGTTGGAGAAACAAAATTATTTTAGAAAATCAAAGTATAGAATAGGTGTCTAGTTTCAAATAATTGGGCTGTGATGTTGGCATACAATGTGGAAAGATAATATTTACTCCAAAATAAATAAATTTCAGACGGTGTGTGGGAACAATACAGAGAACATTCAAAAATAAAAACTTAGAAAAGAAACCAAGCTAAAACTGTATAATGTTATGGCGGTTCCCACAATATTGTATGGATGTGAAACTTGGGCTGCAGGAAAGTTGAAAAGACAGAAAGGATATTATATGACTAAAGACGGCAGAGACTTGCGGTTCCTAAGACACGTACAAGGATGTACAAGACTTGATAGAAATAAGGAATGAGGATATAAGAGAAAGAATTGAAAGTACAGAATTCATTGGAAAAAATCACGAATAGACAGACAGAAATGGATTGATCACATGGATGGAATGAGTAAGGAGAGATATCCATTGTTAGCGAGAAATTATCAAGCAAGAGGAAGGCGTGATGTTGGGCTGATGCATTATGAAGTCGGAACGGGCAATTGCCTAATCCCTGGAGTGATGATGATGATAAAAACATTAAAACTTATTAATAATCCTAGATTATAGAGTACCGTATACGCATTTTTACGTACCTTGGATTAATTGTAGTTCCGCTGCCGTTGAAAAGTGAAATATTGTGTGTATGAGCGACTTCAACGGTAACGCGCGAAAAAAAAAAGTCCCGTTTCGTAAGCGTTAAAAATGTCTCTTAAGCGCGTATCCTGAAATTAAAGTATGCAGTTTCGGTTTCCACTCACTAAATATACTTTTGTCCACATCCTTTGATTCCCGGCAAATTTCATTCCACACTACATTGTGCCGTATTTTAAAACTGTCCAGCTAACGTGAAGATGCCTTGAAATCGTCGTTATTCCCTAGGGATTTAGGAACAGCTAAAGCTTGACTTTGGAGCATCGGTCCGGAAATTTGAAGATTTATCATCAATCACTTTCACTTTACGTTTAATGACAATGATACATACGTATTAGCCATCTTTATTTCGTAAATTCAGAACGCTACCTGTGAAAGATCGGGTTCAGAACTTGAAATAATTTAAGATTTTACAGTGTAATGATTATTTGTTAGACAGATATCTGTATTTTGCATAACGGGTGTGCAGTGAGGCCGAAATAAAATTTCAAGTGCAGGTAGAATCTGTAATTAACCCGGTGCGGCGGCAAGAATCATCCTTATTGTTCTTTTGGCCTAACGGAAATTCAATGAAGCGGAGACTAATTTACTTATCTTTCTTTCCGCTTTATAAATTCCTTTTTTGATGAATTATGTAGAAATATCCTTCCGTTTCCGCGTTGGACAGATTCCGTTTTATGCAAAATAAATACACGTAAAATTACTATTATTTCGCAGGGACCAATAAATTTGTTAACATTAGACAGATTACCGCATTATTCACGTTTCGGATTAAACAAGTTTTACTGTACACACACACACAAACACACACACACATATATATATATATATATATATGTCCACCGCTGTGGTCTCGAGGTAGCGTGCTGCCTTGTCCCACAGCGGGCGCGGGTTCGATCCCCGATCGGGGCAGTTTTTTTGGTGAGGTTTTTATCGGGGTTTTTCTTCACCTTTAAGACAAATGTCAGGAAAACTTTAAGGTCCAAACAGTCCCCGAAATCATACGATCATCTTCATCATCATCCTTATCATTATCATCATCATCATCCTTCACCGGTGTGGAAAGCAATGGGGAGCTACCACACCTACAATTCCCTAGTAGAGCTGAAAAGTATAGCATGAAAATGCCATGATTGCAGTGAAATACCTGCTCTCGGGCAGAATTACTATGGATGGATATATATATATATATATATATATATATATATACCCGACAACAGAGGTGAGGTAGTATTTTAAGATATGTTGATCATTTTAAAATACGGTACCCATGTCCGGAAATGATGCGTTTTCACACTATGACTAGTTAATTATGTCTCAAGATCAGTGTTAATTCGAAGTATTTGAAGACTCATTACTTGACAATAACTCACACGTACGGAACCTATGATATGTGGCTGCAACACGACGGAGTTCCAGCTCACTTCGATGCCAATGTGAGGAGACATTTGGATACCACGTAGCCAGGTCGAGGGGGACCAGTTCCATGGCCTCCGAGATCACCTGATCTTAACCCTCTCTACTAGAAGTTGTGGGGCGACATGAAGCAGTCGTTTATCATATTCCAGTAGAGTCACGTATGGATCTTATAGCCCGAATCCACACTGCTGCAGAAACAATTCAAACGAGGCCAGGAGTATTTCAATCACTACTCATTGTGTGAAAACGCATCATTTCCGGACATGGGCACTTTATTAAAAAATGATCAACGTATCTCAATATACCATCTCACTTCCGTTGTAGGCGTTTTTTTGCAACACTCTGTATATATATATATATATATATATATATAATGATCATTATCATCATCATCCAGGGATTAAGCCTGTTGGTTCGTTCCCGTTTCATGAAAGCTAGAATTGTTAAAATTGATCAGACCATCTTCTGTGTAGGCGTCCAACATTTCTCCTTCCGTGCGGTTTATAATTTAGCAATAATTTTGGGAATCTTCCTTCTGGCATTCTATCAATATGTTCTTTCCAGTAATATATATATACTCGTATCTTAATATATAAAAATTTCGTGTCACGTTGTTTGTCCGCGATGGAATCCTAAACAACTGAACCGATTTTAATAAAATTTTGCACACTGTGTGCAGTTTGTTCCAACTTGAGACCTAGGATAGTTTATAACTAAATTTATAGTCGCATTATTTTTTATTGCAAATTATTTGTTTATTATTTAACAAAGAGTTATAATTATCTGTGAGTTCCATACGATTCTAACAGATGGCGGTGTAAGGTACAGCTCGGGTACAAGCTCTGTGTGTTTGCGGGGGGTAGTGTGGAGGAGGTACACTTCTATGCTTCGCATAGTACTAACAACTGAGTCCAGCAAATTCCTTTCAGACACACGGAGCTGGGTCCCGAGCTATAATTTGGTAAGGTAATTGGTTTATTATTTAACAAAGAGAGATCCTGATGGCTGTGCTTCTTGTTGCAACCGCGAATTTCAATTTAATTACAAATAATGATTATTTGATAATTTAAGTGTGTTCATGGTTTATTTTATTTTCAATATTATTAATTTCGTGGTGTAAGTATTAGTTTTAAGTAATCTAGCCGAAAGACACCAACTTAATTTAAATTTTTAACGTATACCTTAGCCACATCAACGCGTGGCCGGGACTTCTAATATATATATATATATATATATATATATATATATATCATCATAGTACATTCACGAATTTAGGCCATTCGTTGACCTGTTTCGGCCTCAAGAGAAATACCATCCAAAAGTCTTTTGAGTGGACGTCCTGGTCTTCTTCTTCCTGCAGGTTGATATCTTAACATTTGTTTGGGTATTCTGTGATCTTCCATTCGATGAACATGTTGCATCCATCTTGACTCATAATCAGAAATTTTGTTTTCTAAAGGTTGCATGTGTAATTCTTCTAAGATGTCTTCATTTTTTTTGTGATCTAGTAGTGTGTATCCTGCAGTCCTCCGAAGATACCTCATTTCTGCAGATCTAAGTCTCTGTATATCCTTCTGTTTCAACGTCCATACTTCGATACCATACAAAAGAGTTGGAAGAGCCAGCGTTTTATACACTTTCAGTCTTGAATGCTTTTGGACTAACTTATATATATATATATATATATATATATATATATAACCTTTCATTTCCACGTGGAGCACCCTTGCGGAAGTTACGCATTCAAAGTAATCTAGTCATTTTTATTTCGGTGCAGATGTCGGCGATTGGCAAGTGGTTACCTCGTCGCCTCAAAAAAAAAGCACATAATATGCTACTAAGGTATAACTTGAATGGGAAAGGCTGTTTTAAAATTTGCTTAGAGGTTGTATTTACTCTTGAGGACTTTTTAGGAACCAAAAAATCTTAAGACTCGGAATCAGAGGGGAATACAGTAACCACTAATTCTATCTGGAGCGACTGTTGTGAAGAGATTATGCTTAAGAAGGATATGTGTAAAAATCAATTACGAAGGGGTACTTAGGAACAGTGGGAGGAAGTTTGGCTTGGGATTTACAACGATCAGTTCTGCAACTTGTAATTAGAAGATCCGATTCAATTCCAGTTGCGCCCAGACAAAGCAACCGGTGCTCCAATTATTTAAATACCACAACCACACAAGGTACGAGTATTCCAACTAACTCACTGGCACTATTGAACCAGGAGATTCCTGACAGCGAGGACAAAAAACACTCCATATATCTCTATACTGAGCTAATGATTTCCAATCATCTAATATATAAAAAATGAATGTTTGTTTGTTCGTACTTTATGCGCGGCCATACCGTTGATCCAATTGTGATGGGGCTTTTTGCAAAATGTTCAGGAGGTTCCCGGGATGAACATAGACTATAAGAGAGTTGTGATACTCAACTCCTACACCCTTAAAAATCGCCCTTTGTAGTGGAAAACGTGAAAAAAGTGGCTGTCTGGACGCTGAAATGACTTACGCTGCCTAAACCATAACAAATACACAGAATTGATGTATACAGAATTGAATATCTCATAAAGCTCTACAAAAAAGTCCGCGACAGCATATATTTATGTCTCACGGATAACTCACTATAACAATTTTTGTCTTTCATTGCTGCCAAGAAGATCGAGACAAGTACGTAGATTTCTGTGCAAGCATAGCAGCACATGAACGGATATTCTTTTACGGATAACTCATAATAACAAATTTTGTCTTTTAGCTCATTTATGCCAAGAAGATCGAGATAAGTGGATTCCCGGGCAACACCGGGTAATCAGTACGGGGAATCTTAAAATAATTACGATATACATTTATAATATTTTTTTTTATTTTACTTATTCAACTATTCATAAGAAGTCATTAATTTTTGTCTTTCATCTCATTTATGCCAAGAAGATCGGGATTAGTAGATTCCCGGACAATGCCGGGTAAACAGCACAGGGTATCTAAAAATAATTACGATATAAATTTTTCCATTTACTTATTTAATTAAACATAAAACACATTAATTTTCGTATTTCAGCTCATTTATGTCAAGAAGATCGGGATAAGTAGATTCCCGGGCAACGCCGGGTAATCAGCACGGGATATCTAAAAAATATTAAATTTATAATTATTTTTTCTTTTACTTATTCAACTAAACAGAAAAACACATTCATTTTCATTTATTTAGGCGTAGCAGCGCGCGCCGGGTATTAGGCAGTATTGTATAAAACCTAGTTCCCTATACGATTCACATCCTCAAATCGTGATTAATATTATTCTCCCATCTCTTTCTTGGCTTACCTATTGATTGCTTTCCCTCTGGTTTTCCTACAAAATATATAATATAACAATACATATAACAATAAAATAGTAAATAATAAAAATAACAATAAAATATCATTGAAAATAATAAAAATAGTAATATTAATAATACATATAATAATAATAATAATAATAATAATAATAATAATAAAAATAATAAAAAATAATAATTATAATTATAATAACAATGGTCATGATGAAGATAATGTTAATGAAGATAATAGTAATAACAATAATAGTAATAATAATAATAATAGCATTATTTTTACTAATGATTACATCTAAAACATTCTAAAACGCGACATGACCTTTTGATGCAAAAGCTTCTATAAAATATGAAATGACATGTCTTAAATAAACATCAGCCATCCATATTACTATTTTTATTCAGAGAAATAGCATTGTTCGTAAATAAATAGACAAACTCCAGAAATAAAAATCCTACCTTAGTCGAGATTCAATAAAACAATAATACATATAGGCCTATCTATTTATAATAAATTGCTATTCAGTAAACATAGTTCTGAAGTTAAAAAATAGTGAAACGTACTGAATAATTCTTGTTTCACATTCAATATTAAATATGTTTATGTTATAGTGTCCTCCGCTGTGGTCTCGAGGTAGCGTACTGCCTTGTCACGCAGCAGGCCCGGGTTCGATCCCCGGTCGGGGCAGTTTTTCTAGGTGAGGTTTTTATCGGGGTTTTTCCTCACCTGTAAGACAAATGTCAGGAAAACTTTAAGGCGCAAACGGTCCCCGAAATCATATGGCCATCATCATTATCATTATCATCATCATCCTTCACCGGTGTGGAAAGCAACGGGAAGCTACCACACCTACACAATTCCCTAGTAAAGCAGCAAGCATAGCATGAAAATGCCATGATTGGAGTGAAGGACCTGCCTTTGGGCAGAATTACTATGGATGGATGTTATAGTGAGATATAGAACTGGGTTCTCTGAAATGCTAATATTATAGGGCGTTTCTGAACATTAGGATCAAAATTATACATAAGGTAGAGAAATGTAAATTTAATATTTTCAGTTAGGCAAGCAATGATCGGAAATGAATACGTAAATTTTATGGCCATAAACATCTTAAACCTAATAGAAACAACATTAACAATATGTCTCTCAAAGCAAGTATTGAAATCACAACCACCATCTCATACATAGGTCATGGCTTCGTCTACAAGATCGTAGAACCATCCATTCCCTATGCCTTCTCTATAACATATTACACACATCATTACCTTATTATTTATCACACTGCTTCACTAGACTCTCTGATACACATAAATTAGATACCCGATCCCTTGAGCACAGTGTCCTTTATATCCCTCCTCATCACACTACCTATTATTCGAAATATTTTACAGTTTCTCTTGCTAGAAAATGGGATTCCCTTCCACCCTATGTCAGAGACTGCCAAACTTTACAATCTTTCAGAAACAAATTGAAAATAAAATTATTAACAGAAACAACTCACTAATATTACTTTTTACAAATTAATAAATTAGTTTTTTCATTATTTAATAAAAATAGTTTTAAGATCTGTTAATATATTTACCTAATGCCTTGTATAAAAAGCGATAGATTAATTCATCATAGTTTATTACTTTCTTTGTATTTTTTCTTTTCTTTTCATGTATAGTAGATTCGAGCTGTTATTCCTTTCTGTATTCATTCTATCATTAATTTAATTTTAATTGTATTTAATTTTATGTATTATTAGACATTATTTTCATTATTATTCAATTTGACAGATAATTAATAAGATTTAGTATTACTATTATTGTAATTTTTTGTATTTATATATAACGTATGTTTGTCCTGGTGAGTGGAAGAGAAGGTCACACGGCCTTAACTCCACCAGGCTAAATAAAACTATTCTATTCTAAATCTATTCTATATGAAAAACGTACATCAATTTTGCTGTACTCTTACATTGATCCCTGGTATCTGCTGTACAACGAGGAATATATCTAGGATTCCTCATCGGTGTCTACTACAGTTTCATACACGAATTATTTGAGGTGTCCATAAGAAAAATCCATCGCCAAACGTCAACGCATCAGACAGTTGTTTTGCTATAAAAAAACATCGGCTTACTTAAATGTTTTTCACACAATATTTCATGAAAGATGGGCATGGAAACTGCTTGTAGGAAAACAAGAGGGAAAACGCCCAGTTGGTAGACCAATAATATCGTGGGAGAATAACATTAACCATGATTTGAGGGAAGTATACATACATAAGGGGGGCACGCCGTAGCGTAGTGGTTAAGGCGCTGAGCTACAAGCCGGAGGGTCGAGGATTCAAGTCCCGTTGTGGTCAGGATTTTTAAACTGACCCAAACCCTCTGGCGGCACTATGGCCCTGGGGTCGACTCAGCCTCTAACGGAAATGAGTACCAGACGCCTGTTCTGGGGGTAAAGGCGGCCGTCACGCAGGGCTGACAACCCGGCTGACATCAAGTGCCGATTGTCTAGAAAAAGTGGGAGCCTTAACCTCCTACTACCCCAAGGGTCTCCTGAGGCCTGTTGTGGGATCACTTTTATACATACATAAGGAGTTTATTAAACCAAATGTAAGATACATACAATGTTATTTACAAATATGGATCGCACGGGCAGTAAGTCGTACGTGCTGTTGACAGTCCGTTACACTAAGTTGATGTTTAAAAAAACAATGATATTACAATTAGATAACAATACAATTACATTATACATTTACTTAGTTATGTAGAATTATTAGGAATTCATGGTATTGCAATTTGTTAACATATTTATTCATTCCTGAATAAGTGTTGTTCTTATTTTTCGCGTTTTGTCCAGAAATCTACCCACGTTTATCCAGTTTTCTGGGTTTACCAGTAACTCGTAGCATGCCGATCTTTCACGATTTGAATTTATAAATCTTTTCGGTAATAACTGTTGCCTCCAATATATTAAATCGTTACATTTTCCTAATATATGTATCTCATCTTCAAAGCTCCCGCACATTGGACATATTCGCATATCGTGATCGTCGCTAATTTTTTAAAATTTCCATGCCCCTAACCTGAACCAAGCAAGCCCTGATCTCTCTTTAAATCCTAGATTGAGTAGGGAAGTATATTATACAGGGGATGACAGGAAAACATTAGCTCAGTTTAGTGAAGTGTAGAGAGCTTGTGTTCGATAGTTCCAGTTATGTAGGTTTCAGTTACACATATTACAACTGAAAGGCCTAAAATTATTTAATGTATACAATTTGTACAATTATAATAAAATATACTATTTTATGACGTTATAAAGAATATTTCTAATTTTTATGATGGTAAAAATACAGCTGGACTTTGATCAATCGATGAGTGGCGTGAAGAACGAGTTTTAGTTTTGTCACGTCACTTCAAAGTCACGTGATACCTTATTGCAACTGTTATTTCCTCTTATTATAGTTCCGTTCAGTACTTCGTAAATTTACTATATTTATTCTTTTACTGACTTTATCTTGATTTTTAAACATATATTTCCTCGACCTTAAAAATTATAACATACAATATCTTAATGCAAGATGATGTGTTTGCCAATTGCTAATAAAAATTAGTATCGGAAGGAACCTCAGCCAAAATATGAATTGTTTCTGTCATGGCAGTAATGAAGAAGATGTAATAATAACATTAATAATAATAATAATAATATCCATTGTTAGCAAGAAATTATCAAGCAAGAGGAAGACGTGATGTTGGAAGACCTAGAAGACGTTGGGCTGATGCATTATGAAGTCGGAACGGGCAATTGCCTAATCCCTGGAGTGGTGATGATGATTCCTTTCTCTAAACTAATTTATATATATATGTCCACCGCTGTGGTCTCGAGGTAGCGTGCTGCCTTGTCACGCAGCGGGCTCAGGTTCGATCCCCGTTCGGGGCAGTTTTTCTGGGAGAGGTTTTATTCGGGGTTTTTCCTCGCCTGTAAGACAAATTTCAGGAAAACTTTAAGGCCCAAACGGTCCCCGAAATCATATGGCCACTATCATCATCATCATCATCATCCTTCACCGGTGTAGAAAGCAACGGAAGCTACCACACCTACAAGTCCCTAGTAAAGCTTCAAGCATAGCATAAAAATGCTATGATTGCAGTGAAAGACCTGCCCTCGAGCAGAATTACTATGGTTGGAGATTATATATATATATATATATATATATATATATATATATATATATATTTATAATTATTTTTCTTTTTGCTTATTCAACTAAACATGAAAGCACATTAATTTTCATTTATTTAGGCGTAGCAGCGCACGCCGAGCATTAGCTAGTTGGTAATAAAATAAGATATATTATTTTGCAATTCAGCATATATATGTCATTCATATATCCTTACCTTCAATTTTCCTAAGACTCTAACCAGAAATGTTCACAATATTAATGTACAATAGTCTGAAACCTTAGTATCACGAACTTTGCTATATATATATATATATATATATATATATATATATATATATGCACCCATCTTTTACAGTCTCACTTGCCAAAACATGGAATTCCCTTCCACCTTATGTCAGAGACTGGCAAAATAACATCGTTCGAAAACAAAGTAAAGAATTATTTAATAAAAAGCCAACTTATATACCTCACTGATAGCATTCTTTAACAATGAACACATTAAATTATTTATGAAAATAATATTAAGATAAATAAATATTTTAATTTGTTTGATTTAAGTATTGTATTACCGACAGTTTTCTACATCTCATTATTTTTCTTTGTTTTTTTATGTAGGCCTACATTAGACAGGAACAGTCTAATGAACAATTCAATTTAATCTTGCTTGTATACATTTTATTATTAGTTTTAGTCTTAATCTTAACTATCATTAACTGGTTGTATTGCAGATCGTAGTATAATAGATATCGTATTGGTCAAATCTCCATGTAGTATTTAATATTAGAGTAAATTGTGATTGTTATATTCTAGTGTTGTCCACCGCTGTGGTCTCGAGGTAGCGTGCTGCCTTGTCACGCAGCGGACCCGGGTTCGATCCCCGGTCGGACCAGTTTTTCTGGGTGAGGTTTTTATCGGGGTTTTTCCTCACCTGTAAGACAAATGTCAGGAAAACTTTAAGGCCCAAACGGTCCCCGAAATCATATGGCCATCATCCTTATCATTATCATCATCATCATCCTTCACCGGTGTGGAAAGCAACGGGAAGCTACCACACCTACACAATTCCCTAGTAAAGCTGCAAGCATAGCATGAAAATGCTATGATTGCAGTGAAGGACCTGCCTTCGGGCAGAATTACTATAGATGGATATTCTAGTGTAATATTTGTTTGTCCTGGTGAGTGGAAGAGAAGGACACATGACCATAACTCCACCAGGCTAAATAAATAAATAAGGGCTTTTCGAAATATAATCACATAGTAGGGTGCGTGTAGGCAAACAGTTTTCTGACAATTTTGAAATCCAGAATGGATTGAAGCAAGGAGATGCACTATCTCCTCTACTATTTAATTTTGTACTAGAGCATGCCATTAAATCTTTAGAGAATGAGGAAGGCTTACAACTCAATGGTATTAATAAGCTGTTAGTTTATGCCGATAGCGAGGAGATACTAAAGGACAACACGCACACACTATTGAGTAACACTAAGAAATTAGGACTGCAAGTAAATATCAATAAAACTAAATATATGGTCACACGTAGAAATTCAGTATATAATGGAAATGGACAGTTAATTATAAATGAGGGAAATTTTGAGGAAGTGGCTGAATTCAAATACCTAGGAACAATAATCACAAATAGGAATGAGATGCACAAAGAAATTAAACATAGGCTCAATTCTGGAAATGTGTGCTATTATGCATTGCAGAGACTCTTGATGTCCCAACTCCTTTCAAAAAACGTTAAACTGAAAAAATATATAACTATTATTATACCAGTTATATTATATGGGTGCGAAACATGGACTCTTACTTTAAGGGAGGAAATGAGATTACGAGTATTTGAGAACAAAGTTCTTAGGAAATGTTTCGGACCAAAGAGAGATGAACAGACAGGTGAATGGAGAAGACTACATAACAATGAACTACATGATCTTTATAGGAAGCCATATATAATAAGAACAGTTAAGTCTCGTAGACTGCGATGGGTAGGACATGTGGCACGTATGGGAAATGAAAGACTTGCATGGAAGCTTCTTGTAGGAAAGCCAGAGCGAAAACGCCCAGTTGGTAGACCAAGAATGAGGTGGGAGAATAACATTAACTATGATTTGAGGGAAGTAGATTATACAGGGAATGATTGTAAAGCATTAGCTCAGGATAGGGATGTATGAAGAGCTTATGTCCGCGCGGTCATGAACCTACGGGTTCGATAGTGCCAGTGAGTAAGTAAGTAAGTAAGTAGCCATATACCTGACACAGTATATTGTAACATTTTAATTGCACCCTGTGTAACGGATGTCACGTTAATAATGAATAAAATGCATGTAATGTTCAGATTTGCAAATCGGACATGGACTAACTGGTTCAGCGACCTCCCTCCAAGAGGAACAAGATCCAAGATACATGTGATGTCGTGCTATGTAAATGTATGTAAAAACATGCAACCCTCTTGCCCTCTTTACATTTACACGCCAAGTGTGGATCAGTCAACAAGAATAGAAACTAGATTCCAAGCATTCAGAGCATTTTACTGTTTTCAATTGTGGTCTATCTTACTTGTTAATTTTGTTTTATTTAAAGATAGTTCTATAGCACAGTTATCTTACAGGCCGGAAAATATGGAAACCGACATGCTAGTCGTTCGTTCGATGTTGCAGGAAAAAAATGTCCATCGATGGAGACTTACGATAACCTAAAAGTTCATCATTTGTTTGCGAATAGGTATAAGGTGAACCCAGATTTTAAAGCTATGGTTTATTATACAGCGTGTCGCGCCCGACATGACGCATCCTCGGATTACGCTCGGTGTGATACTGGTTTCGCATGGAGCGCAACTGTACGGCGCTTATGTTTACGGAATTGTCGCCAGATGATACCACATATGGGAAATCGAAATGGCCAACGTTCATAATAAATTCCCAAACGTGTTTATGAAAAAATGGATGTATACAAACCTGTCCCCACATAACCTAATAAAATAAATTACATACATACTATTTAGTAAACTATAAACTAATCTGATGTACATTAAACTGACCCATCGGAACCTAACAAAATGAAGTGATTGAATATTTATTTCTTAAAATATGTTTTGGAATTAAATCCAAATGTTGATCAATCACACATGTTCTGCCATATGGTGGATTTAATTTTATAAGCGTACGCGTACGCGGACTTTAATTCTAAAGAACTTTGAAAAATAATCGAGAGGAAAAGTCATTTTTTTTCAAATACCCCAGGTTTGTCTTTCGACATTCCTGGTTTCTCTCCCGGCATGGCGTACTTGTAACCCACTTCTGAGGTTGGGGCGTCTGAAAGGCGGGGTTACGTTGCCCCGATGATATGATGGGTGATGATGATGATAATGGTGCGCCAGGAGAGTCCCTAATCCTAAGATGAATATGAATGATGATAATTGCGATGGCCATATGATTTCGGGGACCGTTTGGGCCTTAAAATTTTCCTGACATTTGTCTTACAAGTGAGGAAAAACCCCGATAAAAACCTGTCCCGACCGGGGATCGAACCCGGGCCCGCTGCGTGACAAGGCAGCATGCTACCCCGAGAACACAGCGGTGGACTTGAAAAGTCATAATTTGTGTACATAGATAAACATATTCAAATTCTTTATAAAAAAAGTTTTAAGTATCGTTGCAAAACGTTTAAAATAGTGTGAAATATTAGTAAAGACGAAAAAGTACTTAGAGCAACAGCATCATATGAATGTTGTATGGAAAATAATAGAACAAATTATTCTTTAGTTCAAATGAACATATGGTTGATGATAATACCAAATTTTAGAATACTTCAGATTTTCGCCTGAGCAGTTTCATCAGGTTTTGAGTTTAATAGGAGACGAGATTTATGTACATTCATAATATCCCTAAGATAAAATACAATATTTACAGCTGTTATTTATTTCTTGACTAAGTTCAAGCCACAATAACTTTTTTTGTGCATTTCTGTACTCCTTCATGCTCATATTGTACAGAACTCGATGATTTGCAACAAAACTATCAAACTTTCATTGTTAAAATTGGTAAGTTACAAAACAAGCGCTGTTTTTCCTATATTTTATCATAAAATCTTCGTTTGTCTTTAGAAATTACACCAATGGCTATGAATAATAGCTTCTATATTCTTTGTTTGCGCCGGCAAATTGCGTCTCGCAATATGTCAGCGTAAAATGTTTCGCGCCGCCGCTTCGCCTTGTAGAGAAACCACATCCATTTAAATACAATATTTGCGCTGGCGCTTTGAGTTGTAGGCTTAATACAGGCTTTCCATTTTACAGCATTTCGCTCTTAATTCCTGCTTTCTGTCGTTCCATTTACCTGCTTCACCATAGCATCATATATTCCCTCATACCATGTTCTTATGCTTCTTCCCCTCTTTCTTCTGCCTGGTACCATCCAATCTAACACTTGTTTAGGCCACTGTTCATCCGACATCCGTTGTACATGTCCATACCCCTGTAAAACTCTCTTTGTTATCCTATCGATAACAATCTCTTGAGCATCCATTTCATGTATTTCTAATAGTAATCCGGATATTCTCATACTTCTCCATAATTCATCCATTTCTACCGCCAAGATTCTTTTGTACATCCTTTCATTTATTGTTCAGCTTTCTGATCCATACGTAAGTATACTTTCTATTAGATTGAGCAACAAAAAATAAACTTTTTCATTTGAATCTGATAGTATTATTTTTCCTGAATGCAAGTATGATAACGGTTTTTCTCCATCACGCAAGGTTTCCGAGAGACAGGCATTTATAATTTCAAACACTTTAATATTTTCTACATTCGTAACTACACAATATTCGAACATTCGGACTCACCTACAAAGTAAGAAATTACGATTTTTTGCTATATTTCGCCTGTGAAGCATCACTCTTGATGGTCCAACAATAATCGGCCAGCATATTAGGATTTCATTTGGATTGATATATCTTTTCCATAGCTGAAATTAAATGAGTTAGCTCAATTGGTTTTATTTTATAATGGACAAATGGACAAAAAAGTTTATTAAAAATAATTACTTAAATCCATTAATTGAAATCAGAAAATGATTTGCAACGATCAATTTATAATTTACAAAAAATATGTACCAAATTTAATATGGAAATATCAATTAACTAAACTAAAATTATGGGATTTCATGGGAAGGACCCCATACAAAGTGAAATCTGTCTCCAGAATAAAATTTTAGAGAGATCTAATCAATTTAAATATCTTGGGTCCTATTATCTCTCTATCTGGGATAAAAAGGATATCCCTGAAAAAATTACTAGTTATAATAAAAGTTTAGGAATTATTAATCAAGTTATGAAACCATCCCTTGCACAAACAAACACCAGATTACGTTTATATAACACTTTGGCTAGACCAGTGTTGACCTATGGTAGTGAAGCATGGACACTAAAAAGACAACATGAAAGCAGAATAACGGCTTGTGAAATGAGATTCATGCGCAGAACAGCGGGTTACACCAGATGGGATCGGAAAAGGAACACCGATATCTTAAAAGAATTGAAGACTACGCCAATTTTGGAATATATTAAACAGTACCAACTAAATTGGAAACACCATCTTGAAAGAATGAGTTCAAATCGGATCCCCAAAGCTGTTTATAATTATATACCAAGAGGACGAAGATCACTGGGCCGTCCTATGAAACGCTGGAGGGAAAATTTTCTATATGATCTTAAAAGGTCTTGGCCTAATACTTGGAAGGAAGAAGAAGAAGAAATTGAAATAAAAAAAACTGTGGCGATGGAGAAATTCCGAATACATATTTGAAAACACGATAAAAAACAGCATTAAGTACAACTATACGTACTCATGAGACAAAAATCATGTTGACCAGTGTTATTGTTTGTATAATCTCTTTTTTTTCTGGTCAGATTCCTATTCTATAAAAGACCATGGGCATCCCGAATTTGAGGATATAATAATTCGGTTAAAAGCGCCCCTTATATTCGGATATAAGACTTAAAATTCATGATGAAACACCGTTGACGTCATTTGTAAAATTTAAAATATAAAAATATATACCTGAGATCTCAGTCTTCCTCAACTTTGAATGTAAGATGTGGAGTACTGTCGGAGCCTATGCTCTTTCATCAGCTTGTAAATTGCTTACCATCCACTTTTAAAACAACTTAATTAATCGTACGCCTTCAAGGAATTATCTACACCATTGCATTGTTGTCAAAATAGCCCAAAACACGCAAGACATTTAAAATGTCAAAGAAGCCCCAATTCTGTCGAAGTTGCCCCTCGAGTCAAATTAAACCTGATTTACGCGTAACCATCACTGGAGTAAAATGGATTCCACTGGGGTAAACTTTCCGGAGGGAATCTATGCCAAAGGCTCAAAAACAGGGACATGTTCATAGGAACATAGAATATTAGGACATTATATAGTAGTGGGTCCACCGCTGTGGTCTCGAGGTAGCGTGCTGCCTTGTCACGCAGCGGGCCCGGGTTCAATCCCCGGTCGGGGCAGTTTTTCTGGGTGAGGTTTTTATCGGGGTTTTTCCTCACCTGTAAGACAAATGTCAGGAAAGCTTTAAGGCCCAAACGGTCCCCGAAATCATATGATCATCATCATCATCCTTATCATTATCATCATCATCATCCTTCACCGCTGTGGAAATCAGCGGGAAGCTACCACGCCTCCAATTCCCTAGTAAAGCTGCAAGCATAGCATGAAAATGCTATGATTGCAGTGAAGGACCTGCCCTCACGCAGAATTACTATGGATGGGATATAATAGTGGGGTACTAGAAATATTAAAACATTAGATCAGGATAGGGATTTATTGAGAGCTTATGTCCGCGCGGCCACTGACCTACGGGTTTGATAGGGTTAGTGAATTAGTTAGTTGTTAGTTATGATTGGAAAACAATAGCTCGGGATAGGGATGTATAAATAGGTTATGATCCACGCGATCATGAACATCCCGGTTCGGTAATGCCATTGAATTGTTTATATCGAATTTCATTACTTCAATAAATAAATAATAGCTCGTACCGTACGTGTCAAATGACACTAAAGAAATTTTTAAA
Source organism: Diploptera punctata (assembly GCA_030220185.1). Lineage (NCBI taxonomy): Eukaryota > Metazoa > Arthropoda > Insecta > Blattodea > Blaberidae > Diploptera > Diploptera punctata. The sequence continues at coordinate 1,905,453 of JASPKZ010001586.1, read as the reverse complement.
ATATGCTCACAATGAACTGGCTCGCATATAATTTTGAAGTTAATAGTTTATTTTAAGATAATTTACAAATAAAAGTAATTTATTCAAAATATGTGCTAACAAAATATTAATCATTGCATAAACTCACAATATGAATATGTAATCATCCATTTGCATTTCGTAACAAACAATTGAAGCTAATTCAAACAATATAGATCAGCATTGCCAATTAATAAAACGAAATGCAAATTGTATAACTGCTAAACATATATATGAATAGTTGCCCCGAAAATAGATCTAACCATCAAACATTCGAAAGTTGAGTTTTCAGTGGATTACTGATCAATCCGAAGGATATCACGGCGTGGTGGATGTAAAATTATCCATACTCTCTTCCAGACCTGTTTATTTATGTTTAAAAGTTGGCTTTCAAGCGAAAAATACAAAATTAAACACCCTATTGTTTGCAGATGACCAAATAATAATTGCAAATTCAGAAGATAAGCTTCAGAAAGGTCTGTATGAACTTAACAAAATTACAGAAGAATATGGATTGAAGATATCTACAGAGAAAACGAAAATTATGGCATTTCAAGGTGTAGATCCTGTCAGAAGTAAAATTGACTTGACAATAAAATTTTGGAGCAGGTGAATAATTTTACATATCTAGGATGTAATATCTCATATGAAGAAGAAAAGGATGTAAATGCAAAAATATCTAAATTTTTAAGAATTTTAGGGTTAATAAATTCTATTCTCAAGCCACAGTCAGTCCAAAAACATTCAAGACTAAAAAGTGTATAAAACACTGGCTCTTCCAACTCTTTTGTATGGTAGCGAAGTATGGACGTTGAAACAGAAGGATATACAGAGACTTAGATCTGCTGAAATGAGATACCTTCGGAGGACTGCAGGATACACACTACTAGATCACAAGAAAATGAAGACATCTTAGAAGAATTACACATGGAACCTTTAGAAAACGAAATTTCTGATTATAAGTCAAGATGGATGCAACATGTTCATAGAATGGAAGATCACAGGATACCCAAACAAATGTTAAGCTATCAACCTGCAGGAAGACAAGACCAGGACGTCCACTCAAAACACTTCTGGATGGTGTTTCTCTTGAGGTCGAAACAGGTAAACAAATTGTCTAAATTCGTGAATGTACTATGATGATGATGACTTTCAAGCGAATAGAGATGTATCTGTAATAAAATGGCGGGGTCAGTCAAGTCATGCATAGCAGTATAGAAAAATAATTATTGCACATGTGCAAATTCATTCCTCCACATTTCCGTGGATTCTAATCAGAATCTTAGAAATTGAGTGAAAATAAGAAAGACATAAAGAATGTAACAAAATAACATTAAATGGAAAATAAATATTGAAAACTGATACTGAATCAATATGTATTTTCTATTTCTTATTTACCATTTGTAGTTAAATATGTCTTAGATAATTTTTTCCACTCTATAGAGATAGATCGTTTTTCCACTCAATTCTATATTAAATTGTCAATATTAATTTATTACCATGTTATTTCGCATTCAGATTTGCTGTATATGTTTACAATATGATGAGAGATTAAAATATATATGATATAACAAAGGTAATAACCTCAAAATGAACATTATGTATTTGTTTCGTTTTCCAACAATTTGTAATTTGTAGGTTAAATCTCATTTCGGGGCAACTATTCGTATATATATATTTTTAATTTGAAATAATTTATTTTGTTATTCTTATAAGGCTACGGTGTAAAAATTGGACAACCAAATTTCGAGATAATTTTGATCTTAAAATAAAGCGTAGGAACATCAAGGAAGAGAAAACAAAAAAAAACAAAAATGTGGACAGGCTACTACATTCTTCAGCCAATGCAGAAAATAGTGCTTCATAAAATTTTATTTTACTGTTTTTTTTTTCTGGATGATCCGGAATTTTCTTCGTGTTTTCATCTTTGGTGTTCTTGATCTTCATTTTTAAACCAAAAATTATATCGAAATTCGGATGTCCACTTTTTGCGCCGTAGCCACCTTATAATTCAACTCTATACAGTTTCCGTTGGTTATATTTGTTGTTTTTACTCATAAAATCATTAAAAAGTTTTGCCACGGCTTAGCCTACTCATATGTTGATGAAAGCTGGCTTTCAACTTTTTGTGAACGTTACAGTAAATTATACTGTAATTATTCATTTTCCGGCCATTTTACAAGACTGTAAGATACTAATACTCTAAGATACTGAAATCAGCTATTGTTCTGTTTATGAGAAATTGTTGCATTATGAGTCAATATCAGCAAAAGTATGTTTTGAAGTGGTTTTGGCTGAGATTTGTTCTGCACAAAGTGTTGTTACGTGCAATTCCTTGACTTAGCTGAGTATGATATCTTAAAAGAATTGAAGACTACACCAAATTTTGGAATATATTAAACAGTACCAACTAAACTGGAAAGAATGAGAGCTGTTTATAATTATATACCAAAAGAACACAAAAATCCGCTCCCTACTCATGATACTGGCTGGGCACTGGATCTTTCCTTATGGGAACTCGAACAAGCCCAAGTCCCAAAGATATACACAAAAAATGATACCTTTAATCATTTGGCTATGGTGAGGGACAAATAAGGGTTCTAGCAGTTTAATATGTAATGACAAATACACTTATATAACTGACATTTTTTCTTGAAGATACAGGTTTCGAGTTTTTCTCTGCACTAAATTACTCACAGATTTAAACGGCGTGAAGTACCGTACAACTGTTCACATACCTGAAACAGAAGAAAAAATCTAATTAATACAATTTGGAGCGAATAACAATTGCAATAGAAGTGAGTAAATTCAGAGACACTGATACTTCTCGAGAATATATACAGACATTGGTGATTTATACAGCAACAACATTGCGGTTTATACAGGATGTTTAAGAATAAGTATTACAGGCTTCTAGGGACTGTAGAGGGGACTTAGTAGATAAAGTTTTGATAAGGAACCCATGTCCATAAAGGTACCATTTCGATATGAAATAAGTTTAAAGATCGAAACACAATGGGCTGATATCGTGTGTCTTGTGTTTCAGAATAAGTATTACAGACTTCTAGGGGTTGTATTACAAGCGTGCTTCCACGTGGCGATCCTGTTGTTCGTTGCCAAAAGTGTACCTGCGACGCATATTTCAATACACACGCCCCACAAGACCTGGTGTATGCTCAATAATTTCAACTGCCGCCAGAATTCGTGCAAGACCGGCTCGACCGTTTGGGCCTTAAAATTCCTCACTTTTGTCTTACAGGTGAGGAAAAGACACGAAAAAGACTTAACCCAGGAAACTTGTCCCCACCGGAGAGCGAACCCGGCCCGCTGCGTGACAAAGCAGCACGCTACCTTGAGGCCACAGCGGTGGGCTGTTAGGCAATTATAATTAAATATGTAATTTTTTGATTACGAGTTACGTTTAACGCCCTGTTCGAAACCGTATCATTTTAAGGCCCGGGTGACGCAGGGCGTGTAAACGTCACACTTACTTTTACCCAAATAAGACATCCATTAGCAATATGAATAAACCTTATTCAAACCAGTATTTGCAAAGCAAACAGAGAGACTGAACTAGGAAAGTAAAGTAACGAAATTAAGTATTTTTAAACTCATGCCCCAAATGAGAATCAATGACCAATCATGTTTCAATTAATTTTGTTTTACAACCAATGACAGTCGTATTTCACCTAGCTCTTTATCAAATTCTTTTTACCAGCTCCTGCTTTTGTGTTAAAGGAAACTCCTCCTTTTTTAATATTCTGAACAGGTCAAAGCATTATTTTGCAGTGACTGACTCTCCAACAAATACAATGAATATAGCAAATAATGAACAGATTTCTTGGAACTACACATCTGATAATTGTGTGTTCAATAATTGTGTTTTTAAATAATGATTTTACTGAGTTGTTTACTAAAAAATAAATTAATGACCTATAATATTGGTTACAATTCACAGTTTGATGTATTTCATTTTTTTCTCCACTAGGGTGTATTTTTACAACATTGCGATAGTAAACGCTGATTGTGATCCTATTTGGCAATAAATAATAAGATCACGTTGCAGTGAATAAACAAAAGAAACATAACCACACATTTCTGATTTGTTTTCAAACATCTCCGTTTGCATTGAATATATAAATATTTTAAATACCAGTAGGTATATTTATATAATGGTTTTTCAGTAAACAGCTTAATTTTATTCATTAAATAGTCCTAACAAATACCACTCTTGATTTTTAAATCCTCTAGGGGTTTCGCAAAATATTTCAAGGGGTTCGTCAAAAACTTTCCGTAATGGCGGGTTTCGAGGTTAGGTCTATTATTGTTTCTTTCATTTCTGAAGCATTGTAATTATAGTAACAATAATAATAATAATAATAATAATAATAATAATAATAATAATAATAATAATAATAATAATAATAATAATAATAATAATAATAATAATAATAATAATAGAAATAGTAATAATTATTATTATTATTATTAATATTTTGAAATTGAATGAATCCTATAGTGACCATTGTTTCATATGTGTAACATCGGAAATTTATGACATTATTGTTATGTAACAATGTTACGAATGCATTTGATTTCGCTACAACTAGGCATACACATTGTGTAACTTTTAAGCCGTAACTAGAGTAACTTTAGGTTTTAACCGTTAAGGATCATGTTAATTTATGCTATTAAATCTTTTACTTTGAATTAAATTTTATGCATGTCTACTGTATGTATATTTAAAAGTCAGTGGTTCACCCAACTCAGATCGTTATGGAAGGGATTCGGGAGTAGAAAAAAAGGTTGGGAACCGCTGCTCTAGATAAATTCAATAGTCACTTCGTGACTCGTGGATTTATAGATGCTTTGGAAATTACTCGTGACATTTCTCATGAAAAATTGTATGCAAGATATATTTGTGGTGGGGAGAAGTTCTGGTAGAGAAGTAAGCATTCAGCGAGTGGCTGTATAAAAACAAGTTGCTGGCCAATATAACAATTTAAATGTGCAGAGAACACGATGTAGGTGTAATTTAAGAAACTTACTGCGGCAGTGCGAGGTGTTACGAGTGTCGTAAAAAATTCGCACTATAAACTCAAAGCACTGCTGTGGGAAAAAGCGCCACCTGCTTGCTTATTCACGTCTCAGACCATTTGTAGCGCCGCTAAATCTCAACAACAATACTCCTTTCATCATCTGCACTATCACTTCCTAATTTATAACTAACAATACAGGTGTCAGTATAATCCGACACGGTGAATTTCCATATTTGACCTATATCCAGCGCTGCAGTCATAGGACCGACTTGCTTGACTTGCTTAATATCACGAAATTAGTGACTCGTTAAGTAAGATATAAACAGTCTACATCTACAATGACGTAACAGCCCAATGTTGGACCTTACTCTCTCCTTTATTAGGAGTTACTATTAGTCCAAGATCCGACTGCAAGATTACTACGTTCATCGAGTGTTTGAACAAAATCATTTTTTTTCATAAAATTGTGAATTACTGAAAACATTTTTGCCGAGTTGATTATTACAATTTGGCCGTCAGTATGTTTAATTAAAATTTAATTAATTTATTTATTCAAAATAATTTGATTCACTTGTTATTAAAATAAATTATAATCCAGTTCGCAGAAATCGATGTATACAGCTTGAAAAGTTTTGGTTGCCATTGCAAACTTGGCTGTAAACCTCCTCGCGGCTACAGCAGGCTGTGACACCAATCAGTAATACAATGGTGGTAAGTACGTGTTTTATATTGTTTCAAATGAAGTTCAGTTCATTTAAAATGCTGTGATTTGTTTCGTATAATGTATATTATCACTACCTTTTGGATATATTTTTGTATATAGGCCTACATTGTACGTAGTATACATAAAGGGCAGTGCTTTTACTTCCCGCTGCGAGGAGGTTACGGCCAAGTGTGCAATGACAACCAAAACTTTTCAAGCTCTATACATCGATTTCTGCGAACTGTATTATAAGTTATTTTAATAACAAGTGAATGAAATTATTTCGAATAAATAAATAAATTATATTTTATTTAAAGATACTGGCGGCCGAATTTTAATTCGTAACTCGGCAAAATGTATTCAGTCATTCACAATTTTATGAAAAAATACATTTTATTCATACACTCGATGAACGTAGCAATCTTGCAGTTGGATCTTAGACTATCCATCCATAGTAATTCTGCCCGAAGGCAGGTCCTTCACTGCAATCATACGCTTGCAGCTTTACTAGGGAATTGTAGGTCTGGTAGCTTCTCGTTGCTTTCCACACCGCTGAAGGGTGATGATGTTGATGATGATAATGATGAAGATGGCCATATGATTTCGGGAACCGTTTAGGCCTTAACGTTTTCCTGACATTTGTCTTACAGGTGAGGAAAAACCCGGACAAAAACCTCACCCAGGAAAACTGCCCCGACCGGGGATCGAACCCGGGTCCGCTGCGTGACAAGGCACCACGCTACTTCGAGACCACAGCAGTGAACTCTTAGACTATATACAAAGTTAATTTAGTTAGGCTTATTTCCCAAAATTGTCATGAATAGTATGCGGTCAACATACCGATGCAATGAGACATCTAGTATCAAACTATAAATGAAGAATAATTATATATAATATACATTATAAAATGGAAACAGCTAATGACAAATGAGCGAAATTTTGAGGAAGTGGCTGAACTCAAATACCTAGGAACAATAATCACAAATAGGAATCAGATTCACAAAGAAATTAAACATAGGCTCAATTCTGGAAATGCGTGCTATTATGCATTGCAGAGACTCTTGATGTCCCAACTCCTTTCAAAAAACGTTAAACTTAAAATATATAAAACTATTATTCTACCAGTTATATTATATGGATGTGAAACATGGACTCTTACTTTGAGGGAGGAAAGGAGATTACGAGTTTTTGAGAATAGTTCTTAGGAAAATTTTTGGACCAAAGAGAGATGAACAGACAGGTGAATGGAGAAGACTACATTAACTTTATAGGAAACCAGATATAATAAGAACAGTTAAAACTAGTTGATTGCGATGGACAGGACATATGGCACGAATGGGGAATGAAAGACATGCATGGAAACTTCTTGTAGGAAAACCAGAGGGAAAACGCTCATTTGGTAGACCAAGAATGAGATGGGAAAATAACATTAACTTTGATTTGAGGGAAGTAGAATATACAGGGAATGACTGGAAAGGATTAGCACAGGATAGGGATGTATGGAGAGTTTATATCCGCGCGGTAATGAACCTACGTGTTCGATAGAGCCAGTGAGTGAGTAAGTAATTAAGTATATTTCACTTAACAACAAATGAGGAAATTTTGAGGAAGTAGCAGAATTCAAATACGTACAAATACAAACATTAATGAGGTACAAAAATGAAATTCAATATGGACTCAATTCAGATCATATGATATTAAGCATTGTAGGAACACTTTGTCGTCCCATTTTATAATACACAAAAGCCTCTCTAAAATATGACAGTGAAAACTGGATTTTGAATTCTAAACATAAAATCAAATTATAAATTGCATAGAAGAGAATTTTTGTACTCTCTTTTAGGTGTAAGTCGATTCTAATAAAATGAGAGAAGCTGACATTCATGAAAGGCTAAAAGTTAAAAAAAAAGTAGGAGATATTCAAACATATAAAAATAACACTGGCCAACATGATTTTTGTCTCATCAGTACCAATAGTTGTACTTAATGCAGTTTTTTATCGTGTTTTCAAATATGTATTCGGAATTTCTCCATCACCCACAGTTTTTTTATTTCAATTTCAATTAATGGATTTAAATAATTATTTTTTAATAAACGTTTTTTCGTCCATTTGTCCATTGAGCGATGAGCACGGAGAACACTTTCATCAGGAGATTTCAGCTATGGAAAAGAGATATAAAGGCAAATGGAATCCTAATATGCTGGCCGATTATTGTTGGACTATCAAGAGTAATGCTCCACAGGCGAAATATAGCAGAAAATCGTCATTTCTTACTTTCTAGGTGAGTCCGAATGCTGTGTAGTTACGAATGTAGAAAATATTATAGTGTTTGAAATTATAAATTCTTGTCTCTCGAAAACCTTGCGTGATGGAGAAAACCCGATATATATGAATTCAGCAATTGATGATGATGACCCAATAATAATAGTTATGTATTTCGTTTTCAGTGCGGTCCGCAACATTCAACTAACTGCCACGAGAAATTGGTGTTTTGCCAATTTAAGGGTTCGGATTCAATTAAAATATCTCTTATAGAGTTTAAATCTGTTTTTTTCCCCAAGCTATTTCCTACTACGCTTATGTAGAATATCTCGATATTTCTGGATTTTTTAATAGACCAGGGTACTTAAGATGGGATCTTGTACTCTCTTCTAATATCGTATCTTATCTTTATCCACCCCATCCGGACTGGCTCAAAATCGATACATCCTCGTTCCATTGTTTTGAAGTTTACGTAAGCAAGTGCACTCCTCTTGACTGGAGGACTCTTTGCGTCTCCTCCCTCTTCAGGCGTCAGCGACTTTAAGGGCCTCCAGCCAATCAACCAGAGAGCTTCATACACTGAATTTATATGATGTCAGCTTCTCAAACTCAATATTTAACTTCACAATCTTCTCAAATTTCCTACAAACTAAGATCGTGGCGTAGTAGAGGGGAGTTTCTGTGCATTACTCATTGTATTCAATAGTAGCGTTAAAGACAAATACACGCGAACAATAATTACAAACAGGAATAAGATTCAGAAAGAAATTGAGGCACTTAGAATAATAACGGCAGATCCCAACCAAAGTTCATTCTTCTTCTTCTTCACTTCATGGGCTAGGCAAATTGCCTGTTCCGCCTCACAGTTGTTCTGTCCATCTTTTCACTGGCCTTCCTACATTCCTTGAACCTCTTGGCTTGTAGTTGAATGCTGCTCTTGGTAATCTTGATACATTGATTCTTTCCACATGTGTAAACCATTTGTCTCTATATTCTCTGATTTTCTCATCCAATGGATAAATATTTAACTCTGTTCTTATATCTTCATTCCTCATCCGATGCAATCTTGTGCAGCCTTTTGTTCTTCTAAGAAGTTCATTTCTGCGCTTTATATTCCACTTTGCAATTATTTGGTCATTACCCAAGTTTCGCTCCCATAAAGTAATGCAGGAACTGCCAATGTTTTATAAAACTTCAATGTAGTATCTCTTCTTGTTTTGTTCTTTAATGTTTTATGTATATTTCCGCATATCATTTGAAATTTCGACAGTTCATTTTGAGATAAATGCAATTTTCTGTTTCTTTCCAAAACATGGAAAGTAGTTAACATTATGACTTGCTATTTTCTGGATATTTAAATTAAGGGATTTCACATCTATGTGCAAATTCTTGAACCATTGTGATTAATAGTTTTCCTGATTTTGTGTTGTTTATTAGAACAAAGAATATAAAAAACAGAAAAAATGGTGTAAAATTGACTTCTGCTTCATTTAATATCTTGAAATACTTAATCCAGCTCTATTTCTAAATCTTCACTTTTTCGTCATCATCAACGCCATCATGACGAAGACTGTTATAAAAATCATGGTAGATGGATGGTATATATTTCAATAATTTCATCAGGTCATTGTATTTAGCTTTCTTCATCTTTCTCTGTTCACTGTACTTCTGCTGTAACTTCAACAATGAAACATGAACTTGTAGTGGACATAAAGTAGTTGGGATATGTCATTTTTACACTGAGAATATGTTCGTTTTCACTACGGACACATTTTAAAGGTGGAAAATGAGAGCTTTAGCATAACCCAATTCGTTTGATACTTCATCACAGGATAGGTAGATGGCAATTGTGCACAGCCACGCTTCTATCTCAAAATTCTTTGTTGGTTGGGATCTGCCGTTATTATTCTGAGCGCCTCAATTAAACATACAAATACAGGCTATTACGCATAAAAGGGCCTCTTTTCATGCCAACTTCTCTAAACAAAAACTAAAAATGTATGAAAAGGGTATTTTTACAGTTATACTGTATGGCTGCGAAACATTCTCTTGATTCTCTGTACACATTACAAGAGTACATTATCATAAGTAATGCCACGACTGATTTACAATTTATCCAGAGGATTTGGAAATCAAGAGTGGCATTTGTTAGGACTATTTAACGAATAAAATTAAGCTGTTTACTCACAAATCATTATTTAAATATAGTTATTTTTAAAATATTTATATATTTAATGTAAAAGGCGATGTTTGAAACAAATGAGAAATGTTTGGTTATGTTTTATTTGTTCATCACTGCAACTTGATCAAACTATTTATTGCCAAATAGGATGGCAATATTGTAAGAAATCACCCTAGTGGAGAATAAATTAAAAACATCTAACTGTACATTATAACCAACATTATAGGTTATTAATTCAATTTTTTCGGAAACAACTCAGTAAAAATCAGTATTTAAAAACACAATCATTGAACACACAATTATCAAATGTGTTTGATCGAAGGAATCTGTCATTATTTGCCAGGCCCTATATTCAATATATTTGTTAGAGAATCGGTCACTGCAAAATAATGCTCTGACCTGTTCAGAATATTAAAAAAGAGGAGCTTTCTTATCTTGGTAGTCAAAATGTAATAATTATCGAGGTTAAACACGACTGTGATTGGTTGAAAACAAAATTCATTGAAACATGATTGGTCATTGACTCCCATTTGGGGCATGAGTTAAATAGTCTACGTAAAGTGGTATGCCGAAGTTGTGCATGAATTGAAAATAGATCACAGTAACGCCATTTAAGGACCCAGAGTGGGAACCCGAAATAAGTAAAGTGAAGTGGGAGTTATTGGATCGCACACACTTTAAAAGGCGTTGAAATAATATTTGACAATAAAATTCTTACATTTTTGGACGAAAAAGGGACGAACAGACTGAATAATGGAAAAACTATATACAGTAAGCTACATGCCACTGTGCAACATTATCTCTATGCGAAGCCAGAGGCAATAAGAATAGTTAAGCCTCATTGACTGGGATGGGCTGGTAATGTGACACTAGTAGGACTAAGTAAGTAAGTTGCGGAATATTACATACTCGTAAATAACAGTGAATTTAGATTTAACAAAATGTAATTACCTTTCTAAAAGTTGGTGCTTACAATCTTTTTGGAAGGTAGCCCCTTAACTACTTCGAATATATATATATATATATATATATATATATATATATATATATATATATATATATATATAAATGTGTGTGTGTGTTATATTACATGGATGGAAACATGGACTGTTACTTTAAGGGTGGGAAGGAGATTACGAGTGTTTGAAAATAAGGTTCTTAGAAAACATTTTGGACCAAAGAGAGATGTACAGAGAGGTCAATGGAGAAGACTATATAACAGTGAACTACATGGTCTTTATAGGAAGCCAGATATAATGCGAACAGTTAAGTCTCGTAGACTGCGAGGTGGCACAAATGGGGAGTGAAAGACGTGCATGGAAAGCTTCTTGTAAGAAAACCAGAGGGAAAACATCCAATTGGTAGACCAATAATGAGGTGGGAGAATAACATTAACTATGTTTTGAGGGAAGTAGAATATACAGGGAATGATTGGAAAACATTAGCGCAGAATAGGGATATATGAAGAGCTTATGTCCGCCCGGCCATGAACTTAGGGGTTCGATAGTATCAGTGAGTGTTATATATATATATATATATATGTGTGTGTGTGTGTGTGTGTGTGTGTGTGTTTGTGTTTATGTAGTGCCGCGCCGTAGCCGAGAGGTTAAGGTTGGAAGCCTTGGTGCAGAGCTACGTGACTTGCAGTGGTTCGAGTCCCCATGGGGGAAGAAATTTCCTCATGGAATTTCAGTCAGTATGGGACCGGTGCCCACCCAGCATCGTGACGAATTTGGGTAGATACAAGAAGTAAAGATTCCAGGTTGATAAAAGAAGCTAGGGGTTCGACATGCAACCACATGTCACCCCTATATTGCTTGGACGATCTCTGTGGTTAACCTGGACGTGATGCCAGCACCCTGTCGTGCCATGCGTTTTTTTAAATGCATGTGAAATAAAGTATATTTTATGTGTTTCAAGGTTTCATTGAACAAGACTGGACAAAGATGACGTCAATACCCGTTACGTCAATTGCAACACGTAATGATTAATTCTGTTTTCATGTTTATTTTATTTCACGTAAGCTTCTAAATCGTGACGAAAGCATAGCCCACTAAACCTTATATTTGTTGTTAATATTGATCTTTGTGCTTTCAAACATGACATAAAAATAGCCAACAAATAACTAAGTCACTAGGAGACTTGGGCAAAACGTAATTTCAATTAAAATTATTTACCAATAACTGTTATTATTATTGTAAGTATTATTATTATTATTATTATTATTATTATTATTATTATTATTATTATTGTTATTATCGTATAAAATGTTGTTTGTACATGAAATTTACATTGCTATATTTAATGTATCTTTAACTGTTTATAATTAGTATAGTGTATATTTATATTTGTCAAATATTTATTTGTATTTCTGCTGGTTGAGTGGAAGAGACAGCCTTATGGCCATAACTTTGCCAGAATAAATAAATTATTATTATTATTATTATTATTATTATTATTATTATTATTTGAAATTGCAGAAATAAAATCATAATTACATATAAAGTTCTTAAGAAAATTTTTGGACCAAAGAGAGATGAACAGACAGGTGAATGGAAAAAAAAAAACTACATAACAATGAATTACATGATCTTTATAAAAAGTCAGTTATAATAAGAACAGTTAAGTCTCGTAGACAGCGATGGGCAGAACATCTGGCACGAATGGGGAATGAAATACGTGCATGGAAGCTTCTTGTGGGAAAACCTGAGGGAAAACGCCCAGTTGGTAGACCAATAATGAGGTGGGAGAATAACATTTACTATGATTTGAGGGAAGTAGATTATACAGGGGATGATTGGAAAATGTTAGCTCAGGATAGGGATGTATGGAGAGCTTATGTCCGCGTGGCCATGAACCTACGGGTTCGATAGTGCCAGTGAGTTAGTTAGTTATAGTTGTAAATGGTAACTGCAATACTTGAATAATTCACTCATCCCTGGGAAACACCTAATAAGTCCAAAACTGGCACAAACATTATAGGTCGACATATCTGTATTTTCCCAGTGAACTTCCTCCCTTCTGCCCGAGGGCAGGTCTTTCAATGTAATCATAACATTTTCGTGCTATGCTTTGCAGCTTTACTAGGGAATTGTAGGTGTGGTAACTTCCCGTTGCTTTCCACACCGGTGAAGGATGATGATGGTGATGATAATGATAAGAATGATGATGATGATGGCCATATGATTTCGGGGACCGTTTGGGCCTTAAAGTTTTCCTGATATTTGTCTCACAGGTGAGGAAAACCCCGATAAAAACCTCACCCAGAAACTGTCCCGACCGGGACTCGAACCCGGGCCCGCTGCGTGACAAGGCAGCACGCTACCTCGAGAGCACAGCGGCAGACTTTTATTTCTGTAATTACAAGTGATTGTAATTGGTATTTTCAATTCCTTAACGTCGAAATGACAGAAGGAATTGTAATACATTTCTTGGGTTGGGGCACCGAGAAGGCGGAGTTAGGCCTACCTTATCCTGATCATGTGACGGGTGATATAAATGATAATGAAGCACCAGGACATTTCTTAACCTGATCTTAACCCAAATTCCAGACTATGGGCAACCACAGGAATAATTCCCGTCAAGGAAAATTTTCCATGGTTTGACCGTGAAACAAACCCGGGACCTCATGAACTGCAGTCAAAAACGCGGACCACTAGCCCATGAGGCTGCTCATATATATATATATATATATATATATATATACGAATGGACATTACAAATGCTGTTCAACGACAGATGACCAGATTCACATATAGTGAAGAAAATGGTGAAGCAGATGGTATTAGGCGCGTCCCACATCTTTGGCAGCGGGTTGTGGACGTTGCAGGAGACTACTTTGAGGGCCTGTAGAATGAGAAAGAGTGGGTTAGTGAGCGAGGAAGAGAGTAAAAAGAAAAGAATGAAAAAAAAAATGTGATGTAATGATTCTGGAACATGAAAACGTATTGATATGGCTATTAACTTAATAAACATGAGGAGCAAAATGTTGGCGTTTGTTAAATTCCTTAAATTTCATTTATCTCTTGTTCTTTCATATGCATAATTTAGATTTTGCACCAACGCTCAAATTCTCACAAAAAAATATTTGCCATGACTTATGCCCCAACCCTCTTTTACGAGGTATTGTACTTATTGCTCAAAATTCCTTACAATAATATTATTATTTACTAACTAACTAACTAACTAACTGGCACTATCGAACCCGTAGGTTCGTGGCCGCGCGGACATAAGCTCTCCATATATCCCTATCCCGAGCCAATGTTTTCCAATCATTCCCTCAAATCATATTTAATGTTATTTTCTCACACCTCATTCTAGGTCTACCAACTGGGTGTTTTCCCTCTGGTTTTTCTACAAGAAACTTCCATGCACGTCTTTCATTCCCCATTCGTACCACATGTCCTGCCCATTGCAGTCTACAAGACTTAACTGTTCTCATATCTGGATTCCCATAATGACCATGTAATTCACTGTTATGCAGTCTTCTCCACTCACATGTCTGTTCATCTCTCTTTGGTCTAAAAATTCTCCTAAGAACTTTATTCTCAAATACTCGTAATCTCATTTCCTCTCTTAAAGTAAGAGTCCATGTTTCGCACCCATATAATATAACTGGTAGAATAATAGTTTCATATATTTTCAGTTTAACGTTTTTTGAAAGGAGTTGGGACATCAAGAGTCTCTGCAATGCATAATAGCACGCATTTCCAGAATTCAGCCTATGTTTAATTTCCTTGTGCATCTCATTCCTGTTTGTTATTTTTGTTTCTAGGTATTTGAATTCAACCACTTCCTCAAAATTTTCCTCATTTGTCATTAGCTGTACATATAATGTATTTTTATGTGTGACCATATATTTAATTGTATTGATATTTACTTCCAGTGCCAATTTCTTAGTGTGACTCAGTAGTGTGTGCATGTTGGCCTTTAGTATCTCCTCGCTTTATTAGATACAAGAAAATAACTGGAACCATTAATTAATCTTCCGAAAGATCAATTACAAAAAGAAATTTAATTCTTTTAAGAGACACTGCTTGGAAATTTGAATTTAAGATTAGTTTGTGAGGAAATAGAGTTAGTAAAGGTTGGTTCATGAAAAATTGTGCAAGAAATGTGATGCGGTGCTTCAGACCTGTGAGAAAGTAAATATAATTAAAATTTATTGAGCCCCGCTATTTCTTCGCAATAATTGTAGTAGATGTTAATTCTCACTACCGTCTGCATAATGAGATCGGAGACAGACGGTCTTGCAATGCCTGCGGAAATTAAACGACTTCTTCGTACATCACTGCATACTTGTGACGACACCAAAAAAGAACTTCTCCCATTTCCTCTAACGTCTACCAGCATTCCATGTGCTAGCTCTATTATCTTTATTTACAATCTCATCTCGCTTTTAAGTGTTCCGTTAAGAACGCGACTACCGTTGTGAATTTTCCCACTTCTCCAACGAACCGTTACTATAGTTCCTCCCACTATTCATCCTAACATGTGTTGGCCATATATGTCCACCCTCTTCCAAGATTAAAGAATAATATATATCATCATTGGCTACAATGTGGAAAGAGATATTGACTCCAAAATAAATAAATTTCAGACGGTGTGTGGAACAATACAGAGAACATTCAAAAATAAAATTAGAAAAGAAACAAAGATAAAAATGTATAATGTTATGGCGGTTCCCACAATATCGTATGGATGTGAAACTTGGGCTCCAGTGAAAAGACAGAAGGATAGAATACAGACGGCAGAGATGCGGTTCCTAAGACAAGTAAAAGGATGTACAAGACTTGATAGAATAAGAAATGAGGATATAAGAGAAGAATTGAAAGTACAGCCTTTATTGGATAAGGTCACGAATTACAGACAGAAATGGATTGATCACATGGATGGAATGAATAAGGAGAGATATCCATTGTTAGCAAGAAATTATCAAGCAAGAGGAAGGCGTGATGTTGGAAGACCTAGAAGACGTTGGGCTGATGCATTATGAAGTCGGAACGGGCAATTGCCTAATCCCTGGAGTGATGATGATGATGATATATATTATCATCATCATCCGGTATCATGGCAGCTGCCGCCGTCTTTCGGAAAACAAAAGCCATTCCTCTCTGTCCATCCATGGATCTTCCTCCAATCCTCTGATATTCATAGCTGCTTGTACCCTTTCTATGCAAGTTTTCTTCGGTCTTCCTCTCTTCCTCCTTTCCATTGGGATCCATTCCATAACAATGCTCTGGCATTCTTTTGACATGGTCATACCACTGTAATCTTTTCTTTTCTATAATGTCTATGATGTCCGGCTCCTATTCTACACCCATAATTTCCCTTATGTCTTTATTTCGTTTTCTATCCATTCTAGATTTTCCAGCTGATCTTCTTAAAACATCCGTGTGGAATTGGCATTCTCCCATCGGGCGCCTCCCCAGGTGGCGGATAGAGGAACGCTCACCAGATATGGCGGGTACTGGGGAAATAAAATACCCAGGGCGGATCAAAACTAGCGCTGCTGCCTTGCAGATACTGGACTATCAAAGGCTAGAGGAAGAAAACCTTGAACAAAAATTACAGTTAATGACATATGAGAGAAATTTTGAAGAAAATACTGAAGTACCTAGGAATAATAATTACAAATACGAATGAGATGCACAAGGATTACTAAACATAGGCTCAATTCTGAAAATGCATGGAATTAAGAATTACAGGTACTCTTTCTTGTCTTCTCAACTTCTCTTATGAAGCGTTAAACTGAAAATGTATAAAACTCTTTTTATTCTAGTTGGCTCTTACTTTAAGGGAGGAGAAAATATTACAAGTATTTGAGAATAAAGTTGTGGGGAAATTTTTGTACAAGAAAGATGAACAGACAAGGTGAATGGAGAAGACTACATAACAGTGAGCTACATGATCTTTATAGGAAGCCAGATAAAATAAGAACAGTTAAGTCTCGTAGACTGCGATGACATGTGGCAAGAATGGGGAATGAAATAGGGGCATAAAAACTTCTTGTGGGGAAAACCAGAGGGAAAACGCCCAGTCGGTAGACCAAGATTGAGCTGGGAGAATAACACACGCCATTATTTCAGAGAAATTTATTATACAGAGGATGATTGGAGAACGTTAGCTCAGGATAGGGATTATGGAGAGGTTATGTGCGATAGGCAGGACATTTGGCACGGAAGGCGAATTTAAGAGGGCAATGGAAGTTTGTTGTTGGGAAAACGCCCAGTTGATAGACCAAGAATGAGCTGGGAAAATAACACTAACAATTATTGCAGAGGAATGGATTTATACAGAGGATGATTGGAGAACTTTAGCTCAGGACAGGGATGTATGAAGAGCTTATGTCCGCTCGGCCATGAACCTACGTGTTTGCTATTGGCAGTGAGTTAGTAACTAATGACGTAACAAAGTTTTAATGTGCACGTTGTTTATGTAATAATTAAGTCGTTAAAACAACATTGTTCGATTACATGTAACTATGAGATGAGAGTTCTGCTTATCTCTGTTATAAAACATGTTATCTTCAGTTAATCACACTGCAAACACTGATGTTACTCATTACATTATTTACTCTTATAAGGATAGATAGTTGTCGAATACAATTCCAATCAGACACGGAATTTAGAAACACAGTGAATGGAGGAAAATTTTACATGATGTAGTGCTATTCGGCGATAGCAGGGGTTACTAAAGACCAACACGCACACACTTTGAGTAACACTATGAAATTGGGACTGGAAGTAAATATAAATAAAACTAAATATATGATCACTCATAGAAATACATTATATAATTTAAATGGGCAGCTAATGATAAATGAGGGAAATTTTGAGGAAGTGGCTGAATTCAAATACCTAGAAACAATAATCACAAATAGGAATGAGATGCCAAAGAAATTAAACATAGCTCAATTCTGGAAATGCAAGTTATTGTGCATTACAGCGACTCTTGACATCCCAACTCCTTTCAAAAAACGTCAAACTGAAAATTTATAAAATTATTATTCTACCTGTTATATTATATGGATGCGAAACATGGACTCTTGCTTTAAGGGAGGAGAGGAGATTACGAGTATTTGAGAATTAAGTTCTTAGGAAATATTTTGGACCAAAGAGAGATGAATGGAGAAGACTCCACAACAGTGAATAACATGGTCTTTATAGGAAGCCAGATATAATAAGAAAAGTTAAGTCTCGTAGACTGCGATGGGCGGGACATGTGGCACGAATGGGGAATGAAAGACGTGCGTGGAAGCTTCTTGTAGGAAATCCAGAGGGAAAACGCCCAGTTGGTAGACCAAGGATGAGGTAGGAGAATAACTTTAACTAGATTTGAGGGAAGTAGATTATACAGGGGATGATTGGAAAACATTAGCTCAGGGTATGGGTGTATGGACAGCTTATGTCAGCGCGGCCATGAACCTATGGATTCGATAGTGCCAGTGAGATAGTTAGTTAGTGAATGGAGGAAATTAATTGGCCCTAATAGAGAACAACGTTATCTATATGGGACACCAGATATGATAAGAATAGTCAGTTTCTTAGACTGTGCCCTGATTCCATTAAGAGAGGGAGATCATGAATAGTATCCTACTGGATTTCGGATTTCCTAATAAATTAGTTAGATTTATTAGAATGAGTCACATGGAGTAGGGTGCGGCTAGGCAAACGGTTTTCAAATACTTCTGAGATTCACAAAAGTTCGTCCACAGGCAGGAACTGTGTAAACAAAGTGTTTACTCAGCAATTTGAATTTATAATCCGATTTTGCTGGTTAATAAATTATTTACACTCCTTTTGTCTACCGTTGTGGTCTCGAAGTAGCGTGCTGCCTTGTCACGCAGCGGGCCCGGGTTCGATCCCCGGTCGGGGCAGTTTTTCTGGGTGAGGTTTTTATCGGGGCTTTTTCTCACCTGTAAGGCAAATGTCAGGAAAACTTTAAGGCCCAAACGGTCCCCGAAATCATGTGGCCATCATCATCATCATCCTTCACCGGTGTGGAAAGTAACGGGAAGCTACCACACCTACAATTCCCTAGTAAAGCTGCAAGAATAGCATGAAAATGCTATGATTGCAGTGAAGGACCAGCCTTCGGGCAGAATTACTATGGATGGATGGATAACACTTCTTTTTGTAGATGATCAGGCAATTATAGCAGCGGATGAAGACAGCTTAAAAAGAACAATTTTTCAATTGGGGAAAATTTCTGCTGAATATAACTTACAAAATCATTAATTTCCCAAGTAAAACTAAACTGATGGCATTTAATGGGAAAACCCCAATAAGAGCCAAGATAATAGTAAATGCTTGTAATAGAACAAGAAATGGATTTTAAATATTTAGGAGTTTTCCTAGGCAATGACCGGACAAGAGATATTAATAGAAAGCTTAATATGTTCAACATATTTGCGGTACAATTAGAAGAACGTTAGCAAAGAAAGTTCGTAAAGAAACACTCTAAAGTTTTAGCTATTCCTGCTCTGTTGTATGGCTCGGAATGTTGGACTCTGACCAAAAGTTTAATAAGAAGACTGGAAGCAGCCGAGATGAAATTCCAGCGATATGTGACAGGATGTACTCTTTTGGACAAACGGAGGAGTGAAGATATTCGTGAAGAATTACAAATAACTAGTGTGATAACAAAAATAGAAGAATATAGAAATAAATGGTTTGAACATGTTAGTAGAATGAGTGAAGAGAGGATATCTTTTAAGGTGTTAAATTATAATCCACAAGGACATAGAAGTCGTGGACGACCATTTAAAAGATGGAGCGAGATGTTCTAACCGTGACGGTAGATGATTATGATGATGAAGATTTTGCTGTTTAGGGAATATTCCCCTCAAAATCCAACCTCAGTGGTCCACGTCCCGAGTGGTGGGCAACGGGAAGTACGGAATAGCCTTGGGGTGACGTACGGTGGGGACTAGTTTCCTCGTGACCGCTACGATAGCCGAGAAGGCCCAATAGGAATCCCGAAAACCGGAAAATGAGGCTCTGGTTAGGTCCCTCAAATATGGGGGTTGGCGAAGGACTAACAACCCGTTCCATAAAAAATAATTGTTACGTTTCCTGCAAAGAGAGATAAAGCCGGACAGATCAATAGGCATAGACTTTGGCTAAGAAAAAGACAATGATTTTGGCAACTTGGAACATACAAGATTGGGGCGAACTGCTGTAAAGTGGAAAGCCTTTATTAGGTAGGTAGGGAATATATTATATATTTCATTTGTTGAATTGGAGAAACTCAATTCCTAATGAAAGCATATTTAAAAGTGTCTGACTGCAGTGAAAACAAATTACGCACAACCGTAAGTTATTGCATATTGTTGTATAATACGACAGAAATTTATATAAATACACTAAATCGTTTTTCCATTACTTCATTAAAAATAGTAAATAAATAAAACAAATGTTTCTTAAAGAATATACAGCTAATATAAAAATGCTATTTAAAAGTGTCTGACTGCAGTGAAAACAAATTATGCACAACCGTAAGTTATTGCATATTGTTGTATAATACGACAGAAATTTATATAAATACACTAAATCGTTTTTCCATTACTTTATTAAAAATAGCAAATAAATAAAACAAATGTTTCTTAAAGAATATACAACTAATATAAAAATCTATAGGATATTTTTATTCTGCGACTTGAAACTTTTATATATAAATAAATTTGAAATCAAATTTATTTATTCAGAAAATAGTAAATTAGATTGTTATTCTTTGAGGGACTCGCAGGACTGTCACGTAGGGGAAGGGGTTGTTCTCCGTGTCACATTTGTTATATATGTGGACATGAAGGGATTCTCAGAGGAATAATAAATTCAAGGCACTTTCACCTTCTGTCATAATACAAACATTAATAACCAAATACACGTCCACCCGACACATAGCATAACGTGTCACTTGTGTTAACACGGTCATGCGGGAACAGCGTAAACTAAGCGAATTCTTCAGCAAGTCGAATTTATGGCCCGATTTTCTTGCTTTACAGAAATATATATTTCATCATACACCATTCATGAATATAAAACAATGTTGACGTGTTTCGGTCTCAACTACTCATGGTCTAAAAGTAGTTTTTGTGTCATCCAGGTCGCCGTGGTTCTCGTGGACAATACCGAACAACATATATAATATATTATTATATACAACTTTCCTCATTAGAGGATTGCCTCAAGGACAAAGTGATACAGACAATTAATTTTTGAAATTGATTAAATACATTTTGTAAATAAATAAAAACATTTCAAATTGTAATTGAAGTATACATACTATAAAGTAGAAATTTTGTAAAGATGGTTTCTTAAAATTGAAATTGATCCTCTACATGCAGCGATGGAAATTTTAAAATATACACTCTGTCCAAATCTAAGAAATTCCAAAATTTAGCTAAGAATTTTGATATAGTACCTCTTGCCCCGATCATCAATCCTGTGAGAGTTATACTATTTTTATTATATATAACTATCCTCATTAGAGGATTGCCTCAAGGACAAAGTGATACAGACAATTAATTTTTGAAATTGATTAAATACATTTTGTAAATAAATTAAAACATTTCAAATTTTAATTGAAGTATACATACTATAAAGTAGAAATTTTGTAAAGATACTTACTTACTCACTGGCACTATCGAACCCGTAGGTTCATGGCCGCACGGACATACGCTCTCCATACATCCCTATCCTGAGGTAATGCTTTCCAATCATTCCCTGTATAATCTACTTCCCTCAAATCATAGTTAATGTTATTTTTCCCACCTCATTCTTGGTCTACCAACTGGGCGTCTTCCGTCTGGCTTTCCTATAAGAAGCTTCCATGCAAGTCTTTCATTCCCCATACGAGCAACATGTCCTGCTCATCGCAGTCTACGAGACTTAACTGTTCTTATTATATCTGGCTTCCTATAAAGACCATGTAGTTCATTGTTATTTAGTCTTCTCCATTCACCTGTCTCTTCATCTCTCTTTGGTCCAAAAATTTTCCTAAGTACTTTATTCTCAAATACTTTTAATCTCCTTTCCTCCCTTAAAGTAAGAGTCCATGTTTCGCATCCATATAATATAACTGGTAGAATTTTGTAAAGATGGTTTCTTAAAATTGAAATTGATCCTCTAATTGCAGCGATGGAAATTTTAAAATATACACTCTGTCCAAATCTAAGAAATTCCAAAATTTAGCTAAGAATTTTGGTATAGTACCTCTTGCCCCGATCATCAATCTTGTGACAGTTATACTATTTTTATTATATATAACTTTCCTCTTTAGAGGATTGCCTCAAGGACAAAGTGATACAGACAATTCCGATTGAGGGTCTTTCCACTTTTCAGCGGTTGCCCTTTTACCAGCCGTCTGCTGGCCCTTCACATCCACATGTGTCAATCACAGAGGTAGATGATCAACAGCCAGTGTAGGGGTGACATGTGGTTAGCATGTCGAGTCCCCCAGCCGTTATAGCTGGTTCCTCAACCTGGAGCCGCTACCCAATTGTCTCACGATGCTGGGTGGGCACCGGTCCCATACTGGCCGAAATACCATGAGAAAATTTCTTCCCCCATGGAGACTCGAACCAGCGCAAGTCCCGTAGCTCTGCGCCAAGGTTTCCATAACTTAACCGCTCGGCTACGACGCGGGACGATACAGACAATTAATTTTTTTAAATCGATGAAATACATTTTGTGAATACATTAAAAATTTCAAATTGTAATTGAAGTATACATACTATAAAGTAGAAATGTTGTAAATGTGGTTTCTTAAAATGTAAATTTATCCTCTAATGGCAGCGATGGCAATTTTAAAATATACACTCTGTCCAAATCTAAGAAATTCCAAAATTTAGCTAAGAATTTTGATATAGTACCTCTTGCCCCGATCATCAATCCTGTGAGAGTTATACTATTTTTATTATATATAACTTTCCTCATTAGAGGATTGCCTCAAGGACAAAGTGATACAGACAATTCTCGAAATTGATTAAATACATTTTGTAAATAAATTAAAACATTTTAAATTGTAATTTAAGTATACATACTATAAAGTAGAAATTTTGTAAAGATGGTTTCTTAAAATTGAAATTGATCCTCTACATGCAGCGATGGAAATTTTAAAATATACACTCTGTCCAAATCTAAGAAATTCCAAAATTTAGCTAAGAATCCTTGTGTAGTACATCTTGCCCCGATCATCAATCCTCATCATCATAGTATATTCACGAATTTAGGCCATTTGTTGACCTGTTTCGGCCTCAAGAGAAACACCATCCAGAAGTCTTTTGAGTGGACGTCCTGGTCTTCTTTTTTCCTGCAGGTTGATATCTTAACATTTGTTTGGGTATCCTTGTATCTTCCATTCGTTGAACATGTTGCGTCCATCTTGACTTATAATCAGAATTTTTGTTTTCTAAAGGTCCCATGTGTAATTCTTCTAAGATTTCTTCTTTTTTTTTTGTAGTCAATCCTGTGACAGTTATACTATCTAATTGGTATTTAATAAGAATTATATTCTTATTTATTTATTTATTTTACCTGATGGAGTTAAGACCGTAGGGTCTTCTCTTCCACTTCACCAGGGTTAAATTATACATAAATAACAATTATGAAATATTACCTGTTGATTATTGATGCATAACGGGTATAGCATACACACAATAAAGTTGACAAGGGAAAGAAAAAAATAGTAATGAAATAATAATAATAATGATAATAATAATAATAATAATAATAATAATAATAATAATAATAATAACCTAAAATTTGATTAAGTAATTGGCTTGGTAAAGAAAGTTTAAAATATAATGGAATAATAAAAGTATACATGGAAGACGGTTATATATTATATTGTCTAAGGAAATATGTAGTTAATTTTTTTAACAGTTTTTGAGTCGGGCTGTCCTTGATATACGAGGGGAGGGAATTCTAGTGTCGAGTGGCTGAAACAAGGAAGGATGAGGCATAGTCACATGTTCGATGTAGAGGAACAGCTAGAGTTAAATTTCTCTCTCTCTACATATATATATATATA
Organism: Diploptera punctata; assembly: GCA_030220185.1. Taxonomy (NCBI): domain Eukaryota; kingdom Metazoa; phylum Arthropoda; class Insecta; order Blattodea; family Blaberidae; genus Diploptera; species Diploptera punctata. Next base: position 1,881,214 of record JASPKZ010001586.1, on the reverse strand, counting down.
TATGCATGTGTGTGTGTGTGTGTGTCCTCCGCTGTGGTCTCGAGGTAGCGTGGTGCTTGTCACGCAGCGGCCCGGGTTCGATTCCCGATCGGGACAGGCTCCAGGGTGAGTTTTTTTTCGGGATTTCCTCACCTGTAAGACAAATGTCAGGAAGCTTAGGGCCCAACGATCCCCGGAAATCATCCGACCATCATTATTCATCCTTATCATTATCATCATCATCCTCCTTCACCGGTGTGGAAAGCAACGGGAAGCTACCACACCTGTAATTCCCTAGTAAAGCTGCAAAGCATAGCATAAAAATGCTATATTGCAGTGAAAGACCAGCCCTCGGGCAGAATTATTTTATATATATATATATGCGCGTGTGTGTGTGTCTTTGAATGATTGATTCTGATTCATCCGCCCTTTATCCAGCTCGGGACATGGGTGCTAGATTCATAACCAGGCTGATTTACGCTTAATTTCCTATGGATTTCAGCAAGATACGTGTGGTCCTCTATAAAGGTGTTCTTAACCAGACTAATTGGTTATAGATTTTAGTTCTTAGGAAAACATGTTGGACCAAAGAAAGATTAATATAAAGGCGAATGGAGGAAACTACATAACAGTGAGCTACATGATGTTTATGGGAAACCGGTTATAATACGAACAATTAAGTCTCATAGACTGCGATGGACAGGAAATATGGTACGAATGGGAAATGAAAGAGTGGCTCGGAAACTCCTTGTTGGAAAACCAGAGGGAATGAGCCGAGAAGGTAGACGAAGACTGAGTTCTAGAATAACACTGACTATGAAGTTGGGGAAAGTAGATTATACAGGGGATGATTCGAAAACATTAGCTCAGGATAGGGACGTATGGAGAGTTTATGTCCGTGCGGCCATGAACCTACGACTTCGATTCTGCCAGTGAGTTAGTTAATAAGTCACCCCATTATTGTATACATTTCTAGTACTCACTTGTCTCAAATATGATATAGGTCTTCTATTCATAAGTAATGCCACGAGTGAGTTCCAAATTATCGATAAATTCACGACTCTCGAAGTGAGGAGTGAATTTATCTAGAAAATTTGGAAATCAAGAGTGGCATTTGTTAGGACTATTTAACGAATAAAATTAAGCTGTTTACTCACAAATCATTATTTAAATATAGTTATTTTAAAATATTTATATATTTAATGTAAATGGCGATGTTTGAAAACAAATGAGAAACGTTATGTTTTATTTGTTCATCACTGAATCATATTTATTGCCAAACAGAATCGCAATATTGTAAGAATGCACCCTAGTGGAGAAAAAATGAAACACATCATCACAGATTATTAATTAATTTCTGATGTCCTATGACGTGAATATGTCAATTATATTTTTTTGGAACGTTAAATCCTGGGGAATAATACGTTTAAGAAAGTGCAAATAGTGGTTTCTTTTTTAAATAGTATAATCAATTGCTACGAATGTTTTTCTATTATATCTCGCAAGCAGAATATGGTTACATTCGTGCACTATATATACAATCTGGGAGCCACTTGGTAAAATGGAAGCGATAAAATCGAGGTGAGAAAGACTGTGATTGGTCACTCACTGCCATTTGGAGCATGAGTTAGTCACAATAAAACCCTATGCTTGTCAACTAAATTTGGTCTTATTAAGGCTGTTTAGAATGTTTTATTCTCAATTTAAAAGTATGTTTGAGCTGGATACCAAAGGACCGATAAAAAGAAAAAAGAAGATATAAGAACAGAACTTAATATATTTAATCTCTGTAAAAGAATAAAATATTATCAAAATCTTAATATATTTAATCTCTGTGAAAGAATAAAATATTATCAAAATCTTAATATATTTAATCTCTGTGAAAGAATAAGATATTATCAAAATCTTAATATATTTAATCTCTGTGAAAGAATAAAATATTATCAAAATCTTAATATATTTAATCTCTGTGAAAGAATAAAATATTATCAAAATCTTAATATATTTAATCTCTGTGAAAGAATAAAATATTATCAAAATCTTAATATATTTAATCTCTGTGAAAGAATAAAATATTATCAAAATCTTAATATATTTAATCTCTGTGAAAGAATAAAATATTATCAAAATCTTAATATATTTAATCTCTGTGAAAGAATAAAATATTATCAAAATCTTAATATATTTAATCTCTGTGAAAGAATAAAATATTATCAAAATCTTATTATATTTAATCTCTGTGAAAGAATAAAATATTATCAAAATCTTAATATATTTAATCTCTGTGAAAGAATAAAATATTATCAAAATCTTAATATACTTAATCTCTGTGAAAGAATAGAATATTATCAAAATGCTTATCTTCAGCACGTATTACGAATGAATGAACAGCGCATACCAAGAAGGATGTATAATTATAAACCAAAAGGGAGAAAAATGTTGGGAAGACCGATGAAGAGATGGAAGGACCAATTCGACCTATAATGAGATCAGAACAGGCCATTGGGCTTAATCCTTGTTGTTGATGATGATGATGAAAGTATGTTTGCTGTAAGCTACATCATGCACACGACATATGATTTGAATGTTCAATTTTAAAATATTAATATTCTCAACTGGTGTCCAACTCAGGGACGAGGGATGAGATGAGTATGGAGAAATGGTGGAACGACATTATGGCAGAGTAAAACAGGAGAAACCCCGAGAAAAACCTGCCCAAGCTCCGCTTCGTCCACCATGAAACCCACATGGAGTGACCGATATTCGATCTTGGGACCCCAGCGGCGAAAGACGAGCGTCTAACCGCTTGCGCCACGGAGCTGCCAGATATAAATTGTATCCGAGTCATTTAAATGAAATGATTAGTTCAGTTTGTCCTAAAGAAAACCACTACTTTCGTTTCTTGTGTCGAGATTTAATTAATTTATATCCTGTAAAGTGAACAAGCAAGAAATTTTGGGAAATAAATTTGCAAAGCGTACGGAGAGAATATCCAAGGGGATTGTGGTAACGGACTTACTTCTGATCATGAATTGTGCATGAAAGCTCTCCACACATTAAACATACATGTAACGGCAGACTCCTTCAACTTGCTATCTGGTCTCATTGTTATAAAGTCCATATCCACAGCTCTTGTGCACTTCCCTTGCTTAAGTTGTCCCTTGAAACCAAATGCCATCTTATATTTATAAACGCAAATCCCTGGCACGACTGAAGGTAGCAGCCATGACCAACAGAATTAATTACTGTCACTGGATAGCAGATTAGAGTACAGAAAATCACGTGTTAAGCGTGATGCATTTCCTCAACTGTTCCATATATATATATATATATATATATATATATATATATGTGTGTGTGTGTGTGGGGGGGGTTCCACCGCTGTGGTCTCGAGGTAGCGTGCTGCCTTGTCACGCAGCTGGCCCGAGTTCTATCCCCGGTCAGGGCAGTTTTTCTGGGTGAGGCTTTTATCGGGGTTTTTCCTCGCCTGTTAGACAAATGTCAGGAAAACTTTAGGGCCCAACCGGTCCCCGAAATCACATGGCCATCATCATCATTACATCCTTAACATCATCATCATCTTCCTTCACCGGTGTGGAAAGCAACGGGAAGCTACCACACCTATAATTCCCTAGTAAAGCTGCAAGCATAGCATGGAAATGGTATGATTGCAGTGACGGACCTGTCTTGCGGCAGAATTACTATAGATGGATGGATATATATATATATATATATTTGCAATGAATGGAATTTATTATTATTTTTTAAATAAAAGAGATACGTATGTATTTACACTGCGCACAGGCCTGCTTGGTCGTACGTGCATTATTTTTCCATGAATAAAAAGAAACCAAAACAAAAAAAAACAAAAAATCATAATATAAATAAATCCCTAGATGGCTACACACGTGTATCAAAGCAATGAATACATATAAATAAAATCTATGTCCACAACTACATACACATTAATGCACATCTACACTCGCCCATGAAAAGACCATGGGTATAGAAATAAAAAAAGAAAGTGTCATTCTATATATTAATAATTTAAAAAATACTATAAAACAAATTAAAAAAAGAGAGAGGAAAAAAAAAACACACACATATACATACACACATCCCTACACACATACACACGTGGGCGCTCATACCCCCCCCCAATGCACTGCCAGGCTAATCAACTTATCAAGACTACTTATTATATAATATAATTGAAATTCGAAAACAAAGACCATATTGATATTCTTATTATTGATAATACATGTATCCTTATTGATCTTCAGTTTTGCTATACCTCAATTTCCTTATTGTACCCAAAAAATTGCATGTTTTCACTTCACTCTCGATCTGTCCTAAAAAATCCAAGCACGCCACTCTCCCACGATCTGACCTCAGAAATCTCTCCGGCAGCAACTGTAATCTAAGTTGCTCTGTCTCTTTACAGAATGCTATAATTTGTTGCCAGTTTTCACGGTCATCGCATAGAGGGCACATTTTAATGCATTCTTCACTTGTTAAGTTATGGGCCATCCATCCCCCCAAATAAAACCATGCAATAGCACTTCTATCATCCCCATCCAAGGAGTCAATAATAATATTTTATGAATGACGTAAAGAAAGGTAAAGTGGTCCACTAGAGGCCTTAGGAGTCCCTTGAGGTAGCAGGAGATTAAGGCAAGTTATACTCCCACCTTAATATTTTATTTATTTATTTATTTAGACTGATGGACTTCCACTCACCAGGACAAACATATGTTACATTAAAAAATATCAATCACAATTAATTTATAATATTAAATAGGCCTACTAAATGAAGATAATATCTATAAGATTAAGATCGATAACAGAATATTGTTAATGACTATTTAACTCATGCCCTAAATGGGAGCCAATGACCAATCGCATTTCAATGAATATCTCCTCCTTTTTAATATTCTGGACAGGTCAGAGCATTATTTTGCAGTGACTGAGTCTCGAACAAATACGTTGGATATAGCAAATAATGAATAGATTCCTTCGAACTACACATTTTATAATTTATGTTCAATAATTGTGTTTTTAAATAATATTTTTACAGAGTAGTTTCCTAAAAAAATAATTAATAACCTATAAAGTTGGTTATAATATACAGTTTGATATGTTTCATTTTTTCTCCACTAGGGTGCATTCTTACAATATTGCTATTATACTAGGCAATAAATAATATGATCTGATTGCAATGATGAACAAATGAAACATAACGTTTCTCACATTTGTTTTCAAACATCGCCGTTTACATTAAATATATAAATATTTTAAAATAACTACATTTAAATAATGATTTGTGAGTAAACAGTTTAATTTTATTCGTTAAATAGTCCTAACAAATGCCACGAGTGATTTATCGATAATTTGGAAATCACTCGTGGCATTACTTATGATAAATCACTAATCCACTGAAAATACAACTTTCGAATTTCTGTTGGTTAGATCTCTTTTCGAGGGAACTATTCAATTCCAATATATATGTAGTCAATATGCCCATTGACTGTCAATATCTGGTCTTGAGAATGACAGCTTGGCTGTAGAAACTTGTTGACCATTTTAAAACATTAATTGGTGAAATGGGCATATTGACTACATATATATTTTAATATTATATCACCAAGAAGATCACTTGTGTATTAAATATTCAATTCCACATTACACTAAAACGTGTAAGATCAGAAATTACCTAATGAAATATTTTCTAATGAAAAATATCCTTTTGAATTGGAACGCTCATGAATTTAGCCGTTAAAAAAGTCGTCAAATAAAATAATAACACATGATTACGTTAAGCGATACTTATACATATATATATATATATATATTTCCATATAAACCTGTAAATTCTGCCCCTTGAACCAGTGTTGCACGGAATATTTAAATGGGGTGATGAAGCGAGAGTATATAGAATATGGGGAGGGGTAAGTTATTGAAGAATCAGCGGGATTGGAACGATTGCCGGACGTAACACAGATAAAATGATTTTTACAATACCAGCTCATTTCCATTCGTTTATTTTCTCAATAATTTTTAAATACATTTTTTCATTGCAACTAGCATAGTCAGCATGAAACGTTTCTTTATCGGCCATATCCGCAAGCGATGCTATCTCCTCTAATTGCAAGTTTTAATTAAAAAAAAGCCTGTGGATATCGATATTTCCAGTACCAGAGAGCTTGAAACACCCAGTATCTCCCTACGTATCATGCGTCAACCACAGAGCTGAAACATAGTGGTTTCAATTCATAGGAGTTTCTAAAAAGTACATAGATCAGACAACTGAACCTTTCTGGCGTTTACTTATGGTCTTATCTGGGTGTGAAACACAGTCTCTGAAAGGCTCTCTGCTCTTAAAGTGATCCTCATGAAAACAAAACCATGTGACCTGCTTGCTTTTAATTGGTTATGGACGCCTACGTACGATGTAAAAGCAATAAGTACGCGAAAAAGTAGTTCCCTTCATTAAATTAAAAATATGCCCTCGAATATACTTGTTATACTTCGTGATTAAAAATAATAATATTGAAAACATAAAAAATGTTATAATTATATAGAATCAATAATTACAATTTAAAATACTTTATTTCATATGGATGATACACTTAAGCCATGTTTCAGTCAGTTCTGATGCAACAAAATGGTCGAAGATATCGATTCTTCTGTTGCTGTGTCGCCATCTAAATTTTTAAAACACAAGTCTGGGAAACCTTTGACAAGTAGTAAAAAATAGTTATTTTAAATGTATTTTACAACTTCAGTAAAAAATATAGCCAGCTTTCTTGTACCCCATTCAACGATCACATGTCTTATGTACTTCATACGTGCTCCCTGTCAATGTGACAGTAAAGGCGGAAGGATACAATTGCGATGTTTATGTTAGGATCACTCTAAGAGCTGATAAGGTATAGAATACAGTGGTATATTAAGCTAAAGGCATTCGAAAAAAAATAGGATTCTAGGACAAATATTCGATTCCACAAGGTGCGACAAAGAAAGTTTAATAATGAGGAACTTAAGTTTTTGCGCCCGGTGTTAACTACGGTTCTCTGGGTGCGAAATGTAGACTCTTACTTAGATGGATTAAATCATGCTGAAAGTGTGAAAAATAGAAATCTAAGACAAATAATGGGTCCCAAAAGCGTTGAGAAAGGAAAAAGCATCACACTGATTGATTGATTGATTGATTGCTCCCCGTCCGTACACCTCGCGACATGAGTGCACCCCTAATGGGTAGTTTCTCAATCAGACTAATTTATTTTCGCTGATTTCCTTATAGATGTCAGCAAGTAACGTATAGTTAGTATATCGCCTTGAGGAGACATCTAGTAGGAAAGTAAGGTACTAGGATGGAGGAAGAATGTTAAATTTTCCTCGAAGGCACTTTATTCAGACTTGAGGTTCTTTTACGAGCCCAAAAATCTTCAAATTTGTCACCCACGGCTTAAAATTGTCCACTCCTGTGGTCTTGAGGTAGCGTGCTGCCTTGTCATGCAGCGGGCCCGGGTTCGATCCCCGGTCGGGGCAGTTTTACTGGGTGAAGTTTTTATCGGGGTTTTTCCTCACCTGTAAGACAAATGTCAGGAAAACTTTAAGGCCCAAATGGTCCCCGAAATCATATGGCCATCATCATCATCATTCTTACCATTATAATCATCATCATCATCCTTCACCGGTGTGGAAAGCAACGGGAAGCTACCACACCTACAATTCCTAGTAAAGCTGCAAGCATAGCATAAAAATGCTATGATTGCAGTGAAGGACCTGCCTTCGGGCAGAATTACTATGTATGGATGGCTTAAAATTACTCCAGGAGGACTAGTATCTTCGATATTTCCATCCTAAAAATCCATCGGCTTCCGCGACATTCGGACTAGAGGCAAGGAACATAGGTTTAATTCCTACACTACCGAGTGCGATCCTACATGAAGAACTCTATGTACTTCCAATTTGATCTGAGTAAAAACATTAGGCATAATTTTAGTTTTAGTTTTTCATTTCTTTAGGCAGACTGCCCTGAACACCCCGACCTGAAAGATCTATTGCGCTATCCCAGTATAATACGGATTAATAAAATTAAGTCTACTCAACGGTGTTATGTGAGTTGTAGGTCGTCTTGCGGGTCTGACACATCAGGTTCTTCTGTCATGAACCATTAAACCATTTTTTTAATTGGACCTGTGGAGGTGAAGAGGGACTTCATTCCTCCCTTTGGCTCCCTCCGTCCTTTATTATTTGTAAGTAATGGAATTTATAGCATTTTTTTCGAAAGGAAGAAAATGCATTTTCGTTTACATAGCCCACAGGCCTGTTTGGTCGAACGTGCATATTCTGTTCTACTAATAAAAAACTTATGAATATGTAAACAAATACATATATGGCTACACACCTACACTCTTATATAACAAAGCACGAAAGCAATGCATATATGTAAGTCTATGTCTATAGCACATACACAAAAATGCACATTTGCACTCATACATAAAAAAGACCATGTGTATAGATACAAAAAAATAATAATAAATTCTCACTTTATACAACAATGAAAAAACTAGCTTCCTTTTTTACTTTTCAGGCTCGGATTCATGAGGCAGCACCCTGGTGTACCGCACTAGATCCCCGCAATTACGTATTTTTAAATATGTGCCAACCAAATATTAGATGAGATGAAGGATGATATTAAATTAATTACACTGAGCAACAAAATAAACTTTTTTTTTTGTCTCAGAAAGAAAAATATGCGATTCTGATAGTATTTTTTCTCCTGAATTCAAAAATGATATCGGTTTTTCTCCATCGCGCAAGGTTTTCGAGATAACAGGCAGTTTTAATTTCAAACCTTTAATATTTTCTACATTCGTAACTACACCATTTTCGAACATTCGGACTCGCCTACAAAGTAAGAAATGACGATTTTCTGCTATATTTCGCCTGTGGAGCATTCCTCTTGATGGTCCAACAATAATCTGCCAGCATATTAGGATTCCATTTGCCTTAATATCTCCTGACGAGAGCTGAAATCTCCTGAGTTAGCTCATTTAGTTTTATTTTGCAATGGGCAAATGGATGAAAAAACGTTTATTAAAAAAATAACTATTTAAATCCATTAATGGACATTGAAATAAAAAAAAACTGTGGGAGATGGAGAAATTCCGAATACATATTTGAAAACACGATAAAAAAACTGCATTATGTACAACTATTGGTACTCATGAGACTAAAATCATGTTGACCAGTGTTATCTGTTATTTAACACGTTTTAATTGTATGTAACATCTACATGTGCCCAATATTAAGTTCGATTATCTTCCTCCATTCATCTATATTCTTCCAGTCACCATCCTGCGGACCTCTCTTCTTCATCAAATTCATAATTCCCTCTATCTATGTCATCTTAGGTCCTACTCTTCTTTTCTTCCGTTTTAGAATCCATTCCAAAGTCCTAACTTGCAATGTTTATCTTCAATCAACTTCTCCACCTGATGATGATGGCCATATGATTTCGGGGACCTTTTGGGCCTTAACGTTGTCCTGACATTTACCTTACAGGTGAGGAAAAACCCCGATAAAAACCTCACCCAGAAAAACTGCCCCGACCGGGGATCGAACCCGGGCCCGCTGCGTGACAAGGCAGCACGCTACCTCGAGACCACAGCGCGCTGCAGGGGTGGACTTATTCTCTATAATCTTGTATAATTTAATGGAAATTAAAGCCGGCTGACACGCATTACTGAAGTTGAAACTAACTGGTGATAGCTATAGTTCGCTTTTGTCCCGCTTCACAATGCATCTCCCTCGTTTAATCGGACAATGCAAACTTTACAAAACGGCCATTAAGAACGATCCACACCGCTTCCTATCTGCAAACAAATATGCATTGACCAGCTGCTGTGCCATTAATTTATTGCGAGTGAAAAATACTCTTTATTTGCATTCACAGCTTTCTGCAGTTCAATAGATGATTGCGCATAAAAAATTATCCAACGATATTCAACTTTTATATAGACGAATTGGCTCCAGACTGTAGCATTTGAAGTATTTAGGAGGATTAGATTTGTTGAATTATTTATTTAAAATTATTCTACTTTTTTCAGTTTGTTGCCCTTTATTTTTGTGCATGTATTAAATGTATTGTGCATGTATTAAATTAGTATAATATTTTTTATTAGAAATATTCCACCACACTACAATGGTTCTCCTTTAACCCAAAGTGATTTGTCGCCAGAGGTTTCTGTCAAAAACGTCTTCTTCCCTCAAATCTCTAGGTTCCATACTTCCCCTCACTCCATCTGTTCAACGTTCTCTCTAGATGTGCCTCAATAATAATAATAATAATAATAATAATAATAATAATAATAATAATAATAATAATAATAATAATAATAATAATAATAATAATAATAATAATTAAATAATAATAATAACAATAATAATAACAATAATAATATCAATAATAATAAAAATAATAATATCAATAATAATAATAACAATAATAATAACAATAATAATAATAACTTAATAATAATAACAATAACAACAATAATAACAATAATAATAATAATAATAATAATAATGATAATATGATAAATTATACGAGAAACACCAATTAAAACATGTAACTTTCACAGGGGGGCACGCCAAAGCGTAGTGGTTAAGGCACTGCGCTACAAGTCGGAAGGTCGAGGGTTCGAGTCCCTGTGGGGTCAGGATTTTTAAACTCACCCAAAACCTCTGGCGTCACCATGGCCCTGGGGTCGACTCAGCCTCTAACGGAAATGAGTACCAGACGGTTGTTCTGGGGGTAAAGACGGCCGTCACGCAGGGCTGACAACCCGGCTGACATCAAGTGCCGATTGTCCAGAAAAAGTGGGAGCCTTAACCTCCCACTACCACAAGGGCCTTTCTAGGCCTGTCGTGGGATCACTTTACTTTATTTAGCTTTCATTGGGTAATGATGAAGTCGAGGTTAGAGCAAATATAAATTTTAATTTCCTTTAAAATATGGCAATGTCCGGCAGCACTTCATTTCTTGTGGTAGTGAATTCCAGTTGCTAGAAGTGAAAATAGTAGGCCTATATGACATGGAGTGATGTGATGTCCTATGTTGCGGTATATTAAGTAGGATACTATGTTGTGATCTTGTGTTTAAGTTATGGTTTGAGGATAGATACTGGAAACGGGATGATAAATAATTGGGAGTCGAGGTATATAGGATCTTACTTACTTACTCACTGGCACTATCGAACCCGTAGGTTCATGGCCGCGCGGACATAAGCTCTCCATACATCCCTATCCTGAGCTAATGCTTTCCAATCATTCCCTGTATAATCTACTTCCCTCAAATCATAGTTAATGTTGTTCTCCCACCTCATTCTTGGTCTACCAACTGGGCGTTTTCCCTCTGGCTTTCCTACAAGAAGCTTCCATGCACGTCTTTCATTTCCCATACGTGCAACATGTCCTGCCCATCGCAGTCTACGAGACTTAACTGTTCTTATATATCTGGCTTCCTATAAAGACCATGTAGTTCATTGTTATGTAGTCTTCTCCATTCACCTGTCTCTTCATCTTTCTTTGGTCCAAAAATTTTCCTAAAACTTTATTCTCAAATACTCGTAATCTCCTTTCCTCCCTTAAAGTAAGAGTCCATGTTTCGCACCCATATAATATAACTGGTAGAATAATAGTTTTATATATTTTCAGCTTAACGTTTTTTGAAAGGAGTTGGGACATCAAAAGTCTCTGCAATGCATAATAGCATGCATTTCCAGAATTGAGCCTATGTTTAATTTCTTTGTGCGTCTCATTCCTATTTGTGATTATTGTTCCTAGGTATTTGAATTCAGCCACTTCCTCAAAATTTCCCTCATTTGTCATTAGCTGTCCATTTCCATTATATATTGAATTTCTACCTGTGACCACATATTTAGTTTTACTGATATTTACTTCCAGTCCTAATTTCTTAGTGTTACTCAATAGTGTGTGCGTGTTGGCCTTTAGTATCTCCTCGCTATCGGCCAATAGTACTACATCATCAGCATAAACTAACAGCTTATTAATACCATTCAGTTGTAAGCCTTCCTCATTCTCTAAAGATTTAATGGCATGCTCTAGTACAAAATTAAATAGTAGAGGAGATAGTGCATCTCCTTGCTTCAGCCCATTCTGGATTTCAAAAGTGTCTGAAAACTGTTTTGCCTACACGCACCCTACTATTTGAGCCATTTAGACACATTCGTATAAGTCTAACTAACTTTTTAGGAATTCCGAACTCCAGCAGGATACTATATATAACTTCTCCCTCTTAATTGAATCATATGCTTTTTTGAAGTCTACATATAGTTGATGTACAGTGCCATTATATTCCCATTTCTTTTCTAAAATCTGTCTTATACTAAAAATCTGATCTGTTGTAGACCTGTTTCTTCTAAATGCACATTGATGATCTCCTAAATAAGAGAATTAGACAGTGCGATTTTCTTCTCTCTTTTAGATGTAGCCATGACAATTCGTGGAAAAATGGAGAGATGTGATCGTATTTTCGGACATTAAATATGAATTTGACACACATATTATGGACACGTTTGTCCGACAGTCCGTCACTTATATCAGTTATAGTATAATATTACTAATAACAATAATAATAATAATAATAATAATAATAATAATAATAATAATAATAATAATAATAATAATAATAATAATAATACGTACTTACTCACTGGCACTATCGAACCCGTAGGTTCATGGCCGCGCGGACATAAACTCTCCATACATCCCTATCCCGAGCTAATGCTTTCCAATCATTCCATGTATAATCCACTTCACTCAAATCATAGTTAATGTTGTTCTCCCACCTCATTCTTGGTCTACCAACTGGGCGTTTTCCCTCTGGCTTTCCTACAAGAAGCTTCCATGCACGTCTTTCATTCCCCATACGCGCAACATGTCCTGCCCATCGCAGTCTATGAGACTTAACTGTTCTTATTATATCTGGCTTCCTATAAAGACCACGTAGTTAATTGTTATGTAGTCTTTTCCATTCACCTGTCTCTTCGGACCAAAAATTTTCCTAAGAACTTTATTCTCAAATACTCGTAATCTCCTTTCCTCCCTTAAAGTAAGAGTCCATGTTTCGCACCCATATAATATAACTGGTAGAATAATAGTTTTATATATTTTCAGTTTAACGTTTTTTGAAAGGAGTTGGGACATCAAAAGTCTCTGCAATGCATAATAGAACGCATTTCCAGAATTGAGCCTATGTTTAATTTCTTTGTGCGTCTCATTCCTATTTGTGATTATTGTTCCTAGGTATTTGAATTCAGCCACTTCCTCAAAATTTCCCTCATTTGTCATTAGCTGTCCATTTCCATTATATACTGAATTTCTACGTGTGACCATAAATAATAATAATAATAATATATTTTACCTGACAGAGTTAAGGCTCTAAGACCTTGTCTACCCCCAGTCAGGTTAGAAAAAAATAAAAAATAAATTTTAGTATTACAGAATAATATTAACCATGATTTGAGAGAGGTAAATTATACAGAGAATGAATGAAGAAGGGAAAAATCAAATCAGATCGAAAATAGTAATAGGAAACAAAATCATAGAACAGGTGAACCATCTCAATTATCTAGGATGTGACATTTCATTTAATTACGATAATGATATAAATAATAAAATAGCAAAATTCCAGGGAATATGTGGTACGATAAAACGAACACTAAATAACAAAACAACAAGAGAGACCCAACTGAAATTTTATAAAATGTTGGCAGTACCGGTACTGCTCTATGGTTCAGAAGCCTGGATACATAAAAAACATGACCTAAGTAGGATAACGGCGGCAGAAATGAAATTTTTGAGATCTGTTAAAGGGTGCACTAAGGAAGGCAGAATCAAGAACACAGAAATAAGACAGGAACTTGAAATATTTGCAATAACTGATAAAATGGATACATATAGACAAAAATGGAAGCAACACATAGACAGAATGAATGAAGATAGATATCCAAAACAAATAACAAAATACAAATCTAAAGGCACCCGAGATGTGGGCAGACATAGAAAAAGATGGGCTGAAGTCGGAACGGGTCAACAGACCTAATCCATGAATGAAGATGATGATGATGATGATGATGACTGAAGAAACATTAGGTCAGAATAGGGATGTATATGAATGGTGCAAGGAAAGATACAGGTAGGTCACTTTTATTGTCCAAATGGAACTTGAATTAGGCGAGTTTTTTTATCCATTTAGAGGAGTCTGTCCCATAACACTGGTCAACATGATTTTTGTCTCATGAGTACCAATAGTTGTACTTAATGTAGTTTTTTATCGTGTTTTCAAATATGTATTCGGAATTTCTCCATCACCCACAGTTTTTTATTTCAATTTAAATGAATGAATTTAAATAATAATTTTTTAATAAAAGTTTTTTCCTCCATTTGTCCATTGTAAAATAAAACATGAGCTAACTCAGGAGATTTCAGCTATGGAAAAGAGATATCAAGGCAAATGGAATCCTAATATGCTGGCCGATTATTGTTGGACCATCAAGAGTAATGCTCCACAGGCGAAATATAGCAGAAAATCGTAATTTCTTACTTTCTAGGTGAGTTCGAATGTTCGAATATTGTGTAGTTACGAATGTAGAAAATATTAAAGTGTTTGAAATTACAAAAACCTGTCTCTCGGAAACCTTGCGTGATGGGGAAAACTCGATATCATATTTGAATTCAGGAGAAAAATTACTATCAGAATCACATTTTTTTTCTAGAAAAAAAAGTTTATTTTTTGTTGCTCAGTGTAATCGATAGTCCACGTTGAACCTTACTCAATTTGAGGTGCCATTAGATTCTCCATGGAAAACACTAATATTCAGAACTGTGAAACATGAAAGTTACAGTTCAGTCATTGGTTTATTTACCTCAAAAGTTTGGTATACAGTTAAGGAAATAAGGATGTTGTACAAATAAAAGTATGTTTTCTAGGTTTTAAGCACAAAGTGACTTATCTTGTTTTTTCTCACTACCCTTCATATATGGCTTACACCCGCGCTGCTAAGGACATCCGGGTTTGATAATTACTCCTGTTTGTTTATTATTTTTATTATTATTATTATTATTATTATTATTATTATTATTATTACTATCATCATCATTTTCTTTATTATTATCATAATTGTATTATTGTTATTATTATCATTATTATCATAAGTAATGCCACGAGTGATTTCCAAACTATCGACAAATTCATGACTCACGAAGTGAGGAGTGAATTTATCTAGAGAATTTGAAAATTAAGAGTGGCATTTGTTAGGACTATTTAACGAATAAAATTAAGCTCTTTACTAAAAAAATAATTATTTTAATATAGTTACCGGTGTTTTACAATATTTATATAGTTAATATAAACGGCGATGTTTGAAAACAAATTAGAAATGTGAGGTTATGTATATTCACTGCAACTCGATTGTATTATTTATTGCCAAATAGGATCGCAATATTGTAAGAATGCACTCTAGTGGAGAAATAATGAAACACTCATACTATTATAATCAACATTATAGGTTAATCATTTATATTTTGAATAAACAGCTCAGCAAAATCTCTGGATCTATTCATTATTTGCTATATTCAATGTATTTGTTGGAGAAAAATAATGGTCTAACCTGTTCAGAACATTAAAAATGGAGGAGCTTTCTTTATCACAAAAGCAGGAGCTGATAAAGAGAAATCGATAAAGTGCGAGGTTAAACATAACTGTCATTGGTGTAAAACAGAATTCATTGAAACGTGATTGGTCACTGACTACTATTTGCGACATGAGTTAAATGGTCATTGTTAAAAAATCCTGTCGCGACAGGCCTAGAAAGGTCCTTAGCCTACCATCCTGCTGCTGGCCTCACATCCACATGTGTTAATCACAGAGGTAGACAATCATCAACCCTGCGTAGGGGGTGACATGTGGTCAGCATGTCGGGTCCCCCAGCCGATATAGCTGGTCTTCTCAACCTGGAGCCGCTACTTATTGTAGCTGCCCAAATACCTCACGATGCTGGGTGGACACCGGTCCCGTACTGGCCGAAATACCATGAGAACATTTCTTCCATCATGGAGACTCGAACCAGCGCAAGTCCCCTACCTCTACGCTAGGGGCTTCCTGCCTTAACCACTCAGCTACGGCGCGGGACATTTTATCATTGTCATCATTATTATTATTATCATTGTTATCATTATTATTATTATTATTATTATTATCGTCATTTGGGTAGAAGAAAGAAGGGACTATATAGACTAAGAGAACGATAACTGGATGGGGTGTGTAGCCGAATTATCTGTGGCAATTAGCTTTTCTTAATTGACACATACAAACGGCCTCAACTAAAAGTTAATTACACTGTCCGAGAGGTCTCGTGAGAACCTATTACTTAATTTGTTACGCTTGAGTAAATATCAAAGAAGACATTTCTGTCTTTGTATCTCAAGTTTAAAACCAACAAATATGTAGACTTAAATTGTTTTACAGCCGGAGCGAATTGGTCATTTTGTAAAGGTCTTACTACCAGAAACTCTGAAATTTCCCTTGTCCGGCTATAGAAATTATCATCCTCTTGAGATAAATGACGGTCCGTCTTCGGTGCTGAGGAACACCACCCCCTAGTGAGATGGAGACAGTAGCAGAATCGATGACCATCTGTTTTGTTTAAATTAATGACTGACTTCCGGCCTCGTTAGCTAACTATTGTAAGTTGGGCCTAACTACTCATCAGCCGTGTGAAAAACACACCCTGGAAGTACGGGACCAATGATTTCCCCGAGATTCATGTTTAAGTAGAGTGGGGACTCTAATATCCAATTAGAGTTCATAATTATGTCTAGTAAAAATATTAAGAGTGTTATTCTGTGAGTAAGGTGTTTTTTATATGCTGAATGTATGTTCCAGCCAATCAGAATATTGGTTTTGGAAATTGTGTTCTGAAGAAGGAGTATGGATATATTCCAAGTAATGAGAGTACTCTGGACAGGACTCTCGAGCGGAGTGGAGTGTGGTTGCGTGTGTCCCGCGGCAGTGCGGGTACATATATCGCCGGTAGCTGGCGAGCGACCTATTAGCCGCTTAGGAAAGTAACGGCAAATTGAAATTGATTTAAAAGCATCAGTGTGCTGATCGCATTACAGGCGATCCTGTAATATTCGTGTGTTATATCAACAAAATATATTTCAATAGGTCGAGTAAAGACCCGCCAATAATCAATAATTTCAAAGCGCGATACATTCGCCAGTATATTAATGAAATCGGTCCGATGTCGACCGCTATTAGCAACTGTAATTGCCGGAGTAAAAAGTACCGGAATACCATTAGTTGAGGATATATCCATACTACGTATAGTGTATATGAACAGTGTAACAATTGATCGCCCAAGTGCTTCACTTAATTAATAAATATATTATATATTCACATTGGATCGATTAAGGAATGAAGTTATAAGAACAGAGTTAAATATATATCCATTGGATGAGAAAATCAGAGAATATAGAGAGAACTGGTTTACACATGTGGAAATGATGAATGTAACAAGATTACCAAGAGCAGCATTCAAATGCAAGCCAAGAGGTTCAAGGAATGTAGGAAGGCCAGTGAAAAGATGGACAGAACAACTGTGAGGCGGAACAGGCAATTTGCCTAGCCCGTGAAGTGAAGAAGAAGAAGAAGATTATATTCACATCAGAGTATGTCTTGAAAAGCCTCCTTAATTGTACTTAGTGTCCTTGGTTCGCTTCTCGCCCTATCTCCATGATGAAAATCCACAACCCTGTGAGATAAGACCGCATCCCCACGCTCGTCCCGCTACAATTGCGATGAATTACGCAAGCCAGGAGCTGTTGGTGGACGAGATCAGGATAAATAAATACCCGGCGAACGCCGGGTAATCAGCTAGTTACTGTGTAAAATATGTGTTCAATTACTATTATAAATGTATAGAAACTAGGAAACATTCGATTAGCGCAGTTTAACCTCTCGACATATAGGTACTTTTATGTGGCACACGCCACCCTGACCATACATTGACCCGAGAGAGGGATTTTAACTATGAACCTCATGCATACTTTTTTGACCACACAAGGTCATGGGGACTTCACCGAATGATTGATGAAGTCAATGTCAAGGCCTCCTCCGAGACAACACAACATTAAGGCCGGTATTCAAGAACTAAGCTTTCGGCGAAGAGCGAGTCTCAGCCCGTCTCTCCGTAGTTAATTATCACTGAGCAACAAAAAATAATTTTTTTTTGTCTCAAAAAATATGTGATTCTGATAGTATTGTTTCTCCTGAATTCAAATATGATATCGGTTTTCCTCCATCATGCAAGGTTTCCGAGAGACAGGAATTTATAATTTCAAACACTTTAATATTTTCTATATTCCTGACTACAACAATATTCGAACATTCGCACTCACCTATAAATTAAGAAATGACGATTTTCTGTTAGCCTATATTTCGCCTGTGGAGCATCCCTCTTGATGGTCCAACAATAATCGGCCAGCATATTAGGGTACCATTTGCCTTGATATATCTTTTCCATAGCTGAAATCTCCTGATGAAAGTGTTCCCCGTGCTCATCGCTCAATGGACAAATGGACGAAAAAAAGTTTATTAAAAATAAGTATTTAAATCCATTAATTGAAATTGAATTTAAAAAACTGTGGGTGATGGAGAAATTCCGAATACATATTTGAAAACATGATAAAAAACTGCATTAAGTACAACTATTGGTACTCATGAGACAAAAATCATGTTACGTGGGTCATGCGGAACCTATTCTGTCTCACTCTATTCAATATCATGTTCTAAGAATATATTTATTTAAAAAAGAAACCGGTAACAATTGAAAGATGAGAGCCTCAGCTTTATGGAAGACGGAGATAGCCTGACCTAGAGATCTTGGTTCTTGAATATAGACCTACGACAAAACAAACCATTCACACACACATTAATACTAAACATAGCGAATATGATAATGATGATTATGATGGCCAGAATATATTCGAGGAAGTTTGTGTCTTAAAATTCCCTAACATTTGTTTTATAGGTGTGGAAAAACCCTGAAAAAACTATCACGTATACCCGAGCCGTCATATCTCCGGCTCTGAAGTTTAGGCTATACGAGGGAGTAAAGGGAGAATTCACCCTCTACTGCCAATAAGGATATGGTTATAGTGAGAGTAGAAGTCTGCCACAACCAATCACTGCTCTTCACGCAGCTATAGCGCGCTAGTAAGGTTTAAAATTGCTGAGATGTTGTCAGCTGTATGTCTGCTAACCGCATACATAAAGCGGCCACTCCCACTGAATATCCATATCGACAACACTGTCGTGAAGACGTCAAGGCCGCAGAATCAGTGGCTGCAGTATAGGTAACTTGTCCCGAGCCCCTGTATAGGACGCAGCGGTGGACAGAAACTAGTAAACATAAGAAACATTTTAATGAAGGTGTAACTACTAATAGCATAAAATATATTTCACTGTTCGGCAGAAGGAAATGACTATCCGACAAGTAATTGAACAAGCTAAGGATACCTGAAGTTACTAATATTTTATTTCGGAAGTAATTCTTCTACAAATTTATAACAACTCAATACACAAAGTTTTTAATATGTGTATGGAAAGCAAACATGTCAAAGTTGGACTGTTTGTGTGACTTTAAAACTGACTTGAAGAATAAAGTTACAAAAGTGACTTTACAAACTGGTCTCTTAATGAAACAAAGACCTATATCTGAGTAAACTAAAACGCCTCGCAGACATAACCTCATAATATACGACTTCGAAAACTGAACCCGCGATCCTTGAGACCAGAAGTAAAGAACATATCCCCTAGACTACCCAGAATGACAATAGCGTAGATGTTGAAAGATATGTAAGTAATAGTTTATTACTCGGTTCGAGGTTGGGAAGTGGTTTGTACAGAATCGAGGAAAACCGAGCGATAGCTGTATTTGAATTCAACCACTTGTTCAAATAACCAACAATCTGGAAAACATTCTGTGCGGTTGAGAGTTCTTTAGCACTCCTATAAGGAGGGTGAGAGAGTATGACATTTAAAAGTAACCAAAAAGACTGTATTAGTGTCGAAACAATAGTTTTTGGGGTCGTTTAGATGAATAGTGGCATTCCAGATGTTGTTTATGTCCATGTTTGAACATCATCGGCATTGAGAAGCGAGAAAGGGTTAAAAATAAAAAGTCAAAA
This sequence comes from Diploptera punctata, assembly GCA_030220185.1. NCBI lineage: Eukaryota > Metazoa > Arthropoda > Insecta > Blattodea > Blaberidae > Diploptera > Diploptera punctata. The sequence goes on along the minus strand of JASPKZ010001586.1, from coordinate 1,860,949 downwards.
ATGACCGATTTTATTGCCGATTGTACGTTTGGGGATCGTTAAATATACTGGTAACAAGAAAATTGGGATATAGTAATACCCGTGAAACGGCGAATAATCAGCTAGTATGGTATGTATGTATGTATACATATATATATATATATATATATATATATATATATATATATATATATATAATCATCATCCGGTATCATGGCAGCTGCCGCTGTCTTCCGGAAACCAAACGCTATTCCCCTCTGTCCATCCATTGATCTTCCTCCAATCCTCTGATATTCATAGCTGCTTGTACCCCTTCTATCCAAGTTTTCTTCGGTCTTCCTCTCTTTCTCCTTTCAATTGGGATCCATTCCATAACAATTTTAGGCAATCATTGCTCTGGCATTCTTTTGACATGGCCATACCACTGTAATCTTTTCTTTTCTATAATGTCTATGATGTCTGGCTCCTCTTGTACATCCATAATTTCCCTTATTTCTTTATTTCGTATTCTGTCCATTCTAGATTTTCCAGCTGATCTTCTTAAAACATCCATTTCTGTACTTAAAATTCTTCTCATTTCCCTGATAGGAATTTGCCAGACTTCAGCACCATATATGTATATATATATATATATATATATATATAGGGCCTAATATATATATATATATATATATATATAGGGCCTATAAAAATAATGTATGTTTGTCTGTATGTCTGTCCTTTATAGACTTCTAAACCGTTCAGCCGATCTTCGTGAAAATTTGTATATACAGGTTTTCAGATGCGGCGAGTATTTAGACATAATCTATTGTTATGAATACATAGTTCTTTATATAGATTTTTTATTGTTTTATAGCTTATTTTAATTATTCGAGCAAAGTCGTTTGAGATGGAGTTTAGACATTCAAAGTCTGTTGAGATAGAGTATAGTTCAGATCAAAGTATTGGTTAAGCTAACTGTAAACATCCCTACATTTAATTCATTGGAATGTTAGTGGTACAGTTATGGGTGACTTGAGGTCATTTTTGAATATATAACACTTGAGAAGTGAGGGTCTCGTGTCTGTCTGTGTGTGTAAACGGCTGAAGGGTAAGTCACCGACCATTTTTCTTAATATGTGACAGGGATCTAATTATTTATACTTTAGTAATAAAATAGTTTAAATTAAGACTCCATTTGTTTATTTCAAAACATGTATACTGTACATCCTCATACTAACGCTCGCTACCAGATTTTCCAAGTCCCGAAGGTCCTTTAAGCCTAAGAAACCCAGTTGGGCTCATAACATCTATTATGTTCTAAAATCACTTGAAACGAAAATTTAAAATCGCTCTAACGATCGCATTTTTCTATGTTTCACAACAAAACTCGGAATATCATATTAAAACATACAGAGGTATGCACTATTGAAAACATCAGCGAAATCCGACCGTTAGAAGTGGGAGTTAACCTGACATTTGAAATTAAAAATTTACTCGAGCAACTGCTATGTTTGGTTCGTCGCAGTGTATACCATATAATTAATTATTCCTCGATATTTCATTTATTTAGGCGTAGCAGCACATGCCAGGTAATAGCTGGTATTTGTATTAAAAAACCCATTCTCTGGTTATAATATTACTGAACGCGTTACCAAGTTTCATTTCGAGCTAGTTCTCGTACCTGTGACATAGATTGTAGAAGAAGGGGCTACTCTCTGTGACACGATGAGAAATCTAATCAATTAAGTGAAATGCTGCAGAGCGCAGCAGAATAACTGCATTAAGCTACTAGATTACTTCATCGGCGACCCGCAGATTTGTCAATCTCGTCTCTCACAGTTGGCGTATTTATCATTCAAATCATCCTATCTCATCTCTAAATCTGCGCCTTGTGATTGCGCACAGCACAACTTTCCATTAAAATGTATTCACGGGGTTTCTGAAATAACCTACCAGCTCTACCTTCAAACTTTCAGAAGTTCAATATTTTTATATAGTACTAGCAAATACCCGGCGTGCGTTGTATGCCCGAATAAAGAAAATATCATCATCATCAACAACAAGGATTAAGCCCAATGGCCTGTTCCGATCTCATTAGCCTATAGGTCGAATTGGTCCTTCCATCTCTTCAATGGTCTTCCCAACATTTTTCTCCCTTTTGGTTTATAATTATACATTCTTCTTGGTATGCGCTGTTCATTCATTCGTAATACGTGCTGAAGATAAGTATTTTGATAATATTTTAGTCTTTCACAGAGATTAAATATGTTAAGTTCTTTTCTTATATCTTCGTTTTTGTATTTATCGGTCCTTTGGTATAAAGAAAATATTAAAGTTTAATTAAATCTTATGGTATATGCTGAGACGAACTTAATATGGCGGTTGCTAGTCAGTTTTTAATTTCGGATTTCAGGTAAACCACCATTTCTAATTGTCGGATTTCGCTCATTTTATATCACTGGACGATCTAAACCAACATTTAACATCGTACGCCACACTTAACATAAACACTACGACCAAACAACAAACTATATACGAGCTCCTATACACATCTACTCCTTCCCGAGAAAAATTATTATTTTCTTATATAATGCCAATCGACGTTAAACTATCCCTGGACCGCATTAGAACTAAGACACAAGATATAGACAACATAAGTATCGACTTTTTAAAGAAAATACTCCATGCCATACTCCCATCTGTGACCCGTATATTCAATGCCTCAATCATGACCTCAACTTACCCTGATAAGTTTAAAGTGGTCAACAAAAAAATCATCTCCAACACATCTAGAATAAAACTGGAGTCATCTACAAAAAAAATAATTTTACGATCAAAAGCGTGAGGTGTTTTTTATGGTTTTTACGTTTTATTCTTAGAGACTTTACTTTTACCAATATCTGTTTATTATCAAATATATTAATTGATATAGAGCACCACACGCTTTTGATGGTAAAATTATTTGTTTTTGTAGATAAATCTAGTTTTATTCTATATGTGTTGGAGATGATTTTTTTGTTGACCACTTTAATTTTATCCCAAGCGTGTTGGAAATTAAAATTATTTTTAATTATTTTTAATTCGGTTTTCTAATAAAGCGTGTTGTTTTAGTTTTTTAAAACTATTATTTATTTTTTATTTTTTAGTTTTAATATTTTACAGAATACGATAAAAATGTAAATATCTTTAAATTCGATACTATTGTAGTATGAGCTAAAAGTAATACTCTTCTAAAAAATTCCTCTCCAGTCCTGATTTGAACCAGCGACCTATGGATTACTGAAATTATATACCACTAGAGTTCACCGCTCTACCAACTGAGCTCTTACAACGATTGACTAAGAAGTTGACAAGTCCGCAACCTATTATACCGGTCTTTATTTTTTGATGTCCTGATGATCCTGGCCAGGATCTTAGAAAACATTATGAAATGATTGTATTGTCATGGGTCCTTTACAAGTATACAAAGTTTCAAGTCGATCCAATGTTATCCATCCATAGTAATTCTGCCCGAATGCAGGTCCTTCACTGCAATCATTGCATTTTCATGCTATGCTTGCAGCTTTACTAGGGAATCGTGTAGGTGTGGCAGCTTCCCGTTGCTTTCCACACCGGTGAAGGAGGATGATGATGATGATGATGATGATAATGATAAGGATGATGATGATGAAGATGATGGCCATATGATTTCGGGGACCGTTTGGGCCTTAAAGTTTTCCTGATATTTGTCTTACAGGTGAGGAAAAACCCCGATAAAAACCTCACCCAGAAAAACTGACCCGACCGGGGATCGAACCCGGGCCCGCTGCGTGACAAGGCAGCACGCTACCTCGAGACCACAGCGGCGGACATCCAATATTATAATTGGGTGAAAATCGTGTTGAAAGATTCCGTTACATAGACAGATACAGGTCAAAAAGTCGATAAGTCCGCAACCTATTATACCGGTCTTTATTTTTTTATTTCCTGATTATCCTGGTCAGGATCTTAGAAAATATTTACGAAATTATTGTATTGTCATTGGTCCTTTACAAGTATACAAAGTTTCAAGTCGATCCAATGTTTCTAAGTGGGTGAAAATCGTGTTGAAATATTCCGTTACATAGATAGACAGATACAGGTCAAGCTAATATAAAGCGTGTAAAAATACATTCATTTCCTGCTGTTATTACTAGTACATATTCCAATTTAATTCGTGGGCCGATAACGCTTTCAAGCTCATTTTTTATATTGTTTCTATTCTAAAATGACGTAACAGCCCAGTATTGGGCCGTAGCCTCTCCTTTGATAGGAGTAACTAGACCAAGTTAATTTCGTTACAAATGTCATGAATGGTTTGCAGTCAACATACCGAGCTAATGAGACATCAAGTAGGCAACTAAGGTATTATTACGATGATGATGGTCCTCATTATTTAGGCTTAAGGTTCTTTTACGAGCTGAAAATTTGCCGACTCTGGACCCACGGCTTAATGTCCCTCCCGGAGGATTTGCTCCTTGGATTTTTCCATCCTAAAAACGCTGACCGAGTTTGAACCCAGGATCCTCGGAACCAGAGGTAAGGAATATAACCATTAGTCGACCGCAACCGACTTTTTAATTGTTTATAACCTCAAAAATATATTCTGAAGGATCAATTTTATGCACGGTGATTCACAATAAGTATTGCAGACTTCTAGGGGTTGTAGAGGGAACTTAATAGATACTTTTTTATAAGGAACCCATGTCCGGAAACGTACTATTTTGATGTGAGGTTTCAAGATCGGGGCACAGTGGGCTCATATCATATGTGTTGTGTTTCAGAACAAGTAATACAGACTTCTAGAGGCTGTACTACAAGTGTGGTTACATGTGGGGACCATGTTGTTCGTTGCACAAAGTGTACCTGCGACGCAAGTTTTCATACACAAGAACTGGGGTGTGGCTCAATAATTTCTGCTGCCGCCATAATCCGTGCAAGAAGATCTACCCCCGACTCGACAGGTGTAGTATAGCCCTAGAAGTCTGTAATGTTTATTCTGAAACACAATTCCCAATACCAACCTATTGTGTTTCGATCTTCAAACTTATTTTACATAAAAATTGTACGTTTCCGGACATTGGTTCCTTAGCGAAACTTTATCTACCAAGTCCCCTCTACAACCCCTAGAAGTCTGTAATACGTATTGTGAATCACCCTGTAGGGTAAAATGATTATATCTGCTATGTCCTGTATTGAATAGTAGGCCTCCATTAATGATGTAGGTACAGAAAAGGACAAGAAAACATATTAGTACAGTAGGCAAAATATGGTCATCGAAAAATCTAATGCCATAACGCCGAAGGTATTGCGTTTACGACCTATGTTTATGAGAACTATTGTCTTCCTTTGTTGTATAGTACATCCTCTCTCAATACTGGATTTTTTAGGACACCCTATATATATGTACTATATATATATATATATATATATATATATATATATATATATATGGTATGATAAGAAAAATAAGTGCCTGGACGGGATTCGAACCCGGAACTCTGAGTTTGTACCTCAGCGTGTTATCCATTACACTACCAGGCGAATCCAATTCAAACACTTATTTTTCTTATATATGTATTATATTCTCCATTATTACTAGATGTCGCGAGAACTCGGTCTTCACTGCCATCTAGTAGCTGACTATAACAAGTAAGCAAATTAAAGAGAATATTTTTACTTTATAGCAGTGACGCTTTATAGATGTTATAAATAAATTTTAACATTGAGCAATGCAAGCTTAATATGGAAGACCGAGTTCTCGCGACATCTAGTAATAATGGAGAATAATACATATATAAGAAAAATAAGTGTTTGAATTGGATTCGCCTGGTGGTGTAATGGATAACACGCTGAGGTACAGACTCAGAGTTCCGGGTTCGAATCCCGTCCAGGCATTTATTTTTCTTATCATACCATATTAAGCTTACATTGCTCAATGTTAAAATCTAATTATAACACACACACACACACACACACACACACACACACACATATACATATATATATATATATATATATATATAAAGCTATGCCATGGTCATTTTCAATGTCCACTAAATAGGGTAGATTAAGTGGACTTGCGCTGGTCTCCATGGGGGAAGAAATTGTCTCATGGAATTTCGACCAGTATAGGATCGATGCCTACCCAGCATCATGAGGAATTTGGGGAAGTAGCGGTTTCAGGTTGAAAAAAAAGCTATAACCGCTAGGGGACTAGATATGCTGACCACACGTCACCCCTGCACTGGCTGCATGTGATTAACACATGTGCATGTGAGGCCAGCAGCGGTTACATTATGGAGAGAAGGTACCGGTATTTAAAATATTTTTAAAACTGTTCCATGAAAACAAATCCAATAGCTACAATATTTCAGAATTCGCTAAAATTACACAGAGTACATTTAAGAAGAATGACTTTACTGCACACGTGCCAAAGACACTAGTTATCAGCAGAACCTTTGTCACATAACATTGGATTCGTTTCACCTCCCCAGGAATCTGCTATTTATAAGAACTTATCTTTTTAACGTCCACCGTTGCGGTCTCGAGGTAGCGTGCTGCCTTGTCACGCAACGGGCTCGGGTTCGATCCCCGGTCGGGGGCAGTTTTACTGGGTGAGGTTTTTATCGGGGTTTTTCCTCACCTGTGAGACATATGTCAGGAAAACTTTAAGGCCCAAACGGTCCCCGAAATCATATGGCCATCATCATCATCCGTATCATTATCATCATCATTCACCGGTGTGGAAAGGAACGGGAAGCTACCACACCTACAATTCCCTAGTAAAGCTGCAAGCATAGCATACAAATGCTATGATTGCAGTGACACCTGCCTTCGGACAGAATTACTATGGATGGATGGATCTTTTTAACGTAAATAAGTATTTTTTTTATTTCATACTAAGTCTCATTTCAATATTTCACGGGTTAACAAAAATGCCAAAAACTTTACACTACGGTGTATCGTAATTATTGTTAATTATTTTATGTCCAGACTGGTAACAAATTAAAATATAGTGGTTGAAGATCCATACATATATGTATTTATGATGTGAAAAGAAAAAATGAATGCTTGAGTCGGGATTTGAACCCGAGACTCTAAACTCTGTACGTTTAGCGCTCTAACGAACTGAGTTACCCAAGTATTCCAACGCAAACATACATTTTTCTTATATATGTAGTTCTCAATTCACACAAGAGATAGTGGGAAGTCGTTCCCCTTGACATCTAGTGGCCACCATAACAGATAAGCAAATTTTTAAAGAGAATATTCACTTTATAGCAGCAGTAACCCTTGTATATTTAGATGTTATAACTACATTTTTGACATTTGGCAATTAAGGCGAATATGATATGAAAAGAAAAACGAATGCTTGAGTAGGGATTTGAACCCGAAACTCTAAACTCTGTACGTTTAGCGCTCTAACCAACTGAACTACCCAAGTATTCCAACACAAACATACATTTTTCTTATATATGTAGTATTCTCAATTCACACAAGAGATAGCGGTAAGTCGTTTCCCCTGGCATCTAGTGGCCACCATAACAGGTAAACAAAATTTTAAAGAGAATATTTACTTTATAGCAGTAACGCTTGTATATTTAGATGTTATAACCATATTTTTGACATTTGGCAATGAAGGCAAATATGATATATATATTCTTCTTCCTTCCAAGGCCTGTTACGATCCTATTGAAAATTTTTCCTCCAGCATTTCATGGGACGGCCCAGAGATTTTCGTTATATATATATTAACACCCCAGTTTGTCCTTTTTGGACATTTCTGGTTTTGTCTCCTGAGATTGGCGTATTGTAACCCACTTCTGAGGTTGGGGCCACCTGGAAGACGGGGTTACGTTGCCCCGATGATATGATGGGTGATGATGATAGTGGTGCGCCAGCAGAGCCCTTAATCCTAAACTTAATCTAAGATGAATATGAATGATGATGAAGATTGCGATGACATACAATGTTCGGCGACCGTTTGGGCCTTAAAGTTTCCTGACATTTGTCTTACAGGTGAAGAAAAACCCCGATAAAAACCTCACCCAGAAAACTGTCCCGACCGGGGATCGAACCCGGGCCCGCTGCGTGACAAGGCATTACGCTACCTCGAAACCACAGCGGTCTCCAGAAGGCCGTAATTGATGAACATAATTTATTTCACAATATATCACTTCCATAACTGTGTGCCACACTTTGTTCACTGTTTAACCCTTAAATTGGCAAAACAGTAATTTCTCCTAACAATTATTTAAATGCGGCGGACCGCACTGAAAATGAAATCGTGCATAATTGTTATTATTAAGTACATTGTGTAACTCCACACACATTTCAGTAATTTCTTATCGTTAGCTTTCTTCTGTTTTATTACAACTAAGAGATGAATTAAAACAATAATTGATGTATCCTATAGGATACATCGCGAATGTAAGGGTTAATACGATTTTTTTGCGCGATAGTGCGTTTTGTCGTACTTACCAGCAATGGCGACCATGATTGAAAGTTCAACTTCCTACATTTCGCGGTTGCTAACCTAAATAACAATACTGTAATATTACATTTACACTCACGTGCGGGAAGTAAAACCATTGCCCTCTATGTATACTACGTACAATGTAGATACAGAAAATATCCAAAAGTTAGTGTTATTATACATTATACGAAAACAAATCACTGCATTTTAATGAACTGAACTTTATTTGAAACAATATAAAACAATAAATACGTACTTGCGGCCATGTTATCAATAATATTGGTCTCAAGGCCTCCTGTTGTTTCAACTAACAAAAAATTGCTCACACTGTTAACGTTAGTCAATTGTTTATAATGAACGCAAATATTTCCAACAAATATGTTATTATTTTACTATTATTTATTTTGAAAACACCATCGCCCAAAAAATAATTGACACCGCACGTTTGTGAAGTGTTTTACAGAATCGAGGAAAAATGTTTAAAAACCGAGCGAAAGCAAGGTTTTTAATTTACACTTCCCAACCTCGCATCGTAATATACTATTAAACCATTGTATTATTCTAGGCTTTCACGGCCGGCGACTTGATCCCTGTTTGGTTCGACTTCCGGGCTAAATGTAACTCTAAGTTTCGACTACTGCTGCGGTAGACCTCATCAGGAGATTTTGCGTGCTCTATGTGAACTCCTCAACGATCGGCAAATTATTTATACCATCTAATTCACAGAAATGAACTTTTCAAGAAGATCTGCAAGAATATACTAATTAGACAAAATAAAAAATAATATAAGAGAAATTATGAATGTGGAAAAGGATATTGTACAAGAGACTGAAGAAATCCAACTAAGATGGTATGGACATATAATGAGAAGAAGGGACACAGAAACAAACAAAGAAGTATTGAAATGGATATCCCCTGAAAAAGCCAACGTGGATAAAGGAAATTCAAGACAACATGAAGAAGAGAAATATGACAGAAGCAGACACGCATGACCGGAAAATGTCGAAGAAACAATTGTATATTTTGGTTGAGGATACCTATGTAAATAACAGAAACAACCCTGAATAAAAAAAAATGTATTCAGTCTTATTTCCCGTAAAATACGATTTTCCTTAAGAAAACTGTTTCTATCATTGACACTTCCAGAGGCAATTCACTCATATGGCGGTAAAAATAGCACTACAGTTTCCCCAATAGACGGAGACGGCGGAGTAATACCTTATGCAAGTTTGTTTACAGAAAAACCGTAACTAAGCTCGGAATTGGTATAGTATTTTTATACACTTTAACCCATTGGCTTCGGGTTTACATGCTCATTGCATTTTCCCAGAAACCGGATATAAGATACCGTAAATTATATTGTCTATTTTCAGACATTCAAAACAAGCAAAATATAACGGTATTTCAAATCACAATACGGGGGAAAGCCAAAACACATTACTCTACTATTCATAAACGTTAACAAAAAGATTACCCTCCTAAGGGATGTACAAAGCATTGCAAAATATATAACAGCAGAGTTAAGCGAGTGTACCTCGTCTTCTGAGTTGAAGGTCATTTAACTGCCGGCGAGCCTACCTCGTCTTTTGAGGCGAAGGGTTAAATTGATTCCTTTTCTTCTTCTCTTTTTTATGTCTATGACTTGTTCTATCCTGAATTAGAAGTCCCATCATCTCTTCCTCCTCTACGGTTTTGGACAGAAAAACAGCCATATCAAGCAGTGAAAAAGTTCGTCGGATGGGCCCTTACTCAACGCCAAGAGAAGGACATCCGCAGACAAAGAAGAAGGGATTAGATGTAATCTAGCAATAAGTTAGATGTAAGTTAGTAAATTAAGTATTAGTTTTAACACAACACCATGTAAATATTACTAGATTAGGTGGTAGAATTAAGACTTAAGACTTAGGTTAAGGATTAATATGTAAACATAACTGTATATAAGTAGTATTAAGAACAAACACCCGAAACTTGTATCCTGAAAATGAACATAATAAAAATAGCAGAGAGTAATTAGTAATTAGGGACAAGAGCAGACCTGGGGATATGGGCATTAAGCCCGAGAAAACCCAGGGGGATGGTGGTGGGGCTCTTAATATTAATAATAATAATAATAGTAATAATAATAATAATAATCTTATTTTGGTCTTCCAGGTGTCTCTTGCTATGCGTACAATTATATCTGGTGCCATGCGGGATATAAGTTGATTCCATTTAAATACTTCATCCACCCATTCGCTTATGGCCTAAATATTCAACTGCCTTCTTATTTATTAATTTCTAATTTGATCTTCCCTTGATTTCATCAGAATATATTTTAATTTGTTTCTAAAGTTTGTTTTGTTTTAATAGTGTGGGTCAGTTCCTTGAGCTGTAGTGGAAACAACTGAGCTGGATAAGGACAATTCCGAAATAAAACCCACCAATAGCGGACCTAGCAAGTCACTCGAGATATTGAAACTAAAATTAAGTAAGTAAAGTGATCCCACAACAGGCCCGGAGGCCCTTAGGGTAGTAGGAGGTTAAGGCTCCCACTTTTTCTAGACAATCGGCCCTTTATGTCAGCCGGGTTGTCAGCCCTGCGTGACGGCCGCCTTTACCCCCAGAACAATGGTCTGGTACTAATTTGCGTTAGAGGCTGAGTCGACCCCAGGGCCATAGTGCCGCCAGAGGGTTTGGGTCAGTTTAAAAATCCTGACCCCAACGGGACTTGAACCCTCGACCCTCCGGCTTGTAACTACCAGAAATAAATTAATTAATGAGCTATGAAATAGGGGGCACGCCGTAGCGTAGTGGTTAAGGCACTGCGCTACAAGCCGGAAGGTCGAGGGTTCAAGTCCCGATGGGGTCAGGATTTTTAAACTGACCCAAACCTTCTGACGGCACTATGGCCCTGGGGTCGACTCAGTCTCTAACGGAAATGAGTACCAGACGCTTGTTCTAGGGGTAAAGACGGCCGTCACGCAGGGCTGAAAACACGGCTGACACTAAGTGCCGATTGTCCAGAAAAAAGTGGGAGCCTTAACCTTCTACTACCCCAAGGGCCTCCTGAGGTCTGTAGTGGGATCACTTTACTTTACTGTGGGCTATGAAATAAACAATACTTTGTGCCCCCCATTTTTTGTTTTGTTATCATTTTTTCATTTATTTTCTAGCATGAAAATTGTCCCTAAAAATCGTAAACCTGCAAATGAGTTTTCTTAATTAGGTAGTTGATTAAAAAGTTGAAAGCTGATAATGGTAAGTTATAAAATACTGGAATATTGTAATGAATTGAGCTTACGTGTTGCTGGCAAGTGACCTCGACCTGTGAGAATTAACAAGTTATTAACGTTCTCATTTCGATTCGCTTCCATAGTTCTGGGAAACACTTCCCATGCTATATTATCTTTCTTTTTTTACTTTAGTTTATATCCCCCTTTTTAGATATTTTTATATGTCCAATGCCATCCATGATTTATATGGACGCTTCCTGTCGGAAGACGACTTTTAGTGAATTCCGAAGGAATCAAGCTACTGACTATGAAACTGTCAACCTTCGCATGCAGAAACCTATATTGAAATTTCTCCCACAATATCGTTGTAATTTACTGAAACCGTGTCAAAAAATTATCTGTCTTTTTAACTGCAAGAGACAGAAATCGAAGCCAGAATCCAGCAATGGCAATCCGCTGTGCTTATCAGATGAATTCCCTGCTTGACTTAATGAGCGGAGGGAAGTAAGGCGAGCGCAGTGCAAACGGCAGGTAGTGAGGGTATTCCAATACATCCAGTGAGTTGTATTACTTCTTGTAATATAAATGAGAGTCTTGGCGCTGCATTTTAAGGGCTTTCAGTTAAAAAAACGGCAGATACTTTTTTTTTTTTTGAAACGGCCTTTGTTCATCACAACGCTTCTCTGGCACGCATTTCAAGGTAGGTTTCGGCATTGATAAAATTACATTCCACCCCTATTTTTCAATGAAAGACTCATTCTGATTCATCATAAGTAATGCCACGAGTGATTTCCAAATTATCGATAAATTCACGACTCTCGAAGTGAGGAGTGAATTTATGTAGAGAATTTGGAAATCAAGAGTGGCATTTGTTAGGACTATTTAACGAATAAAATTAAGCCGTTTACTCACAAATAATTATTTTTAAATATAGTTGTTTTAAAATATTTATTTATTTAATGTAAACGGCGATGCTTGAAAACAAATGAGAAACGTTATGTTTCACTTGTTTATCACTGCAACCAGATCATATTATTTATTGCCAACGGACTGCAATATTGTAAGAATGCACCCTTACTTACTTACTCACTCACTGGCACTATCTAAACCGTAGGTTCATGGCCGCGTGGACATAAGTTATCCATACATCCCTATCCTGAGCCAATGCTTTCCAATCATTCTCTGTATAATCTACTTCCCTCAAATCATAGTTAATGTTATTCTCCCACCTCATTCTTGGTCTACCAACTGGGCGTTTTCCTTCTGGCTTTCCTACAAGAAGCTTCCATGCAAGTCTTTCATTCCCCATACGTACAACATGTCCTACCCATCGCAGTCTACGAGACTTAACTGTTCTTATTATATCTGGCTTCCTATAAAGACCATGTAGTTCATTGTTATGTAGTCCTCTCCATTCACCTGTCTGTTCATCTCTCTTTCGTCCAAAAATTTTCCTAAGTACTTTATTCTCAACTACTTGTAATCTCCTTTCCTCCCTTATAGTAAAAGTCCATGTTTCACACCCATATAATATAACTGGTAGAATAATAGTTTTATATATTTTCAGTTTAACGTTTTTTGAAAGGAGTTGGGACATCAAGAGTCTCTGCAATGCATAATAGCACGCATTTCCAGAATTGAGCCTATGTTTAATTTCTTTGTGCATCTCATTCCTATTTGTGATTATTGTTCCTAAGTATCTGAGTTCAGCCACTTCCTCAAAATTTCCCTCATTTGTCATTAGCTGTCCATTTCCATTATATAATATATTTCTACGTGTGACCATATATTTAGTTTTATTGATATTTACTTCCAGTCCTAATTTCTTAGTGTTACTGAATAGTGTGTGCGTGTTGTCCTTCAGTATCTCCTCACTGTCGGCCAATAGTACTACATCATCAGCATAAACTAACAGAATGCACCCTAGTGGAGAAAAAAGAGAGTCTTGGCGCTGCATTTTAAGAACTTTCAGTTAAAAAAGGCACATACTTTTTTTGGACACGGCCTTTGTTCATCGCAACGCTTTTCTGGGACATTTCAAGGTAGGTATCGTCATGCAATGGCTGACAGTTCTCTTGTGAGTAGATATAAATCATACAAAAGGAAAGAAGTTCAAAATATATCTAAAATAAACAAATAAGTAAATAATAAACAAGAATTTAATTTACGACGTCTGTAATAAAATTTAACAGCAAGGGCATTGTTTAAATAGTTACTAAATTAGAAAGTTCAAGAATTTCCATCCGGTTCTGCAACTATTTGAAAACTATCTGCACGAAGTTGAAATTTTCCTTGTATAAATGAAAGATAAATCAAAGTTTAGCCATGATAATAAACAGGTAATTTGACGTCTGTAGGTGCACACTTTATCACCTTTTGTATAATTGTATTCAAACGTATAAAACTACTTTTAAGTTATAATAGATGCATGCGAACCATGGTCTCTGACTTTAATAATAATGATGATGATAATAATAATAATAATAATAATAATAATAATAATAATAATAATAATAATGATAATAATAATAATATAATAATTTATATGGCCATGTACGACGAATGCAAGAAGAAAGGTTACCCAGAAAAACATTGCAATGGTGTCCACCTGGAAGAAGAAGGAAAGGAAGACTTCGAAACTCATGGATGCAAGAAATAAGAACTGGAATAAGAACAAAAGGACTGGAGAAAATGGAGTGGATGAATATAGACGAGTGGAGAAGGAAAATAAAACTTTAGGAACAAAAATATATGTAAACATTGAAAATCTGTACATAAATAAAACAATAATATTAATAACAATAATTCATCCATAGTAATTCTGCCCGAGGGCAGGTCTTTCACTGCAATCATAGCATTTTAATGCTATGCTTTGCAGCTTTACTAGGGAATTGTATGTGAAGGATGATGGTGATATGATAATGATAAGGATGATGATGATGATGATGGCCATATGATTTCGGGGACCGTTTGGGCCTTAATGTTTTCCTGACATTTGTCTTACAGGTGAGGAAAAACCCCGAGAAAAACCTCACCCAGAAAAACTGCCCCGACCGGGAATCGAACCCGGGCCCGCTGCGTGACAAGGCAGCACACTACCTCGAGACCACAGCGGTGGAAGTTGTAAATAAAAAATCATTGAAATGTGATTTGTCATTGACTCCCATTTGGGACATGAGTTAAATAGTCAAATTATGGGCACGCCGTAGCGTAGTGGTTAAGGCACTGAGCTACAAGCCGGAGGGTCGAGGGTTAAGTTCCGTTGGGGTCAGGATTTTTAAACTGACCCAAACCTTCTGGCGGCACTATGGCCCTGGGGTCGACTCAGCCTCTAACGGAAATTAGTACTAGACGCTTGTTCTGGGGGTAAAGGCGGCCGTCACGCAGGGCTGACAACCCGGCTGACATAAAGTGCCGATTGTCTAGAAAAAGTGGGAGCCTTAGACTCCTACTACCCCAAGGGCCTCCGGGCCCGTTGTGGGATCACTTTACTTTTTACATTACATTTCGTTTTTAAATTCCATTAACTTGGGTTAACCGCTTACCTTATAGGTAATTTTTACTTGCCAGGATCCACCCGGGTCTTTCAGTCGCACGACCTGAAGGGAGAAGAATTTTAAACTATGGATCACACATATACGTTTTTGATCACACAAGGACATGGAGGGCCTCCCGAATGAGTGATCAGCTCAATGTAAGCACGCATTAATACTAAACATGGCGAATATGATAAATCATGATATCAAGATGATGTTGAGGGACAGTTTGAGTCTTCAAATTTCCTGAAATTTGTCTTACAAATGAGGAAAACTCCCAAAAAAATCAACTAGAAAATATATCCTGACTGGGGATCGAACCCGTACCCTCTGTGTAGGGGGCAGTTACGCAATCCCGAGACCACAGTGGTGGACAAATGATATTATATATTTTATTATTTATTTTTTATTGGATCTCCAATAATACGAATCCTATTTCACCATCCGATATGTTAGGGTTTTAGTTACAATACAATTAATTATTTACAGTAATTTAGAGTATGGTTAATTTATAGCGTTACATAATAACGTAATATGAACAAATTAATTAATTAATTAATTAATTAACAAACCACAAAAAAACTTACTCAAAGTCTCTTAAAAATATGATGGATAAAGTCACACAGCTTTCTATAGCAACACTTCTTACATAAAATATTTGACAAAGATCGTTGAAATCTATTATGACAATAAACTAATTTTTTAATAAATTCATGTCTTTTGGAATCAAATGAGGGGTACTCAAATAACAGATGTGAGATAGTCTGGCTGGAGTTTTTGCAAATACAGATATCTGTACCTATTTTAAATCTTTCCAAATAATTTGCAAATTTACCGTGTCCAGTCATAAATTGTATTAATACAAAATTTGGTTCTACGTATTTGCATTTTATTCGGTCAAAAACAGTTGGGAAAATAATATTCTTGTTAAAGCATCATTAATACTGTTTAACCACTCAGCATTCCAATTTTGTAAGAGATCATTTTTTAATACTTTTTTAATATATGATAGAGGACAGAAGGAGTAAAAATAATCCATATTTGAATTAGCAGCTGATTTGGCAAGAAAATCTGCATGTTCATTTCCTGTAGTTCCAGCATGTCCTTTAATCCAGCCTAGGCAAATATGTCCAAGACGTTGGTTTAATTTTGTTCTTTTTTTGTTTTGTTTTTACAACCTCCATAAGAATAAAAAATCTATCTATCTTCGGGTTTTTACAGCTGCTGCCGTCTTCCCGTGCCAAACCTCCAAAGCCTACGATCTTGGGCATCTTCAATGCTGAGCCCTCTTGCTTGCATTAGTACTGTCTTCATGTTTTCCTTCCACGTTAACTTTGGTCTCCCTCTCTTCCTCCTTCTGGTCGGATGCCATTGATATAGTTGCTTTGGCCATCGCCCATCTTCCATTCTTAAAACATGTCCTAATCACTTTAATTTCTTCTCCTCAATTCTTTCAATTATGCTTTCTTCTGCTTCCATTATATTTCTAATTTCCTTATTTGTGACATGTTCTAATTTTGACTTTCTGGCACTTCTGCGTAAATAATCAATTTCTAGAGCTATTAGTCTATTCTTGTAGTACTTATTGATTGTCCATACCTCACTTCCATACATTGCAACAGATTCCACCAATGTTTTACCAATATACATAGGTTGTTTCTTTAGTTTTGCCAACTATTTATTTTCTGGATACATAGCATACATACACATTATGTCTGCGAGGCCATGAACCTACGGGTTCGAAAGAGCCAATGAGTTAGTAAGAATAAATATATAACTAGTAAATAACTAACTCACTGGCACTATGAAACCCGAAGATTCTTGGACGCGCGGACATAAACTCTTCATACATCCCTCTCCTGAACTAATGTTTTACAATCAGTTCCTGTATGATTCACCTCCTTAAAATTATAGTTCATACAGGGATATTCAGAAAGAAGGACAGACTTCAAGCACTTATTTCTTCCAAACTACAAAACAATAGAAACACAATTCCAACGTTCCTGGAAAAGGAAATTTTGAAGTTCCGATCACGGCCGCATTGGCACTATTGCTTGTCATGTACAATAATAACACAATTTAATAACTTCTCCTGCCAGTTATTTAAATATTTTGGACTGCAATAACAACAAAATCATCGCCGGCGGCCTCCCAGATCACTAGACCTAACCCCGTGTTATTTTTATCTGTGGGGTTACGTAAAAGACCGTGTTTTTATCCCCCCCTGACACTCTTGAAAATCTGCGATATTGAATTGTTGAAGATCTGAATTCGATAACTAGAGACCAGCTGATTCATGTGTGGCATGAAATGAACCGCCGTTTTGATATTTGTCGTGTAACACATGGTGCTCATATTGAATGCATAAAATAGTGAAATTTGAACTTTTCTCTTTCCAGGAATGTGGGATTGTGTTTCTATTTTTTTGTAGTTTGGAAGAAATAAATGTTTGAAGTCTGTTACTTACTTCTGAATAGCCCTGTATTATCTCCCACCTCATTCTCGGTGTAATTAACGCTTTCCATGTGGCTTTCCTACAAGAAGTTTGTATGTTTCTCTTTCATTCGTCATTTATGCCCTGTCCATCGCAAACTATGAGACTTCAATATTGTTCTTAACTTCTTTCCCATATGTTATATAGTTTTCTCAATTCACCTGTCTCTTCATCTCTTTTTTGTCTACAAGTTACTCTCAAATATCACCTTTTTTTCCTTGCTTAAAGTAAGAAACCGCATTTCGCATCCATATACTAAGCTTGTAAGTAGAAGAATAACCATTTTGTATATTTTTAGTTTAACATTTTTTAGAGAAGTTGGGATGACAAGATTTCTTCACTAAAATACGTAATATGTAGTATGGCCTATGGGTTTCCAAAATGAGCCTATGCTTAATTTATTTCTGTTTCTCATTCCTCTTTAAATTATTTTTTATAGCTTTTTTTGGGAAATCTTTCCAACATGTGACGCGAAAAAGTTATCTAAGTTCCAATCATACACCACGCGCAAAATTCTGACTCTAATCATGAGAACTTTGGGTATCTACAATAAGTAGCAACTCAGGGTTGAGAAAATCAGCTATAACAGCCGGTTCACATTTCAACCTTATTTTGACTGAATCATAATCCACCTCTGTAAATGACACATGTGGATATGATCCGACTCCTAGACCGAGCTTTTTGCAGATATATCGCACCATGAAGTTCACCGTGTCCCATTCAAACTTCCCACATTTTAATTAATCATAACTCTTAAAGTATGCGGAATTATGAAATAAGGTTGGTATTAAAAGAAAGAGCAACTCATAGAATTTTTGCTTTCATTGTTGCATTTAATTCATCTGTCGCATGTTGGACAATAATGACATAAAACCACGTTCGCTAGATATCGCTCCACTGGACTTCTTCCTCTGGGGGTATGTAAAAGACCGTGTGTTTGCGACTCCAGTACAAGATCTTCATGATTTACGAACCCGTATCCTTGACACAATTGCAACAGTACCAATGGACATGTTGGACAGAACGTGGCACGACATTGAATACAGACTTGATATTGTTCATGTTACTAATGGTGCACATATATAGGTGTTTTATTGTGTAGCAATGGAAATTCTTTGAGTTTCTGTTTAGTTTAATGTCGGCTTCATTTCATATTTCCGCATATTCGTTACTTACTTACTCACTGGCACTATCGAACCCGTAGGTTCATGGCCGTGCGGACATAAGCTCTCCATACATCCCTACCCTGAGCTAATGCTTTCCAATCATTTCCTGTATAATCTACTTCCCTCAAATCATAATTAATGTTATTCTCCCACCTGATTCTTGGTCTACCAACTGGGCGTTTTCCCTCTGGCTTTCCTACAAGAAGCTTCCATGCAACTCTTTCATTCCCCATACGTGCAACATGCCCTGCCCATCGCAGTCTAAGAGACTTAACTGTTCTCATTATAGTCTATCTGGCTTCCTATAAAGACCATGTAGTTCATTGTTATGTAGTCTTCTCCATTCACCTGTCTGTTCATCTCTCTTTGGTCCAGAAATTTTCCTAAGTACTTTATTCTCAAATACTTGTAATCTCCTTTCCTCCCTTAAAGTAAGAGTCCATGTTTCGCACCCATATAATATAACTGGTAGAATAATAGTTTTATATGTTTTCAGTTTAACGTTTTTTGAAAGGAATTGGGACATCAAGAGTCTCTGCAATGCATAATAGCACACATTTCCAGAATTGAGTCTATGTTTAATTTCTTTGTGCATGTCATTCCTATTTGTGATTATTGTTCCTTGGTATTTGAATTCAGCCACTTCCTCAAAATTTCCCTCATTTGTCATTAGCTGTCCGTTTCCATTATTTAATGAATTTTACGTGTGACCATATGTTTAGTTTTATTGATATTTACTTCCAGTCCTAATTTCTTAGTGTTACTCAATAGTGTGTGCGTATTGTCCTTTAGTATCTCCTCGCTATCAGCCAATAATACTACATCATCAGCATAAACTAACAGCTTATTAATACCATTGAGTTGTAAGCCTTCCTCATTCTCTAAAGATTTAATGACATGCTCTAGTACAAAATTAATAGTAGAGGAGATAGTGAATCTCCTTGCTTCAACCCATTCTGGATTTCAAAAGTGTCCGAAAATTGTTTGCCTACGCGCACCCTACTCTTTGTGCCATTATATAGGTGTTTTATTATGTAGCAATGAAAATTCTTTGAGTTTCTGTTTAGTTTAATATTGGCCTCATTTCATATTTCCGCATACTTTGTTAGATGTGATTAATTAAAGTAAGTCAGGTTTGAATGGGACACCCTGTATATTTCAATTATGACGCTAATGAGTTGTTAAGTAGAGTTTTAAAATAAAACACAATAGTAACTAACTGCCCATAATATATTAACATATGCACACTTGCCTATATTTGCTTGAAGCGGTTATCTTTTGATATTTTGTATGTACGTTTTACATTGCGCTATCTCTTTTGATAGTCTACTTGCTACGTTATACAAATGCTAACAGAGGAAGGAAGTGTACTAAATAGAAGATAAGCCACTAGCACTCAAAACTTGCAGATTTATTGGCTTTTGTGTAGCTACTTTGCACGAATATTTCTCTGATAAAAATAAATATCCCATGTAGTAACAAACTTTCTAAGATATCTCTTTCGACTCGTTTTTAGTTATGTAGATAATTCCAAAGTGCGTAGGAAATTATTTAAGTTTACTTTAACTTACCTGATAATTTTCACAAGTCCTATAATGCGCATGCGCCAGAGTTTATAGAGCCAGCGATAACGCACCATCGAACGACATATAGATTATTATCGTTGTTTCGATTACTTACTTACTTACTCACTGGCACTATAGAACCCGTAGGTTCATGGCCGCGCGGACATAAGCTCTCCATACATCCCTACCCAGAGCTAATGTTTTCCAATCATTCCCTGTATAATCTACTTCCCTCAAATCACAGTTAATGTTGTTCTCCCACCTCATTCTTGGTCTATCAACTGGGCGTTTTCCCTCTAGCTTTCCTACAAGAAGCTTCCATGCACGTCTTTCATTCCCCATACGCGCAACATGTCCTGCCCATCGCAGTCTACGAGACTTAACTGTTCTTATTATATCTGGCTTCCTATAAAGACCATGTAGTTCATTGTTATGTAGTCTTCTCCATTTTTTTTTTGTATTTAGACACATTTAAAATGTAACGAACCTAAAAGCTAACTAACTAATTAACAGACTCACACTTAACCTAATTCAGTTACTCTAACCTAGGGTGGATCCCATGAAACGCCATTTTTTTCACTCAATAATCGCAATAACCAACACCCCAGGGAGAGAGTGTTGGAGTTTGCAGTTCTGGGAATTGCTGAGCTACATAGTACATCAGGTCGCTCAATCCTGATAACCCACCGGTTCCAACTATGTAATAAACTCTCTGGAGAAAATAGCTAGTCACATCACGATATTAATATTTGAATAAATACTTTAAAAATTCTAAAATAAAGTTATAAAAATACTTTTAAATATTTTAAAATATTAAAAAAATTTACTAATTACAAAAGAAAAATTATAATTCACAACAAAGAACAGAAAAATCAAGAGTAAGTGTTGTAAACTTGAGCCATTATTATTTTATGATATATAAATCAAATAAATAAATATTCTCAACTCGTGTCCAACTCAGGGTCGGGTCGAGGGATGAGATTAGATGAAACCCCTATATTTATAGAGGTCTGTAAAATACAAGGGTGCCGGCCGACCACTCCTGATGCACTTTATGAAATATAAGAATTGAAAATTCATACAATTCTCCTTGTTCTTCTTGCGAGGATTAAACGTTTTTTGTTCGTTCCGACTCCAAGTATTATAGCTGCTGTGTCCATCTCTTTCGTGGGCGTCTCCGATCTCTTTTACCTCCTCTTGGTTGATAGTTCAGACTTTTCCTAGGCAATCTGTTGATATTCACTCTGCTAAATAATGTTCATACAAATTTCTCCAATATTCTTCTATTTTATCTGTCAAACTGAATATTTGTAGTTCTTTACCCCGATATCTTTACTTCGTTTTTTTATCCATTAAATTTTTCCTGCTACAAATCGTAAATATTTAATTTCTGCTGCTTCTATTATTTTAATTAACTGTTTATTCAGAGTCCATATTTCTGAGCATTCATACAATTAGATAGAGAAAAATTCAACTTTAGCCGGATTTGAATACAATATTTCAAGTTTTTATGAATCGGCACTCAACCATTGAACTACTTATCACCCTTCTGGATCGAGCACAAATCCCTCTTTATTTTAATCTCCCAAATTCCTTATATATAGTTCATCATCATCATCATCATCATAGTACATTCACGAATTTAGGCCATTTGTTGACCTGTTTCGGCCTCAAGAGAAACACCACCCAGAAGTCTTTTGAGTGTACGCCCTGGTCTTCTTCTTCCTGCAGGTTGATATCTTAACATTTGTTTGGGTATCCTGAGATCTTCCATTCGATGAACATGTTACATCCATCCTGACTTATAATCAGAAATTTTGTTTTCTAAAGGTTCCATGTGTAATTCTTCTAAGATGTTTTCATTTTTTTTTTTTTTGTGATCTAGTAGTGTGTATCCTGCAGTCCTCCGAAGGTATCTCATTTCAGCAGATCTAAGTCTCTCTATATCCTTCTGTTTCAACGTTCATACTTCGCTACCACACAAAAGAGTTAGAAGAGCCAGCGTTTTATACACTTTTAGTCTTGAATGTTTTTGAACTAACTGTGGCTTGAAGATAGAATTTATTAACCTTAATTTTCTTAAAAATTTAGATTTTTTGCATTTACATCCTTTTCTTCTTCATATGAGATATTGCATCCTAGATATGTAAAATTATTCACGTGCTCCAAAATTTTATTCTGTAGTTATATATGTAGCCGAGCGGTTAAGGTAGGAAGCCTTGGCGCAGAACTACGGGACTTGCGCTGGTTCGAGTCTCCATGGTGGAAGAAATCTTCTCATGGTATTTCGGCCAGTATGGGACCAGTGCCCGCCCAGCATCGTGAGGCAATTGGGTAGCTACAATAAGTAGCGGCTCCAGGTTGAGGAACCAGCTATAACGGCCGGGGGACTCGACATGCTAACCACATGTCACCCCTACACTGGCTGTTGATCATCTACCTCTGTGATTGACACATGTGGATGTGTAGGGCCAGCAGCCGGCTGGTAAAAGGGCAACCGCTGAAAAGTGGAAAGATCCTCAATCGGAAATTGGGTAAACACCAAGTTTTGGCGAGTATCGATTTATTGAAGATATTGAGATTGTTTTAATGAAAATATTTAAAAAAAATACAAATCTTCATCCATTCTAACTGCAAGACTCACTAGCACTATCGAACTATAGGTTCATGGCAGCGTAGACATAATCCCTCCACACATCCCTATCATGAGCTATTTTTTTCTAATCATCCTTTGTATAATTTATCTCTCACAAATCATGATTAATGTTGTTCTATCACCTCATTCTTGGCCTATCTATATCCTACATGTTTGCATGGAGCTCTTCCAATCACCAATATACGAGTATATTATATTTATATACTAGCGGACCCGGCAGACGTATGACCAGAGAAAATAAACAAACTTTATAAAAAAAACTAATTAGGCCAAAAGTAACATATGCAGGTGAAACATGGTCACTAAACAATAAAGATCGAATTGCATTAAGGGGATTTAAAATAAAAATTATTAGAAAAATCTATTACTACTATATAAAAATTGAATCAATACTAATAAAATTCATTGTTAAAACCGTTGAGGTGGATAGTCATAAAATAAACAACGTAACGTTTTCGTATACGCGTATGGAAAGTCTAATTACGCTAAGCACATAATTTACGCTGGTCATAGAATGAACTCAATAGAAGACACCCTTACAATAGTACACAAAGAGGGAAATCCATATTGGAAGACCTGGAAATTATCAAGGAAATAGACAACAAGCTTTTAATAAAATGAAAGCACTCCCAGACTAAACAACCCACTATACGATACCGTCAGGAAGAAGCTTTAGTCACGACAACACCACATTAGGGCCAGCAGCATCAACGATCATATTAGATATTGTAGCGAACAAGGACCTGCTGAAGATGGAACGGATGTTCTGAAAGGCCTACAGACACAATACATATTTAATAAGTTGAGGACGACAGATCTTACCTAAGAAGGTATATTTTAACTTATTTTATTTCATAAAAATAGAGTATTTATAATAAGGAATAATAACAAATAGAACAAATTTGTAAAGGACAAGGTATTGTAAGATTTATAAAATCGCTTATTCTGAGTTTACTAGGACATGTATATAAAATTAATTAAAATAAAATAATATATTAGAAAATGTTACAAATAAAATAATTAGAAACGTAATGGAAGCAGAAGAAAATATAATTGAAGGAATTAAAGAGAAGGAATTAAGATTATTAAATTCCAGCCGCTGAGTCTCCTGCCCTGACGTTTAGGTTGTGCGAGGGGTAAAGGGACAAACTCGCCCTCTACTGCCAATAAGGGAATAGCCGAGTAAGAGTGGAAATCTGCTACAGCCAATCTCTGCTCTTGACGCCGCTAGTGAGGTTTGAAATTGCTGCGATGTTGTCGGCTGTATTTCTACTAACCGGGTGGTACATAAAGCGGCCCCTCTACTGAATATCTATATCGGTAACACTCGTGAAAACGTCAGGGCCGGAGACTTGAGTGGCTGGACTGTATGACATATTTTAAGAATGGAAAACAAGAGATGGTCGAAACAACTATATCAATGGCAACCGACCAGAAGGAATAAAAAAGGGAGACCAAAGTTAACATGGAAGGGAAGAATGAGGATAGCAATGCAAACAAGAGGGTTAACTATTGAAGATGCTCAAGATCGTAGGCTTTGGAAGTTTGGCACGGGAAGACGGCAGCAGCTGTAAAAACCCGAAGATAGATAGATAGATAGATCCATCCATAGTAATTCTGCCCGAAGGCAGGTCCTTCACTGCAATCATAGCATTTTCATGCTATGCTTGCAGCTTTACTAAGGAATTGTAGGTGTGGTAGCTTCCCGTTGCTTTCCACACCGGTGAAGGATGATGATGATGATGATGATAAGGATGATGCTGATTGTGGCCATATGATTTCGGGGACCGTTTGGGCCTTAAAGTTTTCCTGACATTTGTCTTACAGGTGAGGAAAAATCCTCACCCAGAAAAACTGCCCTGACCGGGGATCGAACCCGGGCCCGCTGCGTGACAAAGCAGCACGCTACCTCGAGACCACAGCGGTGGATAGATATATAGATAGAAAATAAAATACCGAATATATCTTAAACAATGTGATGCTTTGAAGTAAAAGAAGCGGCAGGCCAAGCGAAATGTGGCAACAAGAATTAGACAGAGGCCCTGATAACATGCAAATTAGGGAATGGAAAGAGAAAGTCATAAAGAGAGATGAGTGGAGGAGGATTATGAAGGAACGCAAAGCCCACCCTGAGCTGTAGGGCTGAGAAAGAAGAAATATATTCTAAATATAAGTGTTAACACTTCCTTAACATAACTAATAAATATGGTAGAAATTTAACGTAATTAATATACACTGGACGAAAAGAATATAAAATATGGTTAGGGTTACTTGTTTTACTTTTTTATTTTATCTTCTTCTTCTTCACTTCACGGGTTAGGCAAAATGCCTGTTCCGCCTCACAGTTGTTCCGTCCATCTTTTCACTGGCCTTCCTTCATTCCTTGAACCTCTTGGCTTGTAGTTAAATGCTGCTTTTGGTAATCTTGTTACATTAATTCTTGCTACGTGTCTAAACCATTTTTCTCTATACCCTTTGATTTTATCATTTAATGGATATATATTTAGCTCTGTTCTGATATCTTCATTCTTTAGCCGATCCATTCTTGTGCAGCCTTTTGTTCTTCTAAGGAAGTTCATTTCTACACTTTGTATTCTATTTTTTTTTATTTAAGGATAAATTATCTTAAAACCGAAATAATAAGTAAAATTGGAGGAAGAGTTATTTAGAATATCTAACTAACTCTCCATACATCCCTATCCTGAGTTAATGTTTTTAAATAATCCCTTGTATAATCTACTTCCCTCAAATCATGATTAATGTTATTCTCCCACCTCATTCTTGGCTGCCTACTGGAGGCTTTCCCTCTGATTTTCCTACTGGGAGTTTCCATTCGCCTCTTTCATTCCACATTTGTGCCAAATTCCCTGCCTAACGTAGTCATATCTTTTTATTTTCTTTAATTTCCTACATTTGAAGACTCCCCACTACTATTGGGCTTTACATGAACACAACTGTACAAAGACATGGAGGTCTTCCCGGATGCGTGGTCATCTCAATGACAAGCCCACCTTCGAGATAATACGAAAATTAAGACAAAACACACATTCAAGTCAGATAAGACGAAAATGTTAGGGTTATAATGATGGCCAATTGTGTGCAAGAGCATTTGTCTCGCAGGTGAAGTTGCAAGAAGGAAGTGTTGCAGGCATTCCAAGTTTTATTAATCGTAAAAGTATTGTTCTCTAATGATAAGACCTTCTAGCTACTTACATACAAACATAGGTATTGTTTATTGTCATAAGTATTGGCGAAGGATTAGAGAACATATATCACGCTGTAATATATCAAAGTATTAAAAATAAATTTACGCACTCATCCTGGAATCTTATCTTGACTGCGGATCGAATCATAGCCCGCTGTGTCAGAGAAAACAACGTAACCCCGATACCATAGCGATGAACATATTTTTATTTGAACGTGTTAAATTGTATTTGATTAAACCTGAAAAGTAACATATAGTCCGAGATCCAGCTGCGAGATTACTACGTTCATCGAGTGGATGAACAAAATCAACTTTTTTCATAAAATTTTGAATTACTGAATACATTTTTGCCGGGTTGCCTATTAAAATTCGGCCGCCAGTATGTTTAATTAAAATATAATTTATTTATTTATTCGAAATAATTTGATTCACTTGTTATTAAAAAAAATTATAATCCAGTTCGTAGAAATAGATGCATAGAGCTTGAAAAGTTTTGTTTGCCATTGCACACTTGGCCGTAAACCTCCTCGCGGCTACAGCAGGCTGTGACACCAATCACTAATAAAATGGCGTATTTATTGTTTTATATGCTTTCAAATAAAGCAGGAAGTAAAACCACTGCCCTTTATTTATATTACGTACAATGTAAATACAAATATATATCCAAATGGTAGTGTTAATATACATTATACGAAATAAATCACAGCATTTTAAATGAACTGAACTTTATTTGAAACAATATAAAACAATAAATACGCAATTTTATTAGTGATTGGTGTCACAGCCTGCTGTAGCCGCGAGGAGATTTACGGCCAAGTGTGCAATGGCAACCAAAAATTTTTAAGCTCTATACATCGATTTCTGCGAACTGAATTATAATTTATTTTAATAACAAGTGAATCAAAATATTTTGAATAAATAAATAAATAATATTTTAATTAAACATACTGGCGGCCGAATTTTAATACGCAACCCGGCAAAAATGTATTCAGTATTTCACAATTTTATGAACAAAATTGATTTTGTTCATTCACTCAATGAACGTAGTAATCTTGCAGCCGGATCTTGGGCTAATATGAGAAATTTCACACAAGAACATTTTTATGATTACTAGAGTACGGATTTATATGAAAAATAAATAACTAAATATGCATGCAAATATGCATGAAAAATGTAGAAAATATGCACCCTAAATATACAAAAACAGATTGTAATAAAATCAAATAAATTATTTGCTTTGTGGGTAATATTACCTTATTCCTGGATGTTACAGTAGATAAGGAAGGTTTTCTAGTGTGAAGCTCCTCCGTTTGTCAGTAAAGTAGGTTTTAAATGTGCTTTCTACATCACATGATGTCACAGGTGCATGCGAAAACACCACAGTTGTTCTTTAGTGAATTTTTCTTCGGTTACAGTTTTTTCGCTATCAGCAGAGAGCATTTTGCTAATTTCACAAATTCTATTGTAGCCAGGACTTTTATTTAATACTTCACTAAGTTTATAAAATGTTATTTTTACTTGTTGGATGTGTTTTGACTTTATAACAGGTCGTGGGGATTCCCTAGTTTCGTTCCTAATCTTGATTACGTAATATTATTTCTCTAGGCCCACGGGTTACACAGATGTAAATTTACACATTACGCTTATATCCAATTGATTGCAGAGACTTTATTAATTAAAATAATAATTAATTAATTACTAATAATTAGCTAAAGGGAAAATTACAATTTAATACCACATTTTAGGAGTAAAATATGAATCAGTACTAATGAAATTCATATCAAATTCCGTTGAGGTGATTAGTCATAAGATAAAAGTTAAATATTAAAATGTACCTGTTGGTAGGTGCCGTCGTCCTCAACTTTGTTAAAATGGTGTGTATAAAATTAACTGGAGGTCTTTCGGAAGTTAACTTCCATCATCAGCAGGATGAGCTTCTGCTACTAGTTGTTTACGATGATGTGTACACAGTTAATTTTATATTCACCATTTTAACAAAGTTGAGGACGACGGCACCTGCCAGCAGGCACATTTTAATTTTTTACTTTTATCTTAAAAATATGAATTTATGCATTAAAAATGTATAATAAGCATTTTCCCCCAGAATATGCATTTCTATGCATTATCAAATATCGTTCAAATTGTCTGTGAAAGGGCCACTTAACGTGGAAATCATTTCCGAATTCTTTTTAATCCGTAATACAAAACAGGCATTTCGTATACAAATCCGGGCTCTAATAAAAGTACTCTTACTAGATTCATTTAAGAGCTAAACATAATGTTTGTATTGGAATCAACATTAAGAACAATGTGGGGATCTTCTCTTGAAAAACAGTTAAAAAGAAAATACATTTAAACTTCTAAAAGTGTAGCAAGTCTTGCTTTAATTCTCTCTAAAAAAATTATTGAAGACTGAGAAAAATAATTTCCATTCGAATGTGGATTTGATCCTAAAATATCTGCTCGTCTTCCTTTTTTTCACTAGCTTCATCAAAACGTTAAATAACAGTACAATTAAAATATAAATTTCACTTAAAAATGACATTAATAAACTCTTATTTTGATACAAACCGTTCCATAAATACCATGGAGCGGCAGGCCTAAAAGGCTAGTTCCACAAACTGAAATAAATATAAAATAAATAAAGACTATTCTATGCCAGGAGTATACCTGTGTATGTTCCAATGGAGAACATGTGACTGTCACTTTCATGTTATCAAACATAACACACGCTATCAGACTGCAGTATTATCTTATATACGTATTTATTCACTCATTACTAAGTCATTGTATCACATAATATTCTGTACTCATTTTATTTCCTTTGCGAGAAAATGGGTAAAATAATGTACATCAGATTAGTTCACAGTTCATTGGATAATCTGGACCTCCATATGAGTAAGTGGCTATTCTGTTTAAACAATGACTAAAGCATGTTTTCCATTGTAACTATGACAATTTTAGGTTAAAATTACCTCACCTTCTCATTCAATTTTAATGAATTTCTCGCAATTTGAGTGGGGTGGGAATCAACATTATATATATTCCTCAGTTAATAATTCACATACCGCAACAATAATTTGTGCGTTTTTCGGTTTGTATCAATTTATAAGAGTGCGTTCCTGGCATAGAATACCCAAAATAAATCTTAATGATAAATAAAATAATAATAATGATTATATTCTTAGAGTGTTATGATTTTTTATGTACATTAGGTAGGGATAGTCTAGCAAACAATTCAATTTGTTATTTGTGTACATTACATTATTCGTTTTAGTCTTAATTTTAATTACACTGATAAGTGAGCAACAAAAAAGAAACTTTTTTTTGTCTCATAAAGAAAAATATTTGATTCTGATAGCATTTTTTTGTCTCCTGAATTCAAATATGATATCGGTTTTTCTCCATCACGCAAGGTTTCCGAGAGATAAGTTTTTATAATTTCAAACACTTTAATATTTTCTACATTCGTAACTATACAATATTCGAACATTCGGACTCACCTAGAAGGTAAGAAATAGCGATTTTCTGCTATATTTTGCATGTGGAGCATCCCTCTTGATGGTTCAACAATAATCGGCCAGCATATTACGATTCCATTTGCCTTTATATCTCTTTTCCATAGCTGAAATCTCCTGAGTTAGCTCATTTAGTTTTATTTTACAATGGACAAATGGACGAAAAACGTTTATTAAAAAAGTAATTATTTAAATCCATTAATTGAAATTGAAATAAAAAAAACTGTGGGTGATGGAGAAATTCCGAATACATATTTGAAAACAGATAAAAAACTGCATTAAGTACAACTATTGGTACTCATGAGACAAAAACCATGTTGACCAGTGTTATCATTAACATTGTTACTTTATCGATCTGAATCCTATAGATATTATCTTATCTATTAAAATTTCATTTAGTATTTAATATTAGAGTTAATTGTGATTGTTATGTTTGTCTTGTTGAGTGGAAGAGAAGGTCACGTGATCTCAATTCCACCAGGCTAAATAAATGAATAAAATAAGTTATATAATTAATTTTTTGGTCGATGTGACTAATTTCTTATACTTACCAATATTGTTGTTACTGGAAGTAAGTCAACGTTCCCACATCTAACCTGGTTGCTATGCAAACAAAAGAAATCGCAATGCTGATATGGACTCAAAAAGCACACGTTCGGTAAGTAAAATAAAACATTTCTTGAATGTTTTGTACACTAACTCGTACCTTTCTTTACACTTTTCCGGAATTAATGTAGAACATCCCACTCTCCAGGCTTCTTCAATTTCTCTATCATCTACCATGACTCCTTCCATAATAAAATTATCAAACAGATTCTAATCACGGTACTACATATAATAATGTCTCCACAGCCAACAATCCCTGCTTATAATAAAACAAATGAAAAACTACATAGCAACGATCACCAAATGTTTCTTTCTCATAGAAGTCATTTACATCCAAGCAATGTTTTAATTCATTTATTACTATATTTAATACAAATTAGTCACATCGACCGAAAAAAATAGTATGCAATACACATGAGGTAAGCACGAAACTTGAAAAAACTTGGCGCAAGCGCCTCGTTTTTTTTTTTTAACTTTTTCTCGATCAGTAACAAGTGCTTACCTCACTTGTATCGCAATATACTATAAGGGATTCGTAATTCTGCTATATTCATAACCGATATTAGCCAGAGATATGGACTCGAATATCCAGTATACGAGTGACATGTAGTCGATAGTTACAGCTGGTTTTGTACATGTTCAGAAATTTTACCTTGTTTTACACAGCGAAATTTAAAATGTTTGTTAAAAATAATAATAGGTCCTATATAGGTAAAAATGCACACTAACAGAAGGTAATATATCACCATAGTGTTTAAGGGTTCGATAATTAAATTATGTGAATTCGCCATATGCACGTAGGCTTAACTACTTAATGTATTTACGTTTGTAGTACATGTTGACAGCCATGACAGTTATATTTTAGAAATACATTGAAAATGGTTATTATTATTATTGAATCTCCAAATATTTTGAAACCCTATTTCGCCACAAAGGCATGTTAGGATTGTAGCTAACTATAAGAATATTATACTATACATTGTAAAACAGAAATATTATCTTATGGTTTTGAATGAGTGTTATGAATTATGTAAATCATCTGTAAGTGTCTTAGAAAATACCACGTATTGTTAAGAATGTTTGTTATGAAGTTCATAAAATGTTTATACTAATTTTGGTTCTTAAAAATCACTTCACACATCGAGGCAGAAGCCTCATCATCATTTAAAAGTAAGTTTAACCAGAATCGTTGTCTTTCCAATATAAGACAATCAATCAAATAAAACGTGTTTTACAGATTGTATTGATTCTTGACATTTACAATTATGATAACTGTCTGGATTAATATTAAATCTCCTAAAATAACTTCAAAATTTTCATGACCAGTCATAAATTGTGTTAAAATGAAATTTGGAATAAAATATTTTGCATTTAGCCTGTGGTGCACTGTACGAAAGAAGAGTTCATTAGCTTCGAACTACATTTCTGCTCTCCTGAAAATAATAATATAGTTTCGATTTTCAAACAATTGAATTTTCAAGATCATTCATTTAAATGTCAGTGTAAAAATTCCCTTAGGATCAACCTAACCTACATAATATGACGGTCATATCTACCGGTATCCTTTATGTCTTGCTTAACGGTCACATTTAATTTTGAGATAGATTTTGTTGAATGACATTAGTATAATTAAATTACATACCTTCTGAAAATGTTGAACATGGCCGGCGCAAGACGCAGCACAAATACACACACAACAGTACAAAACACTCACATGCCCGAGTTCACACATGTGGCTAGTACCTGGGACACTGATGCACATCTTATCGTTACCACTCCAGATAAACCGCTCGAGCATGCGCCAATCCGCCATTCTTCAATGCACAATACTATCTTCCTTCTCTGTCATCTAACTTATAATGCAATATTCAGTAAATTTCGTCCATCTTTTCATACTTTAGTTTCCGCGAATTTTTTATCTCTCCACATACGATAAAATAATAAACTTACATTATTTTAAATTATGTTTTAAACTGTTTCCTTTAGACTACTGTGACATTCTACTGACCGATCCTAGCAATGGGCTGTTATAAATAGCAGTATGTTCATAATATGTGTACTAACTTATGTAATTAACTTACTAACAGGAGGTTCATGACCGCGCGGATAAATCTCGAAATCCCTTTAGGTCTATTAAGCGAATATTATCCAATCATTTTCTGTATAATTTACCTACTTCAAATAATAGTTAATGATGTTCTCCCACTTCATTCTTGGGCTACCTATTGGGCCCTTTCCCTATGGTTTTGTAACAAGAATTTTCCGTGCCCCTTTTCGGTTCCCCATCGGTCTCCTTGGGTGTGTATTGCTAATTTCTGATTCCGATTGAGGGTCTTTCCACTTTTCAGCGGTTGCCCTTTTACCAGCCGGCTGCTGGCCCTTCACATCCACATGTGTCAATCACAGAGGTAGATGATCAACAGCCAGTGTAGGGGTGACATGTGGTTAGCATGTCGAGTCCCCCAGCCGTTATAGCTGGTTCCTCAACCTGGAGCCGCTACTTATTGTAGCTACGCAATTGCCTCACGATGCTGGGTGGGCACCGGTCCCATACTGGCCGAAATACCATGAGAAAATGTCTTCCCCCATGGAGACTCGAACCAGCGCAAGTCCCTTAGCTCTGCGCCAAGGTTTCCTACCTTAACCGCTCGGTATTGCTAATTTAAACTAAAATTTTTAGTTATGTATTTTTTTTTTTTGTATTCTGTGTCATTGAACAAACCCAACATGGTCAAATGAATAAATAAATAAATAATTTCTTCCCGTAACTGGAATTCTCTAAGACAGGAAATCAGGACTTGCCGGACTTAGAATCATTTAAAATAAATTATGTTTACATCTCTTAAATTTTATATTGGCGAGCGCGCCAATTATACTAATACTCACTGGCACTATCGAACCCGGAGGTTCATGGCCGCGCGGACATAAGCTCTCCATACATCCCTATCCTGAGCTAATGTTTTCCAATCATCCCCTGTATAATCTACTTCCCTCAAATCATAATTAATGTTATTCTCCCACCTCATTCTTGGTCTACCAACTGGGCGTTTTCCCTCTGGTTTTCCTACAAGAAACTTCCATGCACGTCTTTCATTCCCCATTCGTGCCACATGTGTAGCCTTCTCCATTCACATGTCTGTTCATCTCTCTTTGGCCCAAAAATGTCCCTAAGAACTTTATTCTCAAATACTCATAATCTCCTTTCTTCCCTTAAAGTAAGAGTCCATGTTTCGCAACCATATAATATAACTGACACACACACATTATATAAATATATATATATATATATATATATATATATATATATATATATATGGTATGATAAGAAAAATAAATGCCTGGACGGGATTCGAACCCGGATCTCTGAGTCTGTACCTCAGCGTGATATCCATTACACTACCAGGCGAATCCAATTCAAACACTTATTTTTCTTATATAGGCCTATGTATTATATTCTCCATTATTACCAGATGTCGCGAGAACTAGGTCTTCATATAGGCCTAAATATATATATATATATATATATATATATATGCAAACTAACACAGATAAATTTAAAAACAAGTATATTCTTTAGATTCATTATTTAAATATTTTAAATTGATTAGTAGCTAATTGGGTTTGTATTAGGCCTAGATCTATATCCTATTATATTTAATTTGTTTCTCAGTTTGCCATTAATCTATTTTACATGTTTTATACTTTATTCTCCTCTGTATTAAACTTTTTTTTATGTATCAAAGTGAATTTTCTATTTTGACACTGGCTCCTAAATTAACTCACTAGCAGGCCTACTATCAAATTCGGAGGTTTTGGCCGCGCGGTCCTGAGTTATCCGTACATTTCTATCCTGAGCTAATATTTTCCAGTCATTCCCTATATATTTTATCTCCTCAAATCATAGTTAACGTTATTCTCCCATCTCATTCTTGGCCTATTTACTGGTCGCTTTCCCTCTGGTTTTTCTGTAAAATATTTCCATGCAGATTGACTATCATATTTAATGTATATGTGGACTTTGTTGACTAATATCATAAATATGTCCACCGCTGTGGTCTCGAGGTAGCGTGTTGCCTTGTCACGCAGCGGGTCCGAGTTCGATTCCCGGTCGGGACAGGCTTCTGGGTGAGGTTTTACGGGGTTTTTCCTCACCTGCAAGACAAATGTCTTACTTAATCTAATTATAGGTTATTATCATTTTTTTTTCTTTCTTACCCTTGTCAAATTTATATTGTGTAGCCTATATTTATTATGTCTTCTTCTTCTTCTTCCTTCCAAGTATTAGGCCAAGGCCTGTTACGATCCTATAGAAAATTTTCCCTCCAGCGTCTTCTGGGAAATTCTCGTATAAGACTTGAAAGCATAATAATAGTCCCTTCGATTGGTTGCTGGCCAAAGGAAGGCAAGACCAGTGATGGGGCTGCCATCTTATAGCCTCTGGTCAGGCTTTTCTGGAGAAGAAAAGAAAATAAAGGAAAGAAGAAATGGAAGAAAGGAAAGACTCCCTAGCCCTCGGATGCCCTAATAGCGTCGGGGTCGAAAAAAACAAGAGTTAACCAAGAGAGGTTAGATAGTAAAGTTAAAAGAGTGCAAAACACAAGTAAGTGAATTCTTATTGTATGTATAATTTAACCCTGGTGAAGTGGAAGAGAAGACCTTACGGTCTTAACTCCATCAGGTAAAATAAATAAATAAAACAATAAAATAAATAAAATGTCAGGAAGCTTACGGGCCAACAAAAAAAAAAGTAAAGTGATTCCACAACAGGCCCGGAGACCCTTGGGGTAGTAGGAGGTTAAGGCTCCCACTTTTTCTAGACAATCAGCACTTTATGTCAGCCGGGTTGTAAGTCCTGCGTGACGGCCGTCTTTACCCCCGGAACAAGCGCCTGGGACTCATTTACGTTAGAGGCTGAGTCGACCCCAGGGCCATAGTGCCGCCGAGGGTTTGGGTCAGTTTAAAAATTCTGACCCCAACGGGACTTGAACCCTCGACCTTCCGGCTTGTAGCTCAGTGCCTTAACCACTACGGTACGGAGTGCCCCCGGTCCCCGAAAATTATCCGGCCTTCACCATCATCTTTATCATTATCATCATCATCCTTCGCCGGTGGGGAATGCAACGAGAACCTACCACACCTATAATTCCCTAGTAAAGCTGTATGTAAATCATAGCACGAAATTGCCATGATTGCATGAAAGACCTGCCTTCGGGCAGAATTACTATGGATGGATGGATTATAAATATTCCCCGAGAGTAGTTAATCATAAAAACAACAAAAATTAATCGTTATCTCTGTCAAATATTCAATTCATTCATGTCAAATATCTTGAAAATTATCTCACACAGGGAGATTAAAACATTGACTTCAGTAAATTGAATATTTGACTAAGATAACAATTGATTTTTTGTTGTTTTTATTCATTTATATACGGATTTTTAATATTTACACGTCTTTCTGTGCCTAAAGTTTCATTTTCTTTCTCCACTCGTCTGTATCCATCCACTCCATGTCCTCCGGTCCCTTTGTTCTCATTCCGGTTCTCATTTATTGCATGCGCGAGTTTCGAGGTCTTCCTTTTCTTCTTCTTCCAGGTGGATATCATTCCAATGTATTTCTGAGTAACTTCTCTTCTTGCATTCGTCGTACGTGCTCATACTTATATCTTATATAATCTACGTACTATTGAATATCTAATATCCATTTTTTTCCTCGTATGACAGTAATTTCTTCTTTTTTTAAATTTTGAACCTCTTGCGGCTTTCCTCAAGAAACCCATTTCCATCGCCATAAGTTTTTGTTCTAAGTTTTTGTTGAATTTCCAAACTTCAGCTCCATATGTAACAGTACTTATCACTATTTAATTACAATAAAGTATCTGTTTTGGTAAACGATTATTTAAACTAACCTCAAAATTATCGCGTGAAGGAGACAACAGAATTGTCTCAACACTGACAAAAACAACAGAGACAGCTTCCTTGTTGATTGACCGCGATCCACTTTTATTTAAAATCGACGTTCCGTCTAGTGCTGAGGTAGACATCATCATGAGATTCTGCGTGCTCTCTGTGAACTCTTCAACTGTCGGCTGCTGTTGAGGAGGCACGCAGAATCTCCTGAGGATGTCTACCACAGCAGTAGAATATAAATAAAACTGAACCACGGCCAATCAGCCCAGAAGACCAACTTAACCCTTAAATTCGTAATTTATCCTCTTGGATACATCAGTTGGTTCAGTTAATTTAATATTTTTAACAAATCAAAACAAAATGAATAAAAAGAAACCACTTAAATCTGTGTCTAATTATACAATATAACCTACCTAATAATAACAGTTAGGCCTATACAAGATTCCGTTTTCACTGTGGTCCCCCACATTCAAATAACTAACAGAAGAAATTTATGTTTTGTCAATTAGGTTTTAGGTGGTTTCCCTTGGTTCTAAGACAAATGTCGGAGTGGTCCCCTAGGGTCCACCAGTAAAATATAAATATCCAACAATTTTCAAATTTCTAAAATATTCAACAGAACAGCCAAATCCGAAAAGAGCCGTTTCTGATTGGAATGTCGACTTGGCCTCCCGCTCTTGCCCCTTTAGGGATTGGCGGCTTCTGCGGCGGTGGCGGTCTTCCTGTTGGCGGCTTGGAGTATCGGCCAGAACATCAACTACATCATCAGCTTCGACCAGCGTCACCAAGGCTTGTTAATGTCCGACCACTGGATCTCTGTCTCCCAATCTGCGGCTGGTTATGGTCGGCACTAGGATATACGCTCGCTATCTACACTGACGATACACCAAAGGGCTAAAGAGGGTACATAAATCCCTAAAGTAGCCGGAAGTATGGTTCATGGACCATACGGTTCCTTTCTCGATCGCCGAGGATGCATCCAGGAAACTGGATTCATCATTGTCCGGCTAGGGGGAGGGATACGTTTTGGAAAAATGATCCATTTCTACCACATAGTCTAGTCTAGTCTAGTTTTGTCAATTTAAGAGTTAAGAATCAAGACACTGACCGTGAAAGCCTACAATTCTATATAAACAGAGACAGCGTTTTCTTTAAAGTCTATACTAGGGGTTGAAATGTAGAAGAAGAGGTAGGTCTTAGCTATAAGACGACAAATAAGTAACGGACCCCGACTCGCCAATTACAGTGAGCGAAGTATACCCAACTACCTTCGTGACAGCGTATTCATAGATTGCGAGTTCTCTAAGGAATGAGTAGAGAACTTACTTTTTCTATCCTCCATATAATTTTTATATTATGGCAATATTCGTGACTGGTTTGTAGAGCGGTCATTTAAAATTCACTTATGTGTACAACATGTACAGCTGTGTTCATGAAATATGCATGTCGCACAACTTATAGTCTAACCCTAGCTCGCTTAGATTTTTCCTCTTTAAATATTTCAATGTTCTCCATTTTTTACCTGTGTTATTAAAGTTAGCGGTGACCTTTTTTAGAGTAGAAAAAAGTAAAACAGATCATTACATATTTATAACATGAACTATTCAGAACAACCTCCCATATGAACCTTGTCATGAGTCTTCAACACAATGCTTAAAAAATATATGAAATTTTGGAAACAGACCTATGTGAATGGGTTGAAGTTAAAGCGATGTAAGTCATTTTCGTCAGGAGCGTTACAGTACTTACGCCTTATCCACTCTTAGAGCGATCCTAACATAAACAAAAGCCAACTGTATCATTCCGCCATTCGCGTCACAATTACGGTCATATTGGCAGGAAACAGGTGTGAAGTATATAAGACACTAGTTAATACCCGGCGTGCGCTAGTTCGTCTAAATAAATTATAAACGTGTTTTACGTTTGGTTGAATATGTAAAAAGAAAATAATTATAAATTTATATCGCTTTTATTTTTAGATACCCCGTGCTGATGACCAGGCATTGCCCAGGAATCTACGTATCCCGATGTATATGGCACAAATGAGCTGAAAGACAAAATTCGTTATTTCGAGTTATCCGTACTGCTGCTCCGCTTTCCCGGGAATCAACTTGTCCCGATTTTCTTGGCATCAATGAAAGACAAAAATGGCTATTGTGAGTTATCCGTAAAAGATAAACATATGCTGTCGCGGACATTTTTGTAGAGTTTTTTTGAGATATTCAATTCTGTGTAAATTAATTTTGTGTATTTGTTATGGTTTAGGCAGCGTAAGCCATTTAAGCGTCAAAAAGGATTTTTTCACGTTTTTCACTACAAAAGGTGATTTTTAAGAGTGTAGGAGTTGAGTATCACAACTCTCTTATAGCCTATGTTCATCCGGGAATCCCCTAAACATTTTGCAAAAATCCCCATCACAATTGGATGAACGGTATGGCAGCCCGTAAATACGAACAAACATACAAACATTCATTTTTATATATTAGATGTAAACGTTGAATCGGGTAGTTTACGAGAAAGCTGGTGAGATTTTTCACTGAACTCGTGAAATACATTTAATATAACTGTTTATTGACCACTAACCAAAGGTTTGCAAGACTCCGGTTTTAAAAATTTAGTTGGCGACACAGCAGCAGAAATCTCGACCACTTCAGACATTTTGTTGTTTCAGAATCGACTGAAGCATAACTCAAATGCATCATCCATATGTAATAAACTATTTTAAGTTATAATTATTGATTAGGTATATTTTAGAATATTTTCCATGTTTTGAATATAATTATTTTGTTCATGAAGAATGACAATTATATTCAGAGGACATATATTTCATTTAATGAAGGGAACTATTTTTTCGCGTACTTATTGCTTCTACATCGTACATCGGTGTCCATAACCAATGAAAAACGAGCAGGTCACATGGATTTGTTTTGATGAGGATCACTTTAAGAGTGGGCAGTCTTTAGCTAAAGAAAGTTTCGTCTCCCAAGGAAACTGTCAGCCATTGCTTGCCCAAAATATCTATCTACTCGTATCTATAATGGCGTAGCCCATTGTTGAACGATAGCCTCTCCTTTGTAAGGAGTTATTAAACCAAGCTCATTTTTAGTTACCTTATTTACTAATAGACGTCATGGATGTCCTGCGGTCAACACACCGACCCAATGAGACATCTAACAGGCAATTAAAGTATTAGTAGGACGTTGATGTCGGTAAATTTTGCTTAGATTCCTCATTATTCAGGCTTAAGGATCTTTTCGAGCCTGAAAATCTTCAGTCTCGGTACCCACGGCTTAAAGTCCATTCCGGAGGACTTGCTCCTTGGATCTTTCCGTCCTTAAAAATCCATCAACCCCTGCTGGGTTTCAACCGCGACCCTCGGAACTAGAGGCAAGGAGCAAAATAATTAGTCTACCGCAGCTGACGCATGCCCAAATCCTACATGAAATTTCTACCAGAGAAGCGTTCTGATGTATCGCCTCACTATGATCGTTGGCCAGCGGATCGCTCTGTTTCCTCGCAGCTGCATTACGTAACACTGGTCAACATGATTTTTGTCTCATGAGTACCTATAGTTGTACATAATGCAGTTTTTTTATCGAGTTTTCAAATATGTATTCGGAATTTCTCCATCACCCACAGTGTTTTTTATTTCAATTTTGAATTAATGGATTTATATAATTATTTTTTAATAAACGTTTTTTTCGTCCAATTGTTCATTGTAAAATAAAACAAAATGAGCTAACTCAGAAAATTTCAGATATGGAGAAGATATATCAAGGCAAATGGAATCCTAATATGCTGGCCGATTATTGTTAAACCATCAAGAGGGATGCTCCACAGGCGAAATATAGAAGAAAATCGTCATTTCTTACTTTCTAGGTGAGTCCGAATGTTCGAATATTGCGTAGTTGCGAATGTAGAAAATATTAAAGTGTTTGAAATTATAAATGTCTGTCTCTCGGAAACCTTGCGTAATGAAGAAAAACCGATACCATATTTCAATTCAGGAGAAAAATACTATCAGAATCAGATATTTTTCTTTCTGAAACAAAAAAGTTTCTTTTTCGCTGCTCAGTGTAATTAAATTCAAAGATGCCGACTACCGCCGACATCCGTAACTATAATAATTCCACATGTTAATCATTGTCAAGCATTGTCGCGCGGCACCTGCCTTCATATAAACGGACAACCATCATTGTGATACGATAATAATACCAAGGGCGTATCCAAAAACTAAACTGCCGCTTTCAACTGCAACTAAACTAACTAACTCATTGGTTCTATAGAAACATAGGTTCATGGCCGCGCTGACATAAGCTCTCCGTACATCCCGATCCTGAGTTAATGTTTTCCAATCATCCCCTGTATAATCTACTTCCCTCAAATCATGGTTAATGTAATTCTCCCACCTCATTCTTGATCTACCAACAGGGCGTTTTCTCTCTGGTTTTCCTACAAGAAACTTCACGCCTCAATTTCATTCCCCAATCGTACCACATGTCCTGCCCATCGCAGTCTACGAGATTTAACTGTTCTTATTATATCGGACTTCCTATAGAGACCATGTAGTTCGTCGTTATGTAGTTCTCCATTCACTTCTCCGTTCATCTTTCTTTGGTCCAAATATGTTCATAAGTAGGCCTACTTTATTC
This sequence comes from Diploptera punctata, assembly GCA_030220185.1. Taxonomy (NCBI): domain Eukaryota; kingdom Metazoa; phylum Arthropoda; class Insecta; order Blattodea; family Blaberidae; genus Diploptera; species Diploptera punctata. The sequence goes on along the minus strand of JASPKZ010001586.1, from coordinate 1,819,972 downwards.
TCAAATACTCGTAATCTCCTTTCCTCCCTTAAAGTAAGAGCCCATGTTTCGCACCCATACAATATAACTGGAAGAATAATAGTTTTATATATTTTCAGTTTAACGCTTTTTGAAAGGAGTTGGGACATCAAAAGTCTCTGCAATGCATAATAAATAGCACGCATTTCCAGAATTGAGCCTATGTTTAATTTCTTTATGTATCTCATTCCTGTTTGTGATTATTGTTCCTAGGTATTTCAATTCAGCCACATCCTCAAAATTTCCCTCATTTGTCATTAACTGTCCATTTCCGTTATATAATGCATTTCTACGTGTGACCATATATTTAGTTTTATTGATATTTACTTCCAGTCCTAATTCCTTAGTGTTACTCAATAGTGTGTGCGTGTTGTCCTTTAGTATCCCCTCGCTATCGGCCAATAGTAGGCCTACTACATCATCAGCATAAAATAACAGTATATTCCACTCAACCAGCACAAATATATAATAGTATATTACGATACGAGGTTGGCAAGTGGTTTTTACAGAAGCGAGGAAATGTTTAAAAACCGGTCGTTAGCAAGGTTTTTAATTTCCGAGATTCTGTAAAACGCTTCATAAAAGTGCGTTGTACATTATTTTTTACCGTATAAACATTGGTGTCGGCCGCGGTGGACTAGTGGTTATGCTCCTTACCTCTAGCAACGAGGGTCGTGGGTTCAAACCCGGCCGGTGTCGATAGATTTTTTTAGGATGGAAAAATCCAAGGAGCAAGTCCTCAGGGAGGGACTTCAAGCCGTGGGTCTCGAGTCTGAAGATTTTCAGGCTCGTAAAATATCCTTAAGCCTGAATGAAAGGACCTCTAAGCAAAATTTACCGAATTTTCCCGTCCTAGTACTACTTGGTTTCCTAGATGTCAGTATGAGGCGGAACGCTGACCAAGGACCACTCAAAATGACATCAATACGAAAACAAGTGTAACTAAATTAGCATTGTTCATATTCTTCCCTGAAGGGGGAGAGCGCCTAACTCTCTGTAAAGGGAAAACATGGGCTTACAATACAATACAATAAACATTGGTCACTGGAAGCTTCTTGTAGGAAAACTTGAGGGAAAACGCCCAGTTGGTAGACCAAGAACGAGGTGAGAGAATAAAATTAACTATGATTTGAGGGAAGTAGATTATACATGCGATGATTGGAAAACATTCGCTCAGGATAGGGATATATGGAGAGCTTATGTCGGCGCGGCCATGAACCTACGGGTTCGATAATGCCAGTGAGTTAGTTAGTTAATTATAAACATTGGTCACGCCTGTTAACGTTAGTTAGTTGTTTATAATGAACGCAATATTTCCAAACAAGATATTATTTTTTGTCCACCGCTGTGGTCTCGAGGTAGCGTGCTGCCTTGTCACGCAGCGGGCCCTGGTTCGGTCCCCGGTCGGGACAGTTTTTCTGGGTGAGGTTTTTATCGGGGTTTTTCCTCACCTGTAAGACAAATGTCAGGAAAACTTTAAGGCCCAAACGGTCCCCGAAATCATATGGCCATCATCCTTATCATTATCATCCTTACCATTATCATCATCATCATCCTTCACCGGTGTGGAAAGCAACGGGAAGCTACCACACCTACACAATTCCCTAGTAAAGCTGTAAGCATAGCATGAAAATGCTATGATTGCAGTGAAGGACCTGCCTTCGGGCAGAATTACTATGGATGGATATTATTTAACCATTATTTTGAAAACACGATTGTGTAAAAAATATTATACGACGCACATTTGTGAAGTGTTTTACAGAATCTCGGAAATTAAAAACCTGGCTATCGCTCAGTTTTTAATCATTTCCTCGCATCTGTAAAAACCACTTCCCAACCTCGCATTGCAATATACTACTATAGCAATATTTTACATCATGTTATTTCAATATGATTCAGATGGCGTAAAACATTAATGAAATAAAAACGGGAGTACGTGTTAATTGATTAAAATACAGTGACAAAAAGTTAGTAGTTGATTGTGATTTGTTTACGTTCGCCGGGTCACCTGATAATCTGTATACACACTCTGGATATTTGTACTATCGATCTCTCGATGTTGCCCGGCAACGTATAACTGATTATGTCCCGTTAAAAACAACCAGGATTTCAGTTTATTACCAGCTTCCGGGAAATGAAAAAGCTTCCGAGCAAACTCTCAAATATTAATAAAACGAACAGGATACTATGATCCTTGCTCTTAGATTAAAATTGAAGAATGTTACGCAAAAAGTGCACCTGTCAAAACAATTTTATTTTCTGGATGAGTGTAAAACATGATATTAACTTCTTTTAAAATAAATTTATGTGCATCTATTGCGTCCGCCATATTACTCTCTCGAATTCCACCATCTGATATGCAAGAATACAAAATTCCAAAAACCAAATATAGACTGTAAATGTGTGCTTTGTGAAAAGACATTTACCCCTCAAATAATGGTTAATATTATTCTCCCATCTCATTCTTGGTTTACTAACTGGATGTTTTACATCTGGTTTTCCTACAAGAAACTTCCATGCACCTCTTTCATTCCCCACTCGTGCCACATGTCCTACTCATAACAGTTAACGACACTAAACTATTCTTACTATAATACTATATAGACCAAGTAGCTCACTGTTTATTTAGTCTTTTCCATTCACCTGTCTTTCATAAATTTTTGGTCCAAAAATTTTCCTAAGAACTTTATTCTCTAATACTCGTAATCTCCCTTCCTCCCTTAAAGTAAGAATCCATGTTTCGCATCAATAAATATAACTGGAAGAATAAGAGTTTTATATATTTTCAGTATAACGTTTTTTGGCTGAAGTTGGGGCAACAAGTGTCTCTGTAATACATAATAGCATGCATTTCCAGAATTGTCATTACTTGTCCATTTCCATTGTATAATAGATTTCTATGTGTGATCATGTATTTCGTTTTACTGATGTTTACTTCTAGTCCCAATTTCTTAGTATTACTCAATAGAGTGTGCGTGTTGGACCTTAGTATTTCCTCGCTTTCGCTCAATAATTAACCTCAGCACAAATTAACAGTCTATTAATACCATTAAGTCCACCGTTGTGGTCTGGAGTAGGGTGCTGCCTTGTCACGCAGTGGGCCCGGGTTCGATTCCCGGTCGGGACAGGCTCCTGGGTGAAGTTTTTTCAGGATTTTTCCTCACCTTTAAGACAAATGTCAGGAACATTAAGGCCCAACGGTCCCCGAAAATCATCCGGCCATCATCATCCTTATAATCATCAACCTTCACCAGTGTGGAAGGCAACGGGAAGCTACCACACCTATAATTGCCTAGTAAAGCTGCAAAGCATAGCATGAAAATGCTATGATTGCAGTGAAAGACCTGCCCTCGGGCAGAATTACTATGAAATACCATTAATTTATAGGTCTTGCTCATCTTCCAAAGATTTTATAGCATGTTCTAGTACCAAATTGAATAGTAGTCGATATAGTGTATTTTCTTGCTTTAACCCATTACGGATTTTAAAAGTATCTGAAAACTATATTACACAAAGCCCATAAAAACCGAAATCATCCATTTAAAAAGTTAAAAGAGTCAACGCGTTTCAGTAGTGTCGCTACCATTAGCAAGACATGATACTGACTAAAGACAAACGAAGTGAAATATGTAAACTAAAAATGAGATAAAAACAAACTACGTCACATGACATAATTGATTTTAAATAACATTTGACATTATATAATTAATCCTCCTCTCTTTTAATTAACGATAAGAGAACGCTGGAATAGATCCCTGTCGTTATTCACAATTTTATCTTTGTTTTTATACATTTCTTATAAATTTCTCTTTTCGTTAATTAAAAGAGAGGAGGATTAGTTCTATGGTGTAATATGTTATTTCAAATCAAATATGTCATGTGACGTAGTTTCTTTTAATCTGATTTTTAGTTTACATATTTCACTTCGTTTGTCTTTAGTCAGTATCATGTCTTGATAATGATAGCGACACTACTGAAACGCGTTGACTCTTTTAACTTTTTAAATTGGTGATTTGGGTTTTTATTGACTTTGTATAATACAATTTTTACAGCAAGAAGGAATTATTTATTAAATACAATATCTGAAAACTGCTTGCCCTTGCCCCACACGCACCCTAGTCTTTGTGTCATTTAAATAAAATAAATATTTATAAAATTATAAAACTTTGTTAGTTTTGATCCCTATTAGGTTCGTCTTCCGGGCATATAGGCCGTGGTCCAGTCGTTCTTCTAGAAGTAGAAGAACGACTGGACCACGGCCTATATGCCCGGAAGACGAACCTAATAGGGATCAAGACGCCGGCCGTGAAAGCCTACAGTTATACATTTGTTAGTTTTATTTATTAAATACATCGTGGATTTTCAACAAATAAACACCTATTGAATTGATTAAAAATATTTATATTTAGTTATATCAAGTATAGTCCACCGCTGTGCTAGCGTGCTGCCTTGTCATGCAGCGGGTCCGGGTTCGATTCCCGGTCGAAACAGACTACTGGGTGAATTTTTTTCGGGTTTTTCTTCACCTGTGAGACAAATTACAGGACGCTTAGGGCCCAACGGTCCCCGAAAATCATCCGGCCATCACCATCATCCTTATTATCAACGTTCTTCACCGGTGTGGAAAGCAACGGGAAGCTACCACAACTAATTCCCTAGTAAAGCTACACAGCATGGCATGAAAATGCTATGATTGCAGTGAAAGATCTGCCATCGGGCAGAATTACTATGGATGGATATTATGTATGGGAGGCAGGGAATTGGGATTTCCGGATCTCTGATATAGGCAAAAACCCTGATGGAACTGATATTTAATATCCGGGGCGAATTTCGGTTGTTAAGTCCAGAGGGTTCAACGTAGCCAAATTTACTCTTCTCAATATTAAAATAAATTAGCATTCCCTGCCACTATTTCAGCCTAATAATTAGTCCAGAATTATTGATAATTGCAAACTAGATATATTTCAATTTAAATTCTACCCCCCTTTAAATAAAACTTTAAATTTGTATTCGGATACAAAAAAGGAAGGCTGAATTAAGGAAAGAGTGGAGAATGCTGAGTTTTTAGTGAAAGATCTACTCTTGGGCAGAACACTATGTAGGTATATATATATATATATATATATATACCTACATAGTGTTCTGCCCAATGCATATATATATATATATATATATATATATATATATATATATATATATATTAAGTATTTCAGTCCACCGCTGTGGTCTCGAGGTGGCGTGCTGCCTTGTCACGCAGCGGGCCAGGCTTCGATCCCCGGTCGGGACAGTTTTTCTGGGTGAGGTTTTTATCGGAGTTTTTCCTCACCTGTAAGACAAATGTCAGGAAAACTTTAAGGCCCAAACGGTCCCCAAAATCATATTGCCATCGCAATCATCATCATTCATATTCATCTTAGATTAAGCTTATGATTAGGGACTCTCCTGGCGCACCACTATCTTCACCCGTCATATCATCGGGGAACGTAACCCCGCCTTCCAGGCGCCCAAACCTCAGAAATGGGTTACAAGTACGCCATGCCAGGAGAGAACACCAGGAATGTTGAAAGACAACCTGGAGCATTTGAAAAAAGAAATTAAGTATTTCACGCGGATGAATTGCCTGAGTAAATTAATTTTACTGTTGCTAATGTAACTGAACTGAAGGTAGAATGTGGGAAATACATAGCATGGGTTACATACCAAGTGATTGGTATTTTCTCTCTGCATTTCGGATCAATAGCACACAGATTGACATGAGAGACCCTGCATTCAGGCAAGTTAGCAGATTGGAATAAGTATTGAAATTGAAGCTGCTGAAACTCGCATAGGCTTCATGGACTCAAAGAGCGGGATGTGACAGTTAATTTCCTGCTTCTCATCCCGATATTGAAATATTGCAACTGTGACAAGTGTGTTAATCTGTTATTTTCACAAGAAAAAAGTTATCTGCTACTTTCTAATATAACAGTCTATAACATTAGCTTGCATTAATGTACTCATATTCAATACATTTAATTAATGCATTTAATTATTTCAGAAATAACTAAGAATTGGAATCATGAAAATTACATGAATTCAATATATATTTAATACATATAGATCGCCGTAGCATAGTGGTTAAGGCACTGCGCTACAAGCCGGAAGGTCGAGGGTTCGAGTCTCAGTGGGGTCAGGATTTTTAAACTGACCGAAACCTTCTGGCGGCACTATGGCCATGGGGTCGAATCGGCCTCTAACGAAAATGAGTACCAGACGCTTATTCTGGGGGTAAAGACGGCCGTCACGCAAGGCTGACAACCCGGCTGACAACAAGTGTCGATTGTCCAGAAAAGTGGGAGCCTTAACCTCCTACTACCCCAAGGGCCTCCCGAGGCCTGTAGTGGGATACCTTTATCTTTAGATAAGTAATATCAGAAACAGTATTTTTGTGCGATAGTGCGTTTTATCATACAGCAATGGTGACCATGATTGAAAATTCAACTTCCTACATTTCGCGGTTGCCAACCTAAATAACAATACTGTAATATTACATATTACAAACGCGTGCAGGAAGTAAAACCACTGTCCTTTAGGCCTATATATACTACGTACAATGTAGGCCCTGTAGGCTATATAAAACTAAATCCAAACGGTAGTGTTAATATACTGTACATTAAACGAAACAAATTAATGCATTTTAAATTAACTAAAATTTTATTTGAAACCATATAAAACAATAAATACATACATGCCGCCATTTTATGACTGACTGGTGCCACGGCCTGCTGTAATCTCAACTAATAAACAATGCCCACACTGTTAACGTTAATCAGTTGTTTATAATAAACGCAAATATTTCCAGAAAAGATGAGATTATTCTACTATTATTTATAATCTTGAAAAACCCCATCGCGCAAAAAATAATGTACAACGCACGTTTGTGAAGAATTTTACAGAATATCGGAAATTAAAAAACTCGCTATTGCTCGGTTTTTAAACATTTCCTCGCTTTAGTAAACACCGCTTCCCAAACTCGCATCGTAATATACTTTTATGGGATGAAGATACCACAATAAAAATAAAAATTACATTTATAAAGTAAATGTTAGAAACACAACAACATAACTCAGAGGTATGACATTTGAGACCAAGAACAATAGATAAATTACATTCGACAGAAGAGAAAACTACATAACAAAGAGCTACATGATATTTACGGGAAACCAGATGCAATAAGAATGGGTTAAGTCTTGTAGACTGTGATGGGCAGGACATATGGTACGAATGGGGAATGAAAGATGGACATGGAAATTCATTATAGAAAAACAAGAGGGAAAGCTCCCAGTAAGAAGACCAAAAATGAGGTGAGGGAACAACAATCATGATTTGAGGGAAATAAATTATACAGGGTATGATTGGAAAACTTAGCTCAGGAAATATGTGTATGGAGAGTTCATGTTCGCGCACTCATGGACCTACGGGTTCGCTGGAGCCAATGAGTTAGTTAACTAGTTGGTTAGAAGTGGATTTTTGGCGATGATCAACAAGGATTTTAATGAGAAATAAAATTCGAAAATAATGTTATAAGAGTGAAGATGGAAATGCCAGGGACCCTAGTAGAAACTATCAAAACAATACAAATATGATGGTTTAGACACAGATAGTTTGGAATATAGAGATTGTCGATTCTAACTATTCTATAGTGTTCTGCCCGAGGGCAGGTCTTTCACTGCAATCATAGGATTCCCATGCTATACTTTACAGCTTTACTAGGGAATTATAGGTGTGGTAGCTTCCCGTTGCTTTCCACACCGGTGAATGATGATAATGATAAGGGTGATGATGATGGCCGGATGATTTTGGAGACTGTTGGACCCTAAAATTCCTGACATTAGTCTTACAGCCGAGGAAAAACTGCGAAAAAAGCCTCATTCAGGAAATCTGTCCCGAGCGGGAATCGAACCCGGGACGGCTGCGTGACAAGGCAGCACGCTACCCCGAGATCACAGCGGTGGACAGATTGTCGATAGAATATTGAAATGGGCACAGGAATATGTCAGAGATATTGTGAAACCTGACAAGAAATAAAATAAATATAACAAAAAATAAATTTAGTAGGGCCTATCATAAAAATGAGGAAAATTGTTTTGTTAATAGGCCTAATATAGCAAATTTTGTAAAATTTAAGGCATAAATGATATGTGTATATATATATACAGTAAAGTTAATACTTGATAAATGGGTACACATCGTACCGTAATCCATGATGACAATATGTAACAAGCTTTTAAAATTCATATTAAAGCACCGTTGAGGTTATGTAATAAGATGTTAATTATATGATTTTTAATCAATTGAGTTGGTGTTTACTTGATGAAAAACCATATTTATTAATTAAATAAAAATAAAACGTAGTTTTATTTGATTTTCATATTTATTATATAATTCAGTGACAGCTGTTTCGGTACACTGTACCTTCTTCAGACATGTTAATAAATTATGAATTGTGTTCCAACTGATCTAAGCAACAATACAACAATATTTAAATATTGTATTGTTGCTTAGATCAGTTGGAACACAATTCATAATTTGTTAACATGTCTGAAGAAGGTACCGAAACAGCTGTCACTGAATTATATAATAAATATGAAAATCAAATAAAACTACGTTTTATTTTTATTTAATTAATGTATATGATTTTTACCTGGTAAGTCAGTCGTGCTCAACTAAGTTATTAAACTTCTTCAAGTTATTCTAATATGGAGGCCTTTCGAAAAAATGTTTCATCTTCTGCGTTTTAACTGGAACTGATGGTGTTATATATAACTTGAAGAAGTTTAATAACTTAGTTAAGGACGACTGACTTACCGGGTAAAAATAATATAATTAACATCTTATGTAACAAGCTGCGAGATCGAATGTTCAGGTATCTACGGGTGAGAATTTTTAAACTGGCATAAACCTTCTGGCAGTACCATAGCTCTGGGATCTACCCAGCCTCTAAATTAAATTAATACCAGGCCTACAGTATATTCTTGGGTAGGCCCCAGTTCTGACAACTTGGTTGCCATTTCATGACTATCTAACGGATGCATAGGCCTATAGATACCTCGATATAACGTCTTCAAAAATAAACATATCTACTTGAAATGTGGAATGAGTTTTTTTTTCTGAACCCCAATTTAAATTTTCTATATTTCTAAAGTTTAAATTTATAATTATTTCGAAATATATCTACATATTTAATTCAAACAAATTACATTGATCAACATGATTTTTGTCTCATGAGTACCATTAGTTGTGCTTAATGCAGTTTTTTATCGTGTTTTCAAATATGTATTCGGAATTTCTCCATCGCCCACAGTTTTTTTATTTCAATTTAAATTAATGGATTTAAATAATTATTTCTTTAATAAACGTTTTTTCGTCCATTTGTCCATTGTAAAATAAAACCAAATGAGCTAACTCAGGAGATTTCAGCTATGGAAAAGAGATATCAAGGCAAATGTAATCCTAATATGCTGGCCGATTATTGTTGGACCATCAAAAGGGATGCTCCGCAGGCGAAATATAGCAGAAAATCGCAATTTCTTACTTTCTAGGTGAGTCCGAATGTTCGAATATTATGTAGTTACAAAATGTAGAAAATATGAAAGTTTTTGAAATTATAAATTCCTGTCTCTCGGAAACCTTACTTGGTGGAGAAAAACCGATATCATATTTGAATTCAGGAGACAAAATACCATCAGAATCACATATTTGTCTTTCTGAAACAAAAAAAAAAGTTTCTTTTTTGTTGCTCAGTGAAACGAATTTTAAAAGTTGACTAATTGTGTCTTTCTTTTGATGAGTTATTAAAACTATGAAAAAGTCAAATTCTACGCTACAAATTTACCAACAGAACTGTGAAAGGATTTTTAATTTTTGTTTAAAAATGACAAAGTTATATACATTTTCTTCCAAAATATAAATTTTTATCAATAGAAAACCCTTAGTACTTCTCGTTAATTTCTTAACTGTTGCTTCTTTTTATTAGTATATATCACATATGTAGAATACTACGCGTAGAATATCACATCGAATAGGAAGTCAATTTCAAACCATTATCTTCCCTTAATGTTTTATATAATGAAAACCCAGGGTTTGATAATTATATATATATATATGATTCCTTCAAAGGGAAAGTAAAGGCCCTGATCCTGTGACCTACATTTAGGACTTGTAAAAGAACCTCAAGGCTGAAATGCTTACAAAATCTCTGAGCAAAATATGACAACCTCTTAACGTTCCCTTTTAATTGAAAAGGTTAATGAGATGTTAAACAGATGCTAAGTAATATATTACCCTATTTGTTGTCAGATGATTAATTTTCTACTGTCAAACAGTGACATTTATTCTATTTCATTAATGGATTTATTTTCATTTATTTTTCTTCTTCGAGAAACTCTACAACTTTCATTGGAATGCTATGGTTTCTTCAGCTATTTTTTTTCTATTTTATGTGAGAGATGTTCAGTTTTGATTCCCATCTCTCTCAAGTCGTTTATCACAGTTTTCCCATTTGTACTTAGGTTTTCTTCATGTCGTACTCCTTCGGGTTTCCATCTAAAATTTCATGAGGAAGTTTTCTTTTTGGCTTCCTCTATACATGTTCAAGCCAGCGTATCCTTTGTGATTTTATAAAATGACTAGCGATTGCCTGGTGTGCGCTGCTACGACTAAATAAATTAAATATGTTTTTATTTTTAGTTGGATAAATTAAAAGAAACTAACAGGTTAATTAAATTCTATGGTATACCGGTACATCGCGACGAACCGACCAGCCTCATGAGCTAGTGGTCAGCGTTTCTGGCTACAGTTCATGAGATCTCGGGTTCGATTCTCGGTCAAACTATAAGAATTTTTCCTTAAAGTGAATTATTCCTGTGGTTGCCCATGGTCTGAAATTGAGGTTAAGTTTAGGTTAAAAACTCTCCTGGTGCTTCACTGTGACTTACCACCCATCACATCATCGGGGTAACGTAACTCAGCCTTCCAGGTGTCCCAACCTAAGAAATGGATTACAATTCCGCCAATGTCAGGGTAGAAAGCCAGAAATATCAAAAAAGACAAATTGGTGGCATTAGGAAAAAAAAAACATTGCGACGAACCAAACGTGGTGGTTGCTAAACTCAATTTTGAATTTCGGATTTCTGATAAACCCCCACTTCTTCTAATGATCGGATTTCGCTGATTTTTGGACATCTACCTCAGTTTATTCTAACAGTATATACTTAGTTTCGTTGTCAAAAATACAAAATTGCGTCCGCTAGAGGAAGTAGATTATACAGGGGATGACTGAAAAATATTACATCGGGATAAGAATGTATGGAGAGCTTATGTCCGCGCGGACCTTGGGTTCGATAGTTAGAAGGATTTTTAATTTTTCGTTTCAGGTGAACTCCTACACCTAATGGTTTTAGAGAAAATTAGATAGCGACTAAGCACTCTCCGTACCTGAAAACCTGTATGCACAAATTTTCATAGCAGTCGACCAATTACTTTTCGAGTTTAGCGAGCACAAACATTACGCAGACTGAATTTCTATATACAAAAATAGCACTGGTCAAGATGATGTTTGACTCATGAGTACCAATACATGTATATAATGTAATTTTTTATCGTGTTTTCAAATATGTATTCGCAATTTCTCCATCACCCACAGTTTTTTATTTCAATTTTAATTAATGGATTTAAATAATTATTTTTATTAAATTTTTTCGTCCATTTGTCCATTGTAAAATAAAACCAAATGAGCTAACTCAGGAGATTTCAGCTATGGAAAAGAGATATCAAGGCAAATGGAATCCTAATATGTTGGCCGATTATTGTTGGACCATCAAGAGGGATGCTCCACAGGCGAAATATATTTTTTACTTTCTAGGTGAGTCCGAATTTTCGAATATTGTGTAGTTACGAATGTAAAAAGTATTAAAGTGTTTGAAATTATAAATTCCTGTCTCTCGGAAACCTTACGTGATGGAGAAAAACCGATGTCATATTTGAATCAGGAGAACAAATACTATCAGAATCACAAAGTTTTCTTTCTGAGACAAAAAAAAAGTTTATTTTTTGTTGCCCAGTGTAATAGGGCTAGGCCTCTATGTTTTGTTTTTTGGGAGATATAGTTCGTTACTTCCTCTCATTCTTCAAATTCCATTCTCTTTTCATTCTAATTTTCTTCTTGCTACTTTCCTTTCAACTTTAATATGCCTGCTGTTTTTAGTACCCAGATTTCTGATCGTATGTAACAATTAATTTTATTGTTGTTGTGTACAACTCAAGTTTTATGCTTCTTAAATTTTTATGAAGTTCACTTCTTTCATTATTCCATGTTTAGATACCTACTTCTATCGTTTCCGTGTGAGAATGGATCAACTACACCATTCCTTTACCACTTTCTGACTTTATTCAGTAGCAATTTCAGATTAAATGCTTTATCCTGATCAAGTTGAATCAGTTTTTCTTCCTCTCCTGTAAAATTGGATCAGCTGTAGATGATCCCTTTTCGAAAATACTGATTTAATTATTGTCGTTATCAGCATTGTTGGCAGATATTTGAAAGATAAAAACTACAAAAATAATCGTTACCTCAGTCAAATATTTAATTTATTGAAGTAGACTTGCATAAATGAAATATTTGACAGAGATAACGATTAATTTTTGTTGTTTTTGTTATTAACTACTCTCAGGAAATAGCATTTGTATTATTAAATATTTTAATGAGTTTATTCGTTTTAATTTGATGTTCATTTATTATTAGTAAGGGGCGGATTCCTATGACGTGTCATATTTTTACCAAAGCCTATATTCTAAGCTTCAAGTAACTAAAAACCAAAATTATATAATGAATTAATTAGATCCAATCCAGAACTAAGTAAACTAAACACAGCTAGTTTTAAAAAAGTAATTAAATTAATAATTTTCAATTAATTAAGTGAATAAAACTAATCATTTGAATATTTTTAAATAATAAATATAAAGCATCTATTTTTGCTTATATTATTATAAATCAATATATAACTAATTACTTTATTCTGTATTATTGGTTATAATCCATTACATTATATGATTTATATTATTTTATGTATATCATTCTCCATTCCATTAATTCTCTTGTTAGAATAAGTCTTATTCCCAATACATTATTATTTTTTATTTGTATGTGCCGTAATTTATGTAAAAGTGAAACTGGCCCCAACTTTAAATGTATATATTCTATTTGTATTATTCATGTAACTGAACTGCACCCGAGCACGAGCACTTGCTCATTCGGGTGTCAATACTGTGTATAACATTTATTTGTAAATAAAATTTATTCTTATTCTTTTTCTTATATATGCCTTATTATTAAGATTAAGTGGTTTTTATTGTGTATTAAAAGTCATATTTCTCACTTTTTCAGATCTTTGGTCATACTTCTGCTTATTTCTATGATAAAGTCATATTTTGGTCGTATTTTGTTCTTTTTTTTATAGCCTAGTCATCAGGAGATTGGAAACAACTAACACTGTGTCTGTATGAAAATCGTCAGTTACACAGTTCACTTGTTTGGAAGGTTACTGCTAACAGGTAACAAACGTTTGTACTGGACAATAGAAGAAGATTTCCTTTTTCTTATGATACAATTGAAAAATGTATTTGAAAGAACAATCAATATACTATGGGTAAAAAAATGCATTCAATTACAAAATCATATTTTTGTCTTTTTAGGTCATATTTAAACCTTTTTTTAGGTCATAAATACATGCATATTTTCCATTTTTTAGGTCATAGAAATCCGCCCCTTAATTATTAGATTGTCTGTTATTTTTGTTTCTCACACACTTAAATATTTTTTTATTTTCTCTTCTATATAATTATTGCCAATAATAAAAAATTACAATAAGAACTATTAATATATATATAATTAACAAAGTTTTTCCTTTACCCAAAGAAAACATAAAGAAATATGTCGTAATGTCATACATAGGCCCACTTTCAAATAAAATATCTAAACACTTTAAAAAGTTGAACATTAATGTGGCATTTAAAACTAATAAAACTCTACAAAATATAATAAAAAACAATAAAACCAAAACAAAAAAAGAAAAATTATCAGGTTGTATATAAATTGAAGTGTGGCACATGTGACAATGTCTATATAGGACAAACTGGTAGACCTTTTATCTCTCGGATAAAGGAACACATGAGAGCATATAACAGAAATTTAGAAAATTCAAAATATGCTAACCACCTATTCCAATTTAATCATTGTTTCGATCCAAATTTTGAAATTTTACATATTTGTGATAAAGGTAATAAGTTAGATCTTTTGGAGGCTGTAGAAATTAATAAATTTAAAAGTAGTAAAAAACTGTTAAATTCTCAACTTGATTTGAATGAATCCCCTTTGTTAAATTAAAAAAATTAAATAAATATTGTTGTATTGTTGCTTAGATCAGTTGGAACACAATTCATAATTTGTTAACATGTCTGAAGAAGGTACAGTGTACCGAAACAGCTGTCACTGAATTATATAATAAATATGAAAATCAAATAAAACTACGTTTTATTTTTATTTAATTAATAAATATGGATTTTCATCAAGTAAACACCAACTCAATTGATTATTAATATATATATATATATATATATATATATATATATGTATTGTTCTCAGATACCTTATAAGTTTATTTGTTCCATTTGATCTTCACATATTATTAAAGTTACTTTTGTTTCTCATACATCTTAAATATTTTGTTTTCTTACTTTTATTTCCTCTCATATTATATTGTTGTCGTTAATAGATTTTTCCAAGATTTTTGAATGAGTTTATTTGTTCAATTTGATCTTTACTTATTATTAGATTGTCGGAACTCTAGTTAACCCACACTTCATATGGTCGGACGTAACTGAGTTTTGGAGAATACCAACCTCGGTATATTTTAATAGCTTATACTAAGTTTAGTTGTGAATCATCAAAAATAGCGATCGCTAGAGCGATTTTTAAAATGTTGCCTTATAATTGTGGAGCATTACAAAGAGTGGATAAATAATCGCTGTAAGTGAAAACCTGTAACTTACGAGTACATACAATTTTCATATATATGAAATGATAAGAAAAATAAATGCCTGGACGGGATTTGAACCCGGAACTCTGAGTCTGTGTCTCAGCGTGATATCCATTACACCACCAGGCGAATCCAATTCAAACACTTATTTTTCTTATATATGTATTATATTCTCCATTATTACTAGATGTCGCGAGAACTCGGTCTTCACTGCCATCTAGTAGCGGACTATAACAAATAAGCAAATTAAAGAGAATATTTTTACTTTATAGCAGTGACGCTTTTATAGATGTTATAATTAAATGTTTAACATTGAGCAATGCAAGCTTAATATGGAATGATAAGAAAAATAAATGCCTGGACGGGATTCGAACCCGGAACCCTGAGTCTGTACCTCAGCGTGTAATGGATATCACGCTGAGGTACAGACTCAGAGTTCCGGGTTCGAATCCCGTCCAGGCATTTATTTTTCTTATCATTCCATATTAAGCTTGCATTGCTCAATGTTAAACTGTTAAACATTTAATTATAACATATATATATATATATATATATATATATATATATATATATATATATACAGACTGTTGCAAAAAAAACACCGACAACGGAAGTGAGGTATTATATTGACATATGTTGATCATTTTTTAATAAGTTACCAATAATCGGAAATAATGCGTTTTCACACTATGACTAGTTAATTGTGTCTCAAGATCAGTTGTTAGTTCGAACGATTTGAAGACTCGTTACTTGACAACACCTCACAGGTACGGAACCTATGATACGTGGCTTCGCAAATAAATATGGCTCTAACACTACGGATCGCCAGTTCACTTTGATGCCAATGTCAGGCGATACATGGATACCACGTATCCAGGTCGATGGATTGGATGAGGGGGACCAGTCCCACGGCCTCCGAGATCACCTGATCTTAACCCTCTCGTCTACTTTTTGTGGGGCGACATGAAACAGCCTGTTTATCAGACTCCAGTAGAGTCACATATGAATCTTATAGCCCGAATCCACGCTGCTACACAAATAATTCAAACGTATTTGAACGTGTGCGCCAATCACTACACCGCTGATTTACGCTCTGCAATGAGATGGAAGGTGGATATTTTGAAAACTTGATGTGACTGTGACAGTATTGTCAAATATTGAGTCTTAAAATCCAATTAACGGAACTCTTGAGAAGTTAGCTACTCATAGTGTGAAAACGCATCATTTCCGGATATAGGTACATTATTAAAAAATTATCAACATATCTCAATATACCATCTCACCTTCGTTGTCGGCGTTTTTTTTTGCAACATCCTGTACATATATTGTTATTAATATTATTATTATTATTATTATTATTATTATTATTATTATTATTATTATTATTATTATTATTATTATTATTATTATTATTATTATTATTATTATTATTATTATTATTATTATTATTATTGGTAAGATAATAATGATCATCAGTGAAAAATGTTTGACAATGCTTCGTGTCTTTTGAGTGTTGAATGCTGGCAGAATTTGATTTCGAGGTCGAGAATCGAGCTGTCCCCCCCCTCAGTTAAAATAATGCAATAAAACTTGTCATGGAGACTGCCGTTGATTATTTTAACAATTGCATCAAGCGGACCGTGAGTTATTTCTATTTGCAGATGAACATTTAATTGTGGTGGTATATCCCCTCTGCCACATTTTATCGGGGCGAGTTTATTTCTGTTTGGTTTGGAACATAAAGTACACATGACAACGCATATCAACAATGTACCAATTCAATTTACAGCCATTTCCATAGATAACTTCAAAAAATATATGTCATCGCTATGTACTTTGCATGTAACCAATATTACAAAAAATCTGAAACCTAAAATTTATTCAGTTTATTCTGGAACTCATGGTATATAGCCTAACTAACTTACTGGCACTATCGAACCCTTAGGTTTGTTATTTTTTTAGAAGATAATAGTTTTTTCTCAAAATAAATGTCAGTAAATGAACTGAAGTAGGGACAAAGAAAAACTCGTTATCTATTCATTTTTAAATATTCATCCTTATATAAAGAAAACATTACCAAAATTCTGGAGTGTGTATTTCCTTCTTTATTGGACATCGGATAGCACACTAACCTGAAAAACAAAGAAAAAATCACATTATTGAATTGCTTGATACACCCAAGCCACCGTTTGTGTGTTTTAATCTCAACTTATCTCTTACTTCTAGGTTTAAGAACGAAATAACTTTTTTATAACTAACTAACTCACTGGCTCTATCAAACCCGTACGTTCATGGCCGCGCAGACATAACTCTCCATACGTCCCTATCCAGAGAAAAGCTTCAAATCACCCCCTGCATAATCCAACTCTCTCAAATCATGGATAATATTATTCTCCTATCTCATTCTTTGTCTACCAACCGGATGTTTTCCCTCTGGTTTTCCTACAAGAAGCTTCCATTCACCTCTTTCAAGCCTCATATGTGCCACATATCCTGCCCATCGCAGTCTACGAGACTTAACTGTTCTTGTTATATCTGGTTTCCTCTACATGTCATGTAGTTCATTATTATGTAGTTTTCTTCATTCACTGTCTGTTCATCTCTTTTCTTGCCCAAACATTTCCTAAGAACTTTATCCTCGAATACGTGTGATATTCTTTCCTCCCTTAAAATAAGAGTCCATGTTTCATGCATAATTAAAATGCATTATGATGTAATGCAGATCCGTTACTCAAATGACCGCCTTTTAATTTCACGGGAGGCAGCAGGACTTCTTATTAGTGATTAGGAATTCGATTCGTCTCGCAGCAAAGTAGTCTAGTGTTTTCAAAGTAATAAGTTACCAGATAAATCAATTCTGGTTGTACCAATGCTTATGTACGGCGGTGAAAACTGGGCACTAAATAGAAACAGCCGAGATAATATTCTTAATAAAAACAGCAGGGCACACATTAAGGTGAACTACATGGTCTTTATAGGAAGCCAGATATAGCATAATGAGAACAGTTAAGCCTCGTAGACAGCGATCGGCAGTACATGTGGCACGAATGGGGAATGAAAGAGGTGCATGGAAGCTTCTTGTAGTAGGAAAACCCGAGGGAAAACGCCCAGTTGGTAGACCAAGAATGAGGTGGGAGAATAATATTAACTATGATTTGAGGGAAGTAGATTATATAGGGGATGATTGGAAAACATTAGCAGAGGACAGGGATGTATGGAGAGCTTATGTCCGCGTGGCCATGAACCTCCGGGTTCGATAGTGCCAGTGAGTTAGAGTTAGAATACACATTAAGGGATAAAAAAGAAATGAATCAATCAGAAAAGAATTTGGAACCTTTAATATTGGACAAATAAATTGCAGATAGAAATAAGGATTGATATGCACATTTACAACGGATGGAAGGAACCATATAGAGCAGCTAGACAGGAGTAATGAATATAGTCCTACAGAACGTCGAGATATTAGACGTCCGAGGAGATGATGCATAGATTATATAATTCATGTATGAGCGGAACGGATCTAAAGATCTACCATGAAGAGAAAGAGATGATGATGAAGAAGAAGAAAAAAAGAAGAAGAAGAAAAATAAGATGATAATGATGATGATGGAGAAGAAGAAGACTAATATTAATTCTGAAATAATTACACTGAGCAAAAAAAAACTTTTTTTTTTTTTGTCTCAGAAAGAAAAGTATGTGATTCTGATAGTATTTTTTCTCCTGAATTCAAATATGATATCGGTTTTTCTCCATCACGCAAGGTTTCCGAGAGACAGGTATTTATAATTTCAAACACTTTAATATTTTCTACATTCGTAACTATACAATATTCGAACATTCGGACTCACCTAGAAAGTAAGAAATGACGATTTTCTGCTATATTTCGCCTGCGGAGCATCTCTCTTGATGGTCCAACAACAATCGGCCAGCATATTAGGATTCCCATTTGCCTTGATATCTCTTTTCCATAGCTGAAAATCTCCTGAGTTAGCTCATTTGGTTTTATTTTACAATGGAAAAATGGACGAAAAAACGTTTATTATAAAAATTATTTAAATCCATTCATTGAAATTGAAATAAAAAAACTGTGGGTGATGGAGAAATTCCGAGTACATATTTGAAAACACGATAAAAAACTGCATTAAGTACAACTATTGGTACTCATGAGACAAATCATGTTGACCAATATTATCTCTCAGACTTTCTGTACGAGAGAATTAGAGAACGATGCCCAGCATATTCCAAAGGCCTATATAATAAGATGCAAGAGTCGGTCGGGCCAGTTGTATCCAAAGTGTGGAAAAATAAACGTCACTATTGGTCACTATTAGTAGTGAAAACAGATTAGTTAAGTGAAGCTATGAATGAATGTGAAAAACTGAATTGTAAAATAAATGCGTTCCTATAGATTATTTCTCACACGTAGAAATTCATTATATAATGGAAATGGACAGCTAATGACAAATGAGGGATATGTTGAGGAAGTGGCTGAATTCAAATACCTAGGAACAATAATCACAAATAGGAATGAGATGCACAAAGAAATTAAACATAGGCTCAATTCTGGAAATGCATGCTATTATTCATAGCAGAGAATTTTGATGTCCCAACTCCTTTCAAAAAACGTTACGCTGAAAATATATAAAAACTATTATTCTACCAGTTATATTATATGGGTGCGAAACATGGACTCTTACTTTAAGGGAGGAAAGGAGATTACGAGTATTTGAGAATAAAGTTCTTAGGAAAATTTTTGGACCAAAGAGAGATGAACAGACAGATGAATGGAGAAGACTACATAACAATGAACTACATGGTCTTTATAGGAAACCAGATATAATAAGAACAGTTAAGTCTCGTAGACTGTGATGGGCAGGACATGTTGCGCGTATGGGGAATGAAAGACGTGCATGGAAACTTCTTGTAGGAAAGCCAGAACGAAAACGGCCAGTTGGTAGACCAAGAATGAGGTGGGAGAACAACATTAACTATGATTTGAGGGAAGTAGATTATACAGGGAATGATTGGAAAGCATTAGCTCAGGATAGGGATGTATGGAGAGCTTATGTCCGCGCGGCCATGAACCTACCGGTTCGATAGTGCCAGTGAGTAAGTAAGTAAGTAAGTAAGTATAGATTATTTCGCAGAAATTTACTTCAGCGTATAAAATTTAAAAAGTGTGAAATATTGAAAGTGAAATTCAGAAATGTTGTGTAACATACGTGAAGTTAATATCAACAAATTCTATTGTTTTCTGTCAATGCGGATATCATATAATGTTATTTACAAATATGGATCGCACGGGCAGTAAGCCGTACGTGTTGTTGACAGTCCGTTACACTAAGTTGATATTTGGTACTAATATACTTAAGAAACCAATAATATTACAATTAGATATCAGTACAATTACATTATACATTTACTTACTTATGTAGAATTATTAAGAATTAATGGTATTGCAATTTTTTAATATATTTATTCATTCCTGAATAAGTGTTGTTCTTATTTTCCGCATTTTGTGCAGAAATCTACCCAAGTTTATCCGGTTTTCTGGGTTCATCAGTAACTCGTAGCATGCCACTCTTTCACGATTTGAATTTAGAAATCTTTCCGGCAATAACTGATGCCTCCAATATTCTAAATCGTTATATTTTCCTAATACATGTATCTCATCTTCAAAGCTCCCGCACATTGGACATATTCGTATATCGTGATCATCGCTAATTTTAAAAAAATTCCATGCCCCTAACCTGAACCAAGCAAGCCCTGATCTCTCTTTAAATCCTAGATTGAGTATATAAGATTCTTTTCCCAAAACTTGTAATAATGAATGCGGATATCAGTGACAGTAGTTTTACCAGATGCGCTTCTCTAGAATACTTTTGCTCAAGAAGCACAGATATTAATAATAAATTTGCTATTGAAAAAAATATCAAATAGATATAACTGGCAGAAGCCGAATAGTTTAAGGCATCGTGCTTTGACAGGGAACTACGTGTGATAAAGGTCTCTGTGAGGGAAGAAAGTTTCTCATGAGATTTCGGCCAGTATCTACTGTATTCCCAGAGAAAGAAAGTTCCAAGAAGGAATGCGGCTGAGCCGAACACCTCGCGAGTCCAGGTTGTATTGTACACTTTAAAAACATAGTTTGGTAATGTGCTTACACCACATAAATTAAAAATTAATTTAACATATAAAACATTTAATTTACAAGGTTGCCCTCTTTCGCCAATACTTTTTAATATATATTTAGACGATATCATTAGTACATGGCAAATACTTTTAGATGAATAGTTTATAATAAACGGAATGAAAATGAACTGTCTTTTATTCGAAGATGACCAGATCATTGTAGCTTCCTCAGAAAATCAACTACATAAATCAGTTTATAAATATTAATAAAAGATTATAATTTAAAGATATCAACAGAGAAAACATAATTGAACAAGTAACTTGTTTTAATTATCTGGGATGCATGATACCGTACCTGCAAAATTTGGATATGGAGAAAACAAATAGGGAAATTTCAACAGATATGTGGTTCAATAAGAATGTATTTGAGAAATAAGACAACAAGGGAAACTCAATTGATCTCTGATAAACATAAAACTGAGATAATAGAAATGGATTTCCGAGATCTGTTGCAGGTGTATCTTTAAGAGATCAGAAGAGAAGTCAAGATATCAGAGATGAATTACAAGTATATATAAACGAGAAAATATACATAAATAATGTAAAGTAAAGTGATCCCACAACAGGCCCGGAGGCCCTTGGGGTAGTAGGAGGTTAAGGCTCCAATTTTTTTCTAGACGATCGGCACTTTATGTCAGCCGGGTTTCATCCCTGCATGACGGCCGCCTTTACCCCCAGAACAAGCGTCTGGTACTCATTTCCGTTAGAGGCTGAGTCGACCCCAGGGTCATAGTGCCGCCAGAGGGTTTGGGTCAGTTTAAAAATCCTGACTCCAACGGGACTTGAACCCTCGACCCTCCGGCTTGTCGCTCAGTGCCTTCTTAACCACTACGCTACAGCGTGCCCCACACAAATAATGTAATTGGTTTAAACATGTACAAAGAATTCCAAATAATCTTTTTTGCGCGAGAGTACGTTTTTTCGTACTTACCAGCAATGAAAGCTCAAATAACTACACTGTAATATTGCATTTACACCCACGTGCGGGAAGTAAAACCACTGCCCTCTATGTATACTACGTACTATGTAGGCCTATGTACAAAAAAATATCCGAAAGGTAGTGTTAATATACATTATACTAAACAAATCACTGCATTTTAAACGAACTGAACTTTATTTGAAACAATATAAAACAATAAATACGTACTTGCAGCCATGTTATCACTAATTGTTCTCAAGGCCTCCTGTTGTTTCAACTAATAAACATTGCCCACACTGTTAACGTTAGTCAATTGTTTATAATGAACGCAAATATTTCCAACAAATATGTTATTATTTTACTATTATTTGTTATTTTGAAAACACAATCTCGCAAAAAAATAATTGATAACGCACGTTTGTGAAGTGTTTTACGGAATCTCGGAAATTAAAAACCTCGCTATCGCTCGGTTAAAAAAAAAATCCTCGATTCTGTAAAAACTGCTTCCCAACATCGCATCGTAATATACTATTATCAAAACAGATGCTTCATCATAAACCTCAAGGCCGAAGAAATGTAGGAAGACCAACGCGACGTTGAAATGACAACCTTCAGCATATTGCGCATCGAGGGGCGGAACGGGTCAATAGGCCCATACCTTGAAGAAGAAGATGATGATGATGATGATGATGAACATTTAAAACTAGTGTGACGTCATATAAGCGTAATAGTCAAATTAACAAAATATACCTTTTATTATCCAATGTTATCCAGGATTTTTAAACTGACCCAAACCCTCTGGCGGCACTATGGTCCTGGGGTCGACTCAGCCTCTAACTGAAATGAGTACCAGACGCTTCTTCTGGGGTAAAGGCGGCCGTCACGCAGGGCTGACAACCCGGCTGACATAAAGTGCCGATTGTCTAGAAAAAGTGGGAGCCTTAACCTCCTACTACCCCAAGGGCCTCCTGAGGCCTGTTGATGGATCACTTTACCTTTATCGGTCGAATTCAATTAATTTCTAACCTGTACGTTAAATTTGGATTCGTTTGACACTCCTAAAACGATAACAAGTAAAAATTTTCATTTCCGAACTTATTACAGTATGTTTCACATTATGTTTGGTAATATCTGTAACAAAATGAGACACTACTGTAACTTCAACCTGTCAATTTAATGAAAATAAAAAGGAAATGAACTACTGATATTAGGAATGAGTTATTTGTTGGTTTGTTAGTAAATAACTCGACAACTGACATGAAATGAGTGTCCCCTAGCAGAGAGATACGTTGTGAATAACCACATGAGAAGTGCATAAGGAAAAGCCCAGAGGTAAAATTTATCACTTCTGACATGCCCTTATGGATGAGAGAGGTGCCATATTGCGGCTGACAGATCTTCGTGAGAATTGTGCAGATTGCAAAATATACACTCATCGCATCTCTATATCTTTCTTCACTCAGCACGTTCACAGAAATGGTTCTATTTTAATACAAGAAATAACACTGGTCAACATGATTTTTGTCTCATGAGTACCAATAGTTGTACTTAATGCAGTTTTTATGGTGTTTTCAAATATGTATTCGGAATTTCTACATCGCCCACAGTCTTTTTATTTCAATTTAAATGAATGGATTTAAATAATTATTTTTTAATAAACGTTTTTTCGTCCATTTGTCCATTGTAAAATAAAACCAAATGAGCTAACGAGGAGATTTCAGCTGTGGAAAAGATATATCAAGACAAATGGAATCCTAATATGCTGGCCGATTATTGTTGACCATCAACAGGGATGCTCCACAGGAGAAATATAGCAGAAAATCGGCATTTCTTACTTCCTATGTGAGTCCGAATGTTCGAATATTGTGTAGTTACGAATGCAGAAAATATTAAAGTGTTTGAAATTATACATTCCTGTCTCTCGGAAACCTTGCGTGATGGAGAAACATAGATATCATATTTGAATTCAGGAGAAAACATACTATCAGAACCACATATTTTTCTTTCTGAGACATAAAAAAAAGTTTATTTTTTGTTACTCAGTGTAATAAACAAAATGTTCATAAAATGTGTATTATATATATACAATGGCGTAACAGCCCAATGTTGAGCCTTTTGTTAGGAGTTACTAGACCAAGTTAATTTAGTTATGCTTATTTCCGAAAATATGTCATGAATGGTATGCGGTCAACATACCGACCCAATGAGACAACTAGCAGTCAACTAATGTATTACAAGGATGAATGAGGTCTGTATATTTTGCTTAGGGGCCTGTTTATTCAGGCTTAAGTATCTTTTACGAGCCTGAAAATCTTCAGACTCGGGACCCACGGCTTAAGTCCATCCCGGAGGACTTGTTCCTTGGAGTTTTTCCATCCTAAAAAATCAATCGATCCCTGCCGGGTTTGAATCCCTCGAGACCAGAGGCAAGGAACATAACCACTAGTCCACCTCGGCCAATATATATATCATCATCATCATCACTCCAGGGATTAGGCAATTGCCCGTTCCGACTTCATATTGCATCAGCCCAACGTCTTCTAGGTCTTCCAACATCACGCCTTCCTCTTGCTTGATAATTTCTGGCTAACAATTGATATCTCTCCTTACTCATTCCATCCATGTGATCAATCCATTTCTGTCTGTAATTCGTGACTTTATCCAATAAAGGCTGTACTTTCAATTCTTCTCTTTATATCCTCATTTCTTATTCTATCAAGTCTTGTACATCCTTTTACTTGTCTTAGGAACCGCATCTCTGCCGTCTGTATTCTATCCTTCTGTCTTTTCACTGGAGCCCAAGTTTCACATCCATACAATATTGTGGGAACCGCCATAACATTATACATTTTTATCTTGGTTTCTTTTCTAATTTTATTTTTGAATGTTCTCTGTATTGTTCCACACACCGTCTGAAATTTATTTATTTTGGAGTCAATATCTCTTTCCACATTGTAGCCAACATCACAGCCCAAATATTTGAAACTAGACACCTGTTCTATACTTTGATTTTCTAAAATAATTTTGGATCTCACTGGATCTCTTCCTCTAAAAGCCATGGTCTTCGTTTTCCTTACAGAAATCTTTAGATCGTATAATTTACATATATATATATATATATATATATATATATATATATATATATATATAAAATAAACACCTAAACCGAGATTTGAACCCGATACCTCTTACTTCGTGTCTTAGTGACGTATCAACTTGTCCACTCAGGCTCCTAGATTAAAAATTAATTTTTCTTTCCTTGTATGTAATTCTATATCGTAAGAGCGGGACATCGCTCGCAATGCTATCTTATGGCTTCTATAACGAGAAAAAAAAATACATATTTCAATTATATCAATTACACTTTTCGTGCTTGGTACCACGCCACGCGAATGGATAACATTATTGTCGTCTCATTTAAATTTCCGCACCACTTCTGCTTATGTAGGCGATATGTACTTAGGCCTACAGTATGTACAGAGAGGAGAAAAGTGAGATCCTATGTTATTTATTTATTTAGCCCGGTGGTTAAGGCATGTGACCTTCTCAGCGAGGTTTTTAATTTCCGATATTCTGTAAAACACTTCACAAACATGCGTTGTACATTATTTTTTGTGCGATGGTGTTTTCAAAATAATAAATAATAGTACAATAATGTCGTCTTTGTTGGAAATATTTGCGTTCATTATAAACAATTGACTAACGTTAACAGTGTGGGCAATGTTTATTAGTTGAAACAACAGGAGGCCTTGAGAACAATTATTGATAACATGGCCGCAAGTACGTATGTACTGTTTTATATTGTTTCAAATAAAGTTCAGTTCATTTTAAATGCAGAGATTTGTTTCGTATAATGTATGTTAACGCTACCTTTCGGATATTTTTTGTATATAGGCCTACATAGTACGTAGTATACATAGAGGGCAGTGGTTTTACTTCCCGCACGAGGGTGTAAATGCAATATTACAGTATAGTTATTTAGGTTGGCAATCCCGAAATGTAGGAAGTTGAACTTTCAATCATGGTCGCCATTGCTGTAAGTACGACAAAACGCACTATCGCGCAAAAATTCAGTTTGTTTCTGAAATATATTGAAGTTTAACAATGTTTACGTAAGTTGAGAGAGAGAGAGAGAGAGAGAGAGAGAGAGAGAGAGAGAGAGAGAGAGAGAGAGAGAGAGAGAGAGAGAGAGAGAGAGGGAGAATATCTGGGAAAAATTTCAAGGTAAGTTTCGGCATGCAATGGTTGACAGTTCCCTTGTTAAATGCATATTTTATTATTTTTAACCTTTTTCAGTGACCTCTACAGCGGTTCATAATGCCTTTTATAATTATTGATACAGATCAATGTTTGCGCTTCAAGATTCTAAGATGTGATATAACCATGCTGTTAAAGCGTCTGTGAAATATGATTAAATATAAAATAACAAAGACTAACTGCGGCAGAAGTGAAATTTTTGAGACGTACTGCAGGTTATATAAAAGGAATTCTGAGATAATTATTAAAAATTACACTACTATTTTAAGAATTAAATAATGTATTGAAAATAAGTAAGACCAACAATTTTTTAGAAAAAAACAGAAGAACAATAAATTATATTTTTATATTACGACATTTAGTCGAAAAAGTGATTGAATATCCTTAAAAACCATGTTTATTTATGATTCATTGATTATTCGAAAGTATTCAATCTGCTCCAACTAAAATATATAATTGAAATTTAAGGAATAAAATTCTAAGAGAAATGTTAAAAGTATTTCAAGAATTTAATATGACCGTAGTATCAAAAATACGCTTAATTGAGGAAATAGCAGATGAAATAAAGTACTGCACAGGTATGATTTATGGCTCCTAATCATAGGTAATTATATTCTTTCACCTCTACCTTGTCCTATCCACTAGGTACTTTCCCCTCTGGCTTTTTTAAAGTAGTTTCCATTCAGTCAACGAGATGTAACTGTAATTATCGATACAGATTAATGTTTGCGCTTGAAGATTCTAAGATGTGATATAGCCATGCTGTTACAGCATATATAAAATAAGATTAAATATAAAATAACAAAGACTAACTGCGGCAGAAATGAAATTTATGATACAGAATCAATCATGGAATATGTACAAAAATACAGAAACAACCGGAAATCTCACGCAAGAAGAATGAGCAAAACAAGAATACCACGTCAAATCTTAAATTACCAGCCACCAGGCAAGAGATCTTTGGGCAGACCCTTCAAACGTTGGATTGAGACCGTAACAGACCACTAGGTCT